>PITA01001321.1:0-107500 GCA_004023965.1 Spilogale gracilis
TTTTTTTTTTACAAAGCGACTATTCCATTTTTCAATTGAAAAAATTTTATTTCTACATGTCAACTATACTCAAGTGAAAAAAACACAAACTTGTTCTTAGGAACATTATAAAATAAAGAGTTCTGGCTATTTACAAAAAGTAGAAATGATGACCAGAAGCTAAAGACTTAGAATGTTTCCTTTTAGCTTTGCCATTTTTAAAAAAAGATTTTATTTATTTATTTGACAAAAGAGAGAGAGCAAGAGAGAGAAACAGAACACAAGACAGAGAGAAAGGGAGAAGCAGGCTCCTCCCTGAGCAGGGAGCCCAGACAGGGCTCAATCCCAGGACTCCAGAATCATGACCTGTGCTGAAGGCAGATGCTTAACTAACTGAGCCACCCAGGCATCCTTAGCCTTGCCAATTTTATGTTTCATACCACCTCACCCCAGCTCATAAATATCATTCATTCATTCAAAACTACTCATTAAATACTTATTTTTTAATAAAATACTGATAGTCACCGTCCTTAAAGAGGCAAAGTATGTAAGGTAGGGACATACGTTTAGGTCTCCAGTTTTGGTCTGCATTGAATACTAAGGTATTACATCCAAGTCTTAGTTTTCACCAATGTTTCTTCTCCATGAGTATTTCTTTTTCCATTTAAAATAAAATAGTCTCAACCCTCTGTTAGTTAACCTAAAAGAAGTTTACTAACCAGAAGTTTGATGTTCTACTTTTGAAAGCCTCAGATTATTGACCTGTTATTACTCCCTTCTTGCCATTTACTAATTCACAGTTGATGAGTTCAATGTCGGACCTCTGATTACAGCCAGTAAAGGGAATTCAGAGGTTAGTATCCTGATAGTGAATGACATACGCTTTACAGTGTCCACTCTAATAATTCTGCCCATTTTTGTTGGTTCATTTGTAATTTCTGTTGAACCTGGAAGGATCATGACACATAGCCCTGACCCACTTATTCATTGGTCAGTCTAAGCATTTCATATAATTCCTCCTACAGCCTCTTTTTTTTTTTTTTTTAAGATTTTTTTATTTATTTGACAGAGAGAAACACAGCCAGAGAGGGAACACAAGCAGGGGGAATGAGAGAGGGAGAAGCAGGCTTCCAGCCGAGCAGGGAGCCCAATGTGGAACTCAATCCCGAGTCTCCGGGATCATGACCTGAGCAAAGGCAGTTGCTTAACCAACTGAGCCACCCAGGCGCCCAGGCACCCCCCTCCTACAGCTTCTAGCAAGCAAGTAATCATTGACTGGACTTTAGACATTAGGGAAAGTCTGCAATCATTATCACCATTTGTGCCCTGTTTGATATTACACATGAATGTAGGAAGCAAAGAGTTAAAGATTTCCAAATAGTAGGGTGTTTCTGAGGGGATAATGACCTATTTTGAATCCTTTCTCTTCTTCACAATCTCTTTGGAATGAGAAATAGGGTCATCGAGCTCTTACATGTATTATGAGCATTTGAAAGATTGCTAGAGATGCAGATTCGAGATAATATAGGGAATCCTTGCCTTTGTATAGTAGTATAGGACCATAAAAATAACAATGCAGCTTCAAAGTGTAAAATTATCTTAATAATTACTGGGGGAAATTGCGATTATTCCATCTCCTGTAAAATTTTTTGTTAAATAATAAAAACTAACTTTTGGTTATAATACTTGGAAAATGAAATAAAGGAGAAACTGATTTTTCTTAGTGCATGGTAATTTAAAACATTAGAAATATTAAGAACTAAAGTGTCTTGTGTTTTTTTTTAATAAAGACTCATCAAAATCGATTTAAACAATGCTTACCTTCTTCTCCTTGTCCTATAACTTACAGTACAGAGTGGAGCATCTTTTTTTAAACTTCAGTGAGTTCTACCACTATTCTCTAAGTTTGGATAACTTCCAACATTTTATCCTTTGTGCTTTCAATGTCATGAGTTATCTTTGAAAATTTTTAAATATCACCTTCTTTGTAGGCATCACTTTCTCTGGGATGCCTCTCCCCTTTCTGCACACCACTTCCCTCACATTTATGTTCCTGGGTTTGCCTTCACCAAGTTCCTTTGGTTGCATATCTAGGGTCTCTCAAATGATGGCAGCGGCAGCTTCCAAGGTCAGCTACTACTTCTGTTACTCTCTTGACATTTGATTCATATTTCACTTCCAGCACAATTACTTTTCATTTATTTGCTGCAATTTCATCTTAGCTGGCAGATTCCAAGGAGGCAAGGAGGCAACACAACTGCATACTTTGCTTCTGGTGTGTGAACTGAGTAGCAGATGCCCAGTGTCCTATCACCAACAGACGTGAAAGAAGTGACATGATTCATCACCGATCCCATTGCACATCTGTAATTTACATCGTGATTGTGGCTTAAAGAGCTGGCAATAAAGTTCAAATTTTATGTAATTATTTTTAGTATACCACAATGACTGAAATTTGGACTGTTTTGTTGGCGGACTGAGATAATTTAACTAAGTCATAATGATTGAAATTCATGTGTATCAGGACTGTGCAAAGCAAGGACCGCCTAAACAAATGGGCTATCTCAGGGTACTAATGGGATAGGAATTCTATAGTAACTACAATTTCATTGGGCATGCAGGTTGTACAGTGGGCTCACTCTTTTTAAGGGCTTTTTGGAAGTGACTTACCAAATGGAATGTTCAATTTGCTATTTATGTCAGGATTGGCTAAATTATGCTGTGGCAACAAGTGGTCTTGATGCCTTCCATTGAAGGTTGGCTGGGAGGAAGGGAGGAGGCTTTGTTTTTCTTTGTCCTCACTCAGGGACCTAGGCTGAGGGAGGCTGCAACTCTGTGCTCCTATAGTTACTAAGTTAGGAATAGGGAACATGATAAATTGCATGCTATCTCGTATAGTTTCTACTTAGAAATGATATATACTATTTACAATAACATTTGCCTGGGCCAAACAAGTCACATAGTCATATCCCAAAAGATATAGAGAAGCAGAATTCTACAACATGACTCCAAGAAAGGAATGTTAGGTGAATATCATTAGTGATTACTACAGTATCCAAAGAGTTACCTTATAGAAAGTTCATCAGGGAAGGGCAATTGAGGACTGGAAATACAGATGCAGATAATATCAGATTGTCTGTCTGCTAGTGAAAGAATCAAGTTGAGGCAGAGTTTTGTATACTTGCATTCCAGGAGTCTGGGCATTGTGATCACCTTAAAATTTGGGTTAAAGGTCAGGATGAAACCAGAAAGTTATAATGGAGGCCAGATCAGTCATAGGGATCAAGCAGGGTTATTGGCAGAGCCCTGGAGGTTAGAACTCTTTGAGATGAGATATCAGAGACTCTACCATTCTAGACAATTCCAACTCTTTTATGGTCTCTGAGACTCCATCTATACTTCATCTGAGTTTAAGTTGACAACATTTTTTTAATGTTCTGGGATGCTTGACAGAGATGACTCTCAAATTGAGCCTTGGAGGAAACAGAGGCTATGAGTAGGCAGAAGGCCTGGTAAGGGCACTCTGGGAGCAAATGGGTAGAGGATACTATGGGTTGAGTGTAACCAAAAGCAGTATGCTATGAAAGTAATAAGAATATAGAACTTCTTAAAACAGGATGAACTAGAAGAACCACAGGGAATTAATTGCATAATGATCCTCAGTTATTACCATTCTGTACTTGGTGTGTGTCAGTCTTTAACCACAGATCTGTTAAACTCTATAAATCCTCAACGGTGTACTCAGATGTCTGCCCTTAAAGTACTCTGCTTCACAGTGTTCTGTGTCACAATGCTTAATGCTTCAATCCACCCACATATCAAATTAACATAGAAGCACTTCATAGCTGTGCCCACACCTAAATTTCCCATTTTAATCTAAATGTGATCCAAACTTGTCTAAACTTTCTCTACTATAGTAGTCTGAGTTAGGAATAAAAATATTGAAAGCCTACCTACTCTAGCAGGAGGCATTTGAGACTGCATTCATGTATTTCTTGGCATTAAGTAGAATATTGTATTTGAGAAAAATATTGTTAATATAACACAGTCAATTCTGGTATGGTGTGGTCACATTGGGGATTAAAGCGGTGTGCTGAACCAGTTATAATCATGACCACTTTATATTTAAATCTTCTGGTCCACTAAAAAGCTCCCAAATCAAACATCTCTCTTCTTGGACACAGTGTTTAACTACTTAATGAGTTTAGCTTTCCCACCTGGAGATTTTGATGTTATATAAGCTTGCCCTTAGTGTTGACAAGCCCACTAGACTGGGGGCAACATTTTTCATTCTTTCTGCTTCCCTGTCTGTTAGTTTTCTAAGAACCGCTCTATAAGGGGGTCTTCGGATTCCAGGGAGTTCCCACGTCTAGTGTCCTTTGCATGAGCATGTTGCATTGTTCTTTCAAACCTGAATATATCCCCCTGAACCCTAGCCTGTGGCACATGACCTCAGTCAAGAGACATGAGCCGTGTCAGCACAGTGGGGATGCACCAAAGGACAGCAGAAGTTTCACTGTTTATGCAGCATTATAGTTTTTCCATGTGACTTACTGAATTTAGGAAAATTCGTTATTAGAAGATGTAAAAATCTTTTCAATTTTCGAAACTCTGACACCCCAAATCCATTGTTAATATTAGGGCAATACGCTTTCTTCAGCAAGACCAATCAATGTGTTAGAAATGATGAAGGAATGGAAAAATAACCCAGAAAGTGATGAGGAAAACATGACAGATCAAAAGGACAACAGATCCATTCAAGAAAAGTTGAAAGATTACCAACCCAGCAGCCCCAGCATAAACGTCCAGGATATCAGCAGCACTTCAGACGAAGAGGAGGAGAAACAGGTAGGAGGAACCAATAAAACAGTAGGAAGAACAATTTTTCCATTTCTCCAAATTCTAAAATACTCTCACAACACTTGGAATGGTTTTTGCAATGCTGTCCTTTTTTGTTGTCAGTTTGTAAGGAAGGATCTACAGGACAAAGCAAGTAAAGTTTTCTCCTCCCTCCAGACTACCATGATTTAGCACTGTAGCCTACATGTTTATTTTAAGGTCTGTGATTATGTAGGGCAGGAGTCTGCAAACTTTTTTCATAAAGGAATAGAGAGCAAATATTTTAGGCCTTGTGGGTCATAATAATCTGTGTCACAGCCTCTCAACTCTGATGTTATAGGATGAGACGAGGCCAAGACTGCAAATGAGTGAGGATGGCTACGTGCCATCAAAACTTTGTTTGCAAAAATGGATGGTGTGTGATATTTGGCCCCTGGGTCAAAATTAATAATATTTGTGCTTTACCAGGCTCTACAATTTGGAATGGGTTTCTGTAGTACCTAGAAAAAGATTTATTATATTATCCGGTTATTTGTTTCCAATTTTATGATAACCAAAACTGTTTACATAGGTTTATCGTTTGCCTTATTAGAGCTGAATAGAGTTTTATTCTTTCTGGCAAATAAAATTGAGTAATGTTTTGATTAATTCCGGATTGTGTTCTACTAACCAGATATGCTAACAATTTACCCAAACCTTACCCAAATCTTTTGTGTTTGTGTTTATGGAAAAATTTTCCGTGGGCTTGTTGTCTTTCTTATCTTGAAATCTAGTGAGCATATTTGAATCCTTTTTTAATAATTAAGTGTCGCGGGACACCTGGATGACTCAGTCGTTAAGCATCTGCCTTCGGCTCAGGTCATGAACCAGAGACCCAGGATCGAGCCCCACATCAGGCTGCCTGCTTGGCGGGAAGCCTGCTTCTCCCTCTCTCTCTCCCCCTGCTTGTATTCCCTCTCTAGCTGTGTTTCTCTCTGTCAAATAAATAAATAAATAAATAAATAAATAAATAAATACTTAAAAAAAAAGATATCACAGCCAAAACCCAAGCATGGGAAAGTTCCTTAGTGGACATCCGGGGCATGTTGGTTAAGTTGGTTAAGCAACTGCCTTGGGCTCCGGTCATGATCCCAGAGACCCGGGATCAAGTTCCATATCAGGCTCCCTGCTCGGCGGGAAGCCTGCTTCTCCCTTTCTCATTTCCCCTGCTTATGTTCCCTCTCTGTCTATGTTTCTCTCTGTCAAATAAATAAAAAAATCTTAAAAAAAAAAAGAAAGATTTCTTATACATTTAACATATTAAGTTCTTTCATGGGTTTTTATGAATAAGTACCTTATTTTGTTAATTATACTGAAGCTAAGCTTGTGCTAAGAAATTACTTCTTTCAAATCTTCATTAACAACAGTAAATAGTGGCATATAAAGTTCTCAAGTGATAACTGGAAATAGAGCTTGCCATTTACTCTTGAGTCCACACAGGATTTATATAGTAATTAATATTCTTAAGAGTGAAAATTTAATTTTATTAAATAATTTTATTAAAATTACTCTATGAATA
Source organism: Spilogale gracilis (assembly GCA_004023965.1). Lineage (NCBI taxonomy): Eukaryota > Metazoa > Chordata > Mammalia > Carnivora > Mephitidae > Spilogale > Spilogale gracilis. The sequence goes on from PITA01001321.1 coordinate 6,377, forward strand.
TTAAAATATTTCCTATGGGGAAAATTTTGTTTGTTAAAATTAGATTATATGAACAATTTGATGTGATAATATAAATAATTTATACCTACTAAATTAAGGAAGTTCTTTTTCCATTAAAAATTTGAAATTTGGCTTTAAGTGGAAATCTGCCAGCAGTTCCTGTTTTCCATTGTTCTCTCTTCCTGGAGAATCTTATAAATCCATTTAGAGCTCTGATTTTGTATTTTTTTTACAAGCCAGGGTAATCATGCTTTTTAGTTAAGTGGCAGAGCTCTTGGAAGACTAGCAGAGAAAGTGAGGATTTGTTATAAACAAAATCAAAACACTTGAACTGAGCATTTTCCTCTGTCACTGAATAACCATTCCTTAGTTCCAAATGCTGTGGTCATCGTGGAAGAATATAGTCTGCATCTCCTCATTGTTCTTGTTTAGGTTAAGGTATCCTACTATACTTTTCCAGACTTGTCTTCAAATAGTTGGCCATGGCCTTTTCTTCTTCTTCTTTTTATCTCCAATTTTTAGCCTAATTTGGGTAATCGTGTTCTTAAAGGATAGAAATGTCCTCTTGTGGATATCTCGTGTTTTATAGGGTGAGTACATCTAGGTAATGTTTTGCGATCTCTAGTAACCCTCTAAATTCCCCCACAGTGTGTTCTTAATCCATTCTATCAGGTAGACCCAAGACTTCAACTCCTACAACAGCATTTACTCATCTTCAAATGAGATGCTTGGCAGACCACTGCTGATTGCAAGAACATGCCTTTGAACATTATGTTCTTCGTGATTTCTGATAAGTAGTACAATACTTTAATTACTTATTAAGCTCAGAAAAAAATTGAAAAATGAATGTTTGGTAATTAAAATGTACTTCCCCATAACCATGGAGGGACAGACTAAAAATTCCAGATGTATATTTGCATTACAGAATTCTTGCCTCATAAAGGAGATACTTCTTCATTGTTAAATTACTTACTGAATGCAGTCTTGAATGCATTTGTTTAACGAAAATGGAAAATTTTTCTGATTGTTTCCTTTTGTAATCATTTTTCTCCGCTGAAAACGTGGCCTTTATGATGTCGCAGGAGATGGTACTTGTAGCAGATACTTTGGTCTAGAAAGTGGGAATTCAAGGTTGCTTAGAAACTTTGAAAAGTTATTTTGATCAATGAAATGTATTCATGTAGCAGTTCTTCAAAGACAAGAAATGTTTGAATTTAAATAACATTGAAATTATACAGTTGAACTGTGGTATGTTGATATATTTCTATGAGAGTCAGGTTTTCTCGGTATTTTTGTTGAGTAGGATAAAAATGTTCTTATCTTGACAAATTAAACCTTAGCTTTCTGAGCCCATGCGAATCACGTGCAAATTTGGTGGTGCTTCCACAACTTTGGCACACTTTTATAATCCAATATTGAAGGCTTGCAATCTGGCATGCACTTAAAATATAATGGTTAAAAGCACATGCTCCAGATCTAGGCTGCCTGTATTCAAATCCTGGCTTCACTGCTTATAAACTTTATGACCTGTACAAATCTTGTGGCCTCTGGTTCCTCATCTGTAAAATGGGAATATTGATGGTATCACAACCAGGGATTAAATGAAACAATGCACGTGACATTCTTGACCTGATAAGCACTTCATAATGTTAGCTTTTATTATTTCTATTACTATATTGCTAAAGAACTTGCATAGAATATTATAAAAATTGTACTTTTTTTCCCCATCAGTTTCAAGTCTCCTTTGGGTTTATCTCCTTTTGGGTATGAACAAACCAAGAAATATCATTTTCTTTTTTTTTTTTTTGAGATTTTATTTATTTGACAGAGAGAATCACAGCTAGAGAGGGAACACAAGGAGGGGGAGTGAGAGAGGGAGAAGCAGGCTTCCTGCCAAGCAGGGAGCCCGATGTGGGGCTCGATCCCAGATCTCCGGGATCATGACCTGAGCTGAAGGCAGTCGCTTAATCAACTGAGCCACCCAGGCTCCCCAAGAAATATCATTTTCAAAGGTGATAAGGTGATGCTTCCAACCTCATTTGCCCTGAATTTCGTGAGGTCCCCAGCATCTACTGTGATAGATAAGATTATTTTTCCCAATTATTTAATCCCTCTCTATAAGGGATTTGTACATTCACAACCTCTGCCATGTGCCATTGCAGTTCTCCCTACTAGAGTAGAGGAAGGAGCTTTTCTCATTCCACTAATGTTGGTTTTAACTATATGACTTACTTTGGCTGACGGAATGTTAAGAGGTGAGATGTAAGTAGAGACCTTAAAAGCATTCGTGTGATTTAGCTTGTTCTCTTATATTTCTGCTACGTGCTTTGAGAAGAACATGCCTGTGGGGAGCCGCAGTTCCTGGAATTATGAAGATCTGTGGAGAAGACCTGAATTCAAGACAAAACCTGCCTAGCCTAACGTGGCCAACCCCTACAGCTAACTGAGACTTTTACAGTCATTTGTTATGTAGTTGTACAGAAAAGAGTTAACAAAGCACACCTAAGCTACTCACCTTGGAAAGATCTGCTTGCAAGGTTGGCCCTTGGGTGGCTTCTGAGAACTTGGATTTGATTATCTCATTATCTGATTAAGAATGATCCGTTCTGCCTAAACTGTGCAGACAATATGGTTTATGCTACAACCTGCTTTCCTTCTGGGGGTCCAGGATTTTGGTAGGTGCTAGCCAGAGACTGCCTAAATGACCAGTTCCCAGTAAAAATCCAGGGTCCCATCTCTAAGACTGTTGCCAGTTGGCAACATTTGACATCTCTTGTCACAGCTCATTGCTGGGGTAATTAAGTGCATTCTATGTGACTCTTGAGAAAGGACCCTTGGAAGCTTGAGCCTGGTTTCTACTGGACTTCACCTCAAGTGCCTTTTACCTTTGCTAACTGTGCTCTGTAATAAATGTAGCAGCAGTGAGTATAACTATATGCTGAGTTCTGTACAACTATATATATATTTCAGTACAACTATATTCTGAGTCCTCCTAGTGAATCATGAACCTGGGGGTGATTTGGGGGACCTCCCAAACACTGTAGCATAAGTGCAGCAATACATGACTAATACAGGTACAAATAATTGTACTAACATGAATCTTGATGTGTTCTTGACCCTTGATTTTTATAATGCCATTGGCTAGTTTGGATTTATAGGATTTTGTCCCTACTACTCCCACTAGAACCTTCAGTGTAAGGCTTAGTTTTCACCACAGCTTAGGCAGACTTCCACAGTTGAAGGGAAGTATTAGTGAATACTTTCAAGTCATTTCTCTTCTCTCCCAAGCCTGGCGTTTGCTCAGATCCCCTTAGGGACTATAGCTGTTAGGCTATGCTATGTATCTTTTCCCTATATAGAACCAACCCATTGGGTTGGGTTATAACAAATATTGCTTTAATTCCACATATATTAATTTAGGCCTATTCATCTCTCATCCTGCCTTTAGGCTATAATTTTCACATGTATTATAACTATATATTTATAAACCCCATAAAACAATGTTTTAATTTTTATTTTAAATAGCCATATATATTTCCAGGAAATTAAGAGGAGATTTTGTCTTTTATATATATCCAGGTATTTACCATTTCTGATGTTCTTCTTTCTTTTCTGAAAATCCAGTTTTCCATCTGGTATCATTTCCCTTCAGCTTGATTCAGTTTCCATTTCTCTGTTAAACCTACCTGGTGAATATTTAATTTTAGGTATTCTAGAATTTCCATTCGATCCTGTTTTATTATTTCTACTTTTCTTCAGAATTTTCCTTTATTCCTCAAAGAATATTTCCCTTTACATCACTGGTAATAGTTCTGGTAACTGCTTTAAAATCCTTGTCTGCTAATTCCAACATCTGGGTCACCTCAGGGTCTGTCTCTATTGATTATTATTTCTATTGACTAGTTTGGGATTTTGCTTCCAACGTTGGAAATGTTTTGCTGTGCTGACTCTGGATTTGACTGTGTTCCTCCAAAAAGCACTGATGTTTCTGTTTTGGCAGGCAAGTAGTTGATTGGATGCAAATTGCAAATTGTCTCGTAGCCATCAGTTCAAATCTTAGGTCAGTTTATTTCTCTTTAGCTAGGCAGAATTTAGGGTGCTCCTTCTCTGGCTATCTCCTTTAAGGGATTCCCTCATTACTTTCTTGTGTCTGTGGTTGCTTTGAATTCTGTCTAATTCTTTAGACTAGAGAGAGAAGATTGTAAGTGTCCAGGGTTGGGAGAATGGTGGTCAGGAACACATGCCATTGAAGGAGCAATATTTGATATATCAACAAAAATAATAGAATCCAGAAGACAATGGAGTGATGCTGTTAAAGTGTTTAGTGGAAAATGAAACAAAACTAAAAGAACTGCCAACTTGGAATTCTATATCTAGTGATAATTTTCTTCAAAAATAAATATAAAATTAAAAAAATAAAAAGTAACAAAATAAAAAAATATTTTCAAGTATGTAAAAGATGACAATTTGTTACCGGCATGTCTTATTATAAGAAATGCTAAAAGAAAATTCTCCAGGTTAAAAAAAATGATCCCAGATAGAAATCCTGACTATAGGAAGGTATGAAGGGCAACAGCAAGGGTAAATATGGGAATAAATATAAAATAATGTTGACTGCTTGAAATAATAACAATAATAATAAATCTAAGCTTTCATCTCAAAAAGCTAGGAAAAAAACAGCAAATTAAAGAACCCTTCCTACAAGAGGATATTGTGAATGATTTAGTCCCAATAAATTAGAATATTTATATGAAATTTAAGATTTCCTTAAAAAACATCAAGAGATATACAAAAACAAAAAAATCTGAATAATTTTATATTTACTTTAAAAATTGAATCTGTAATTAAGAACTTTCCTATAAAGAAAATTTCAGTCTCAAATGTCTTCCCTGGTTAATTCTTTAAATATTTCCAGAAGAGAAAGCTTGTTACACAAACTCTTGAGAATATTTCCCAAGTCATTTATAAAGCAAGTATAACTTAATACCAAAATATGACAAGGATATTATAAGAAAAGAAAATTGTTAGCCAATATCTCTCATAAATAGATATAAAAATCCCAAACCCAGGATTAGCAAACTGAATCCAGAAATACATAAAGGAAATAGGACATTCTTGATCAAGTATGCAGTATATTCCAGGGATGTATGTTTCGATTAACATCTAAAAATCAACCAATATAATATACCACATTAGTAAGTAGAGGAGAACAGCCACATGACTATCTCAATAATTGTGAAAAAAAACTGATGAAATTCAACACTCAAACATGAATAGTAAACTAGAAACAGATGGTAACTTCTTTTGTATATCAAGGGAATTTTTATATTTAAAAAATCTCTTCTGAAGCTAATATTCTTTTCTTAAGGCTGATATCATTCTTTTTTTTAAGATTTATTTCTTTATTTGAGGGAGAGAGAGGACGGAGAAAGTGGGGGCAGAGAGAGAAAATCTTTAAGCAGACTCTCTGCTGAGTGGGGAGGCTGATGTGGGGCTCAATCTCACAACCCACAAGATCATGACCTGAGCCAATACCAAGATTCAGACACTCAACCAACTGAACCACACAGACACCCCAAAACTATTATCATTCCTAATGGTGACATATTCAACACTTTCCAACTGAAGGTAGGAGAAAGGCAAAGATGTCCCTTTATACTTCTCTTTAGTATTGTACTGGAAATCTTAGACAATGTAACAAGGCACATTAATAAAATTATATAGTTGGAAAAGGAGAATAAAGCTATCTCTTTTTGCAAATTACATGATTGTATACCAGAAATCCCATGGAATCTACAAAACATGAATTAAACAGTTTTCAGGGTACAAGATCTATATACAAAAATAAAAAAATATTTTATATACTAGCAATGAATAATTAGAAAAGAAAATTTTAAAATATCAATTAAAATATCACAAAACATAAAATACTTGGTCTTAACTCTAACAAAATATGTGTAAAATATTTATACCAAATCCCACAACACATTGAAATTGAAGAAGACTGAAATATTTGGTAAGAAATACCATGTTTTTGGACTGGAAGATTTGATACTGTTAAGTGGTCAATTGTCCCCCAAACTGATCTATAACTTTAAAGCAATCCCAGTTGAAATCGAGGGCTTTGCTTTCCTGTTAGAAATTGGCAAGATGCTTCAAATTTGTTTGGAAATACATAAGACCTAGAATAGCCAAAATCACTCAAAAGAGCAGAGTTGGAGAACTTATATGACATGGTTTCGGCGATTACTATATAGCTACAGTAATTAATACAATGCGGTATTGTATCAAGGAAACAAAATACAATCTAGAAATAGGACACCCCGCCCCCGCCGCCTTAGGTAGTCAGTTGATTTTTGACAGAGATTTCAAAGCCATTCAATAGGGGGAAAAATAGAGGGGTTTTTTTCCCCAGTAAATAGTGCTGAACTAATAAGATATCTATAGGGGGGAAAATGGACTTTGACCCCCCCCCCAGCTTACACTGTATACAAAAATAAGTTTGAAATGATAGTAGACCTAAATCTAAAAGCTAAACTGTAACACTCATAGGAGAAAACTTAGGAGAACATCTTTTAACCAGCAAGTAGTCAAATATTTCTTAGAACACCAGGCAGCATTTTTAAAAGTCAGATCAAATGGACTTCTTCAAAGTAAATGCATTTTCTCATCTAAAGCGTATTAAGAAATGGAGTAGGCAAACCACAGACAGGGAAGAAAAAATTTTCAATAGATATATCTAACAAAGGACTTGTTTCCAAAATACTGAGACAGTTCTAAAACTCAATAATAACTAGGCAACTCCACTTTTAAAATACACAGACAATTTGAACAGACATTTCAGATAGGAAAATATCTTAATTTTCAATAAGCATGTGAAAAAATGTGCAACATCACTGGTTATCAGGAAAATGCAAATGATAACAGGAAAAGCTATAATGGCATATCACTATATCCTTTCTAGAATGGCCAAAATTTAAAAAGACAAGTGCATATTTTAGCAAATATTAGAGCAAGTGGAATTTTCCTGTATTGCTTATGGATTGTAAAATGGTATAGTTTTTTTGGAACATAGTCAAGTAGTTACTTATAAAGTTAAACATTTACTTAACATTTATCCAGAAATCCCAAATTTGAGTTCAAAAAAGGACTTGTATGATATATTTATAGCAGCTTTATATATAAAGAGCCCCAAACTGGAAACAGCCCAAATATCCATTAATAGAAGAATGGATAAATTGTGGTATATCCATACAATGGAATACTACTTGATAATAAAAAGGAATGAGCCACGAATACATGGGTGAAAATCAAAAATGTATGTTATAATACCATGAGAATATAATTATCTCAACAAAAATGTCTTTTTTTAGAATCTCAATACAAATTTCAATTTAAAAACATGTTAAGCAAAAGAAGTCAGCCAGAAGAGTACTGTATGTTTCATTTACAGGAAGTTTTAGAGAAGTAACCATGTTGAAAAATATCGGAAATACTGGTAGCCTCAGGATGGGAGGGAGTTGAGTGGGATGCGGCTCCCCAGAAATTTGTGGGGAGTTGTTATATTTCTTGATTGGGGTCTTGGTTATACAGCTCTGTGCATTGTCAAAACTCATCAAACTGTACACTTGAGATTTGTACATTCTTTTTTTTGAGATTTGTATATTCTACTGTATGTAAATTGTATTTTAACTAAAAAAGAAAAGAGAAATTTATATCTCTCTAATTTGCAAGTTAGATTTTATTTTCATTAACTCCCTACAAGGCCCAGCTATTTATGTAGGTAGCCTTATAAAAGAAATCTATATATTTGGAAGTTAATTACTCTTCTTCCCTTTGGTTTTTCTTTCCCTTCCTTCTTCCTTCTGAAAACCACAGGAATGTGAGAGAAAGTGGGTGACCATTGCTCGCAGAACTGGAGCTGGAAACTTATATCAGAATGTTCTGTCACTTGGACCTTGCGCAGGCCTATAATTTGAATGTGTGACTCTAGAAATGGTTGCTATGGTGATAAACCACTTTACTTAAATAGCATGTATTTTACTCAAAATTCAGAGAAATGGTAACAGTTTCTAGTAATCATGTACTGGTATTAACTTGCAGGGATATGCCTAGAGCTTATAGGTTTTGCATCCATTATCACCAGATGAGTTCATCAGGTTAAAGTTATGCCAGTGAATAATGAAATATGTATATTTAGCCCAATTTTCTTGTTACATATCTCCCCTTGCACACATGGAGCCCCTTTCCAAGATTAATAATATGAGCTGGAGAAATCAGGCCGAGGGTGCTGAATTACTAAGAGGTGGAGCTGGAGGGAACTTGTAAGGTCATCTTTTCCATCATCCCGCCTCTAGTAGGACTGCCTCTTCTTCAGCCATCCTAAGTGGTAGGAGTCTGTCAAGATTGAAGAACAGTTGAGATGCTGCTTGGGCCAGGCCCTGGTTCAACAGTCCTGACTGCAGCACTCAGAGACACCGTCTAGCTGCACAGAGCGGAGCTCTCTCCCCTTCTGCATTCTGCAAAGTGTGATTATATATGTCCTCTATTCTCTATGTTTCTAGACTGAAGAGCTCTCTCGTAAAGAAATCTCCATCCATTAATCATATTAGTAACCTGTCTGTAAACCTTCTCTATTTTCTTTATCTCTTTTGGAGCTGATTGCAGTGTTTCAAGTATGAATTCTTCATGATTTTACGTAAGGATAGAAGGATTTTTGCTTTGTTTCTAAGATGTTTTCTGATGATTATGGCCAGGTTTTCTTGATCACCGAGCAATGGTATGTTATGGCAGTGTCTTCAGAGAACAATCTACAGTGATTTGTAGATCCTTTCTTAGATTAATAATGATAGCCAACAATCTCGTAATGATCGTTTAGACTCTTTTCCCCTAAAACTGAATATTGAAATTCCTCCTCTCATCTTCCTTCCCCTCTGTACAATCTTACAGGAGAGCCTTACCTTCTGTTTGCCTTTTATGACCTGGAAGATCTTAGTAATTCCTATAGCCTTGGCAATTTCACTTTTCATTTCTCGGTCATGTTACTTAGAAAACTATAAAATTGCATCAATGACATCGTAGATCCCCGAGGACTCCCCTCAACTATGAGAGTAAAAAAGAGAAACCTAAAATTTAGATAACCTATAACCTGCAAAGGAAATCCCTGAAACATTAACATTAGTTTACATTCCTAGAGAAAAGCCTGGAAGCTGGAACTTGCCTTGGCCATTTGTGTTCAAGGGGATGAGAGGCTTGGCTCTTGGTGACGAAAGCTATAGCTCAGTCTGCGGGACACCCCGGGGGCCAGCCTGCATCCATATTTTGTTAGCATCAGAGCACATTTCAGTGAGGTGATATTTAAGAGGGGAGACTCAGAGTCTTCAGGAAAACTCTTACAATTCCGATTCCTAAACAATGGCATCCTAAACTTAATGCAACTGCAAATTAGCAAAGAGAAATGGTAAAGTGTACATGTGCACGTGCAAACACACACATTCACATATTTTACAAAGTACACACATATACACAGAAGCTTCTAAGCATTTGCAATAAACATTTGCAGGTGAGTAGATTTGCATTGATGTTATCAGGGAGTGAAGGAACAAATATTGAGATTTGTTCCAGTGTAGCCAGTTTTAGACCAACTTGGAGTGCAATTAAAATAGAGCTGACTATATTAGTTTTAATACATATTAAATACCAAATCGAGAAAGAAAGAAGAAAACAGGCACTCATATGTTGCTGATAAGAATATATGTTGGTACAACTGCTGTGGAAGGCCATATGGCAGTAGCTTTCAAAATTACAAATCCATATACATTTCGACCCAGGAGTCCCACTTCTAAAATATATAACCTATAGACATACTTACACACCCACAAAATGACACAAGTACAAGATTACTAATAGCAGCAATATTTGTACTAGGATAAGATTGGAAACAACCTGAATGCCCATTGCAAAGGGACGGGCTAAATAAATTGTCCCTTCAAACAAGGATAGACTGCATAGCTGAAGAGAAGAATGAGCAGCCTCTTCATGTATGGATGTGGAAGGATCCTCAAGAAAATCATTTAGCTGAAAAAAATCAAGATGTAAAAGAGGACTTACAGTGGGCTACTGTTTGTGTAAAAAAAAGGAAGAAAAAAGCATGTCAATATTTGGATTAGACGGAACCATATGAAATTGCCGTTATTGGGCTGTTTTTGACCTGCAGAAATGACTACCAATTCGGTTTGGTTCCACTTAATATTTGCTCGAAGATGCATGACCTCTCTCTGGAAATGCACACTGTAAATTGATAATATTGGTTGTCTTTGATGTGAGGCAGAGCTGAATTAACTGGGGGGGCAGGGAGGAGATTTTTAACACTGTGAATAATATTAAATCACAGGGGGTGCCACCTATTTAAAAAACATATCACTAAAATTAGATATGAATAAATAAAAGAGACGTAGCTGAGGAATATTATTTTCTTATCTTGCTCTAGAATGAAATTGAGAAATACCATGTTTCTCTACTGAAGCAGGCAAACATTTTGGTTTAGTTTCCTCTTCCCTTCCCCTTTGCCAGAAAATTCTGAGGATTATCTTAAGTGATCGTGTGCAAGAAGAAAACACCAGAGCCTCTAATGATTTTGGAAAAACTAATCTACATCACTACCCTCACCCACAGAGACTGTTTCTGAGTATTTCTTCCTGGTGATGCAACTTCTTGTCTACTTTAGTGACTCAAGTCCATTAACAAATGGAACTGTGGAGAAGAATTGACGTGTTAAGCCAGATATGAATATGCACACATTAAAAAGAAAATGCCAGAGTCTCTGTTCCTACTCTAGGGAACAGTAGTTATAGTAGACATGTTGAATAACATTTCCTCGACTACTTGGATGATCGCTCCAAAGGTGGAAATGTCAAAAGGGAGAAGGTTACACTGAGATTCACCTTTTAATAGGATTTGTATGTCAAGTGAATTAAACTTTCATGAGTTGAAATTTCCAAGATGGGTTTCCTGTCTTAGAGATCCGTGCTACACTCAACAAAACAGCTTCTCTCCACTGGACGTGGGAACATCGGGGGAGTTGACTCTCACCCTATTGCTGCATGTGGGTGTTCTCAGTGAGAGGATAGGCTCTATTGCCGAATGCTAATGCATTTTCAGTATTTTCTATTTCGTGGAAGAATACACAAGAGAAGCAACCTAGAAATTTTGTTGGAAAAAAAAAATCTATGGAGGAAAGGACTTTTTTACATTTCCAAATGTAGACAAATTAATTTTTCAGTGTACAAATATACGAGCTCAAGAATTAACATACACACTGTTTCAAAGTCGTACGTGAGTGGTGTTCTAAAGAGGCACATGTTTAAAGGCTGTCTGCAAACCAGCACAATGCCAGGTGAATTTTCTCCTTCTCTAAATGTAGCTACCAAAACCATAAATGACCTGAAGTTCTGCTTCAGGGAGTCCTGGGAGGTCACCTGTTCATCGGGCAAATCCATATTTAGTGCCTACTACTGTGTATGAAGTATGGCCACTGGTCTCACAAGAGCCTGAATGATCAAAGAAACCAGGTTTATTTGTGGTGTGTTACCTGTAATCTTTTCACATCCTTTGAAAATTGCTAACCTGATTATTAACTCCTATGTAGAGTAACTTTGCGTTCACCAGAGTGTTAAACGTCTGAGCCCTTTCCACACGGTTCTGTGAAAGTGAGGCCTACTGTGCCTATTCTCCCATGTCTCATCCCCCACCCTGCTGTGTCCCCCCTCCTAAGATATTCTCTGCTCTTTCAGAACTCTGTGCTCGCCTTCATTTCAGAAGTGATCACTTCTAAAATGGGTCTAAGGTCAAACTGGACTCTCTTTCCCTCATGACAACAGCATTTTGCCCGGGGTGAGGTGACCTGAGAAAACACAATTGCTTATTGAGATCCTTTCTACTTGGTTTGTCCTATAAAGAAGCACTTTCACAGTCACCATCTTTGTGCCTTCTCAGAGTAAACCCACGGAGTAAACACACAAATGCATTTTCCCCATTGACCCGTGAGGCATCGAGACTCCGAGAGGTCCCTGGATCTGCTCAAGTGGAGTGACTGGGGTTAGAAGCCAGTCCCTGGAGTCAGCACCGAGAACCGCAGGGCAGAGCTGGCCTAGAAAGCTAGTCAGGATGCAGTGAGTGTGGTTCCGTCCTGGCCCACGTCCCGAAGCAGACATTGCCAGACATTTACTCTCATTTTGTGTGGCAGAGGATCTGAAATCATGCCTCTAGTCTACGCTACACCAAACACTAAACAAGCCTCTTGAAGGTGCTAAAGAAACTTACTCTGATGTTTAGGAACAGTTTTGCAGTGTGATCAGTTGATGCCTCCCCTCTGGAGGACGCTCCAGCTTGCAGATCCTGGGGAACTTCGTCATCCCTTTTTCTTTGAACTGGTGTCTGTTGCTTCCTGTCTGAAAAGTAACCGGGGCCTTTTCTTTTATTTCCAGTCCACTGCTTATAAAAAGAAATTTCCTGCGACGTGTAAGAAGGAAAACGTGAACAACTTGGACGCGAAGTGTACAAGTTCCACGTCTAGCAGATACCTTTCAGCAGGATTCAAGGGAGAACCAGAGAAATCCCCCATGACTTCAAGCCAAAGAAGGGCAGCCAAGTACATCGCTAAATCCAGTGCCCTGCCTAGAACCAAAAAGAAACTCTAAGGGTCCTTCACTGGTGCATGGTACAGACACAGAGCCGCTCTTTCTGGCACTAAGACAAGGAGATGGGAGGGGAGAGGACGGGACTATGGTGAGCTGTTAGCCTTTTAGCCCTGCAGAGCTCTGCAGTGTGTTGGCTCCAGCTGAAAGCAAAGCTAGGTACGTCCACGGCAGCCTGGTGTTAAAAGCCCACCGTCCCCCAGCTCCATGGGGGGCTGCGACTGAAATCAACCCAAAACGTTTTCAAGAGTAGTTTAGAGGCACACAAGCCCCGAAAGCAGGCGGTGGGCATGCCTGCTCAGTTTTACTTCAGATTCTTATATTTAGGCACAATTATTTGTAGGAGAAATTGAGAGCCAAATATGGCAATGGAGGTCCCGAATAATTATGTGCACTTGGCACTAGAAGATTTTGTTAGGAAATCACTAATAAACTTGCCATAGGCATATACCAGCAGAAGCGCTTCAGCCATTCACATGTGTTCTTGTGATTTTAGGTTGCTATAGACTATTTAAGACAACTTATTTTAAATGTAGAAAAATAGGAGATTTTGTAACCGCTTGCCATTAAATTGCTGCTAAATTCCCAATATATTGATTGACTCAATAAAGAAGAGATGTTACCCATGCACGTTAATTTGTATGTTACCAAGAGGTGGATAGAAGAAGGTCCTTGAAGCCATTGTACAAATCGAGAGTTTGGCCTGCTTCGGCAAAGGTAGGCACGTAGCTTTGGGGGGAGGTTGTGAAGCTGGGTACGGGGAAAATGGGGAAAATACATGGTTACCCTGGGTGTCGTCAGTATCCCCTTTCCACCTGTGCAAATGACTTTGCCATTTGAGATCAGGCTGGATGAAGAGAGGCTTCACTTGGCCCTCCAAACAAATTATAAAGAAGCAATTTGCATTTGCTTTTCCTAGTTGCAGCCCACTTCCCTCATGGGATTGTCTTAGATGCACAGTGGACCTGCTGAGTACACACTAGTTGCATATAAATGCACTCAGCGGCCAACAGGTAATAGAAGTACTTCTCCAGATTAATGTGGGCAACATTGTTGTAGTGGTGAGCAGGGCAAAGCCAACACTTGCCTTTGCCAGCCTGGCTGAGTAGCTCGGTTAGGACCTCCTTAGTGCCTTTAGCATGCTTCCCCGGGGTGGTGGGGTAGAGGTGGGGGAGTCCACTTGGTAACGTGTACCTGCTTCAAATGGTCTAGACTTTATTTTAAAACTGGAGTTGGCATGGCTCTTTCAGGTCTTTCTCCCTTACTGGCTATTACCTCCAGTCCTCTCCAGAGCCCATAAGGCATCTCCTGAGCTTTACATCTTCACTCAGCATTTAGTGAGCTATCTTCGAGCAGTAGGTTCTACTTACCTGCTGAGAAGCCCGGCCTCGTTAGCTAAGTGGGGATTTCCCTTCCCTAGTAGTCTTCCCGGAGGCAGGAGTAAGAGCTGCCTGCTGGTCTCCTTGCAGAAAAGCCAACTGAGACAGTGGCTTTGATTCTGCTCATCCCCTGAGCTGGAAAATGGAATATTCCCTGTATCTAAAATGCTCTTACTTTCATAGTGTGGCCTTTTGTATCACATATTAGAGAAGTTTGATGTTAAACTTAATATTATCCAAATTTCTGTCCCCGTTTCTCTTTGGCGTTGAATGAGTGATTCTGCTCAGTAAGCTTGGCCAAAGTCCAGAACTAAGCACCAAGTGAAAGGTGAAGACGATTAATAACTTGTTATTGTGTCTGCACCTTTTCTCTCCCAGCACCAAGCCAGGCCAGTCATCCTTCCTGCTATAAAATCATTCTGTCAGCTTTCATCTGTCTAGACACTTCATTCATTTTATTTATGTAGAATCATTTTGATAGAGGCTTAGCTCACTCTTTCAAAAGGGAATTTTCAAATAATTTTGATTCATTATTTATTTGTATGGAGCACCTGGGCCTGGCCATGTCTGAGCTTTTTCCCTCAACTGTCATACCTCTTTACCATCTGGGGTTATGTGGCCTCACTCTCTTCATTTGCTTTCATGACTATGAAAAAAAAGCAGCTCTTCTGTTACAGAATGGTTTTCAGCGACCAGTAGGCCAACTCCAAGGCACTGGTAGCCATCACCGTGAGCCCTCGGGGGCACTGCATGGAGGGATGGGCTTTGCATGACCCAGGGGGACACAGGACAGGACAGAGCAGGCGTTCTTGCCAAGGTATGCAAGGCTAATCACCCTGCCACGTGAGGAGCAGACAAGTCAAGGTAGGAGAAAAAACTGATATATGTACGCCTAGGGCTAAGCAAAAGTTCAGCTGAGGAGAACAGAAGATGCCATCAGAAAAGAGCTTAAGGGGCTCAGTTGGTTGGGCGACTGCCTTCGGCTCAGGGCATGATCCCGGAGACCCAGGATCAAGTCCCACATCTGGCTCCCTGCTTGGCAGGAAGCCTGCTTCTCCCTCTCTCACTCCCCTTGCTTGTGTTCCCTCTCTGGCTGTGTTTCTCTCTGTCAAATACATAAAATCTTAAAAAAAAAAAAAAAAAAAGAAAGAAAGAAAAGAAAAGAGCTTAACTCAGAGGAGCAAGGGAGATGGGTTGAGGGGAAGGGGGCAGAAAGAAAACAAAGTATAATTACTCAAGAACACTGGATGCCAGCACATGGTTCTGCCAAACGGGGAACCGGCATCCCAGGAGGGCTGGGCTGCAGAGCGCTGGTCCCCCAGCCCGCTGGCCGAGCGAGAGCCTGCCCTCCCCTGTGGCCAGTGCCCAAACACACACAGATGAAGGCCCAGGCTAAGAGACAAAGACCAGGGGGGATGGGAGCTCAGTGAGGCTGCACTGGTGGCCACAGGACAGCCCTTACCTTTTGAGTAGGAATGCTATGCGGTGTTGCAAGGCAAAAGAAGAAAAAGACCAAAACACATTGTGCTTATCACTGAACTGCTTTGTTTAAATAATTCTATTTGACTCCAAATTGTAAGTTCTAGGTTAGACACATCAAAAGCAGCCAGTCTTGAAAATGAAGCTTTTTAAATTCCAGCCCTGCTGTTGGAATAGAGAGAATAAAGGCTTTGTTCAAACATGCATTCCCAGCAGTAAGCAGAGCTTTGAAATTGGCCGGGGAGGTTGTGTCCTCTAATGGTTGCACTTGGCTGGAGACCAAGAAGCTATGGCCTTTGGGAAACGCCCCTGAGCTGGCTGTTTTCCCTCTGCCCCTCCGCAGTGCTCTGCCCTGCTCTGCCCTCTCCTCTTCGAGAGGTCCATCTCCAGGGACCGCATTCAGCGGAGGCCCCCACAGGACATCAGAGGGCAGGAGAGCTGGGGGGCCAGTCACTGAATCCCCGGGGCCTTTCATGCAGGGCTGCTGGGAATCCACTGTGTTCTCTCGCTGTGGGCTCCTGCTGGCAGCCCCGCCCAGCCGGGAGCAGGGGCTACTGCCCCAGGTACTTTGTCCTCCTAACTCTCTCAGTCCCTTTATAGATGGTCTCTGTTAAACTCTCGACGACCCCATTTGAGTGTACCATCGGACTCTTCCTGGGACCCAGCGTGATCCACACCCTCTTCTTGCCAGTTCCACCTCAGAGCAGTCAAGTGCAGAACCAAGTTCTTCCTGAAGCTCATGGTGCACCTGGGTGGTCCCTGGGGGTGGAAGGAGGGGACGGCAGAGGAGATTTTCCAGGGTCGAACCTAGAAAGAGCAAGATAAATCTCCCATGACCTGACTAAATCCGAAATTGTCTAGACCCCTGAGGTTCACATTTAGGTTTAAATTCCAACTGTGGCTCGCGGAGCCTAAGGAAAACAACCCCTGTAACAGC
Source organism: Spilogale gracilis (assembly GCA_004023965.1). Classification (NCBI taxonomy): domain Eukaryota; kingdom Metazoa; phylum Chordata; class Mammalia; order Carnivora; family Mephitidae; genus Spilogale; species Spilogale gracilis. Next base: position 22,867 of record PITA01001321.1, read on the forward strand.
CACAGGAACCTCTGGCCTGGGATGCAGCCGACCTCACTGTCTCCCGGCCAGACTGGAAAGCCTGGCAGACGCTTCCAGGGGAAGCAGCTTGGCCAGGAAGCACATGCAACCCGAAGACAAGCCTTCTCCCCAGGCCACACATTTCATCTCTGCCAGCGCTCAAGTCACTTTACAAAGCATTTTAAAGTAAAATGTTCACACTTCAAAGGTCTCACCTACTTCAGTTTTACTCTCCAGGATCCTATATTTTTCTGAGTGAGTTGGCTCAGAATTGGTTTTGATTTGTGTGCAGTACATTGTTATCACTTAATTTTCATTGGTGAGCCAATTTTCTTGGCTTTTGTTCTTCAAAGGAAGGCCATATTCAGTGTCTGTCTTGCATTTTTGTGGCTTCCTCCTCCGTACAATCAGCTCGTCTGTTTCCTCTGTGCGGGTTCTTCGCGTTGCCCTCCAGTCTGTGGAGCAGCCGTTAGGCATAATTAGGTGGACCCAGTGAATCCAATGTGAAGTCCTCAGAGGACTTCCTCCCCAAAACATGCAACAGTTCCTGGCCTGGCCCAGAGGATGGGGCCACCGACCAGTGCCACCATGTTCCCCTCCCCTAATGGATTCTGCAGCGTCTTCAGCTCATTCTTACCCCTGGTGCTAATGCAGACATTGTACCGAGCTCCCTGCCCTTGGGGGACAGACACACAGTCTCTGACCCTCTCACCCACGACAGGTTTCACCAGCAAGATCCTGACACCGTGCTGTCGTGTAGAAGAGATTTTTCCCATCACCACAGGAAGCCCTTGCCATCCCCGGGGCAAGTGCAAGATCCCAGTGTTGGCATCTGCAGTCTGAGCCCGGGCCAAGGCAGGTGGAAGGTGAACCAAAGATCACCTTCCCTGGACCCTGAGGAAGAAGGCCTCATGCAGAGGTGACAACCAGTATTTCCTGGTCCAGGCATTGGTTTACACTGAGTGTACTAGAAATCAGTCCTCTTAGAAGATGGACTTTGAGCTATGTTAGTGGATGGGATCTTGTCTTTTAACAAAAGCCCATCTTCAGGTAATGAAGTAAAAGGGCAGCAACGTTCACAGTGTACTTAGCACATGGCAGACACTCTTCTAAGTATTTTACATGTGTTCTTTTAATCCTTACAGCAACCTGTGATATTGGTACTATTGTCTCTAAAGAGGAGTACGTTAAGGCACAGAGAGGTTAAGAAACTTGTCCAACGTCACACAGCTCAGGAGTAGCAGTACAGAGTTTTGAACCCAGCTGGTGGGCTCAAGTATGTCACCATTGTGCTACATGCCTGTCAAGGTCTTGGGAGTTTAGGCAGAGGCTGCTGTCAAGTTCAAGCTCAGAGTTGCAAAAGGCCAGTGGCTCATGAACACCTCCATCTCCCAGCAAAAGCCTAGAGTAGTCACGTTGACAAGTTTGGGGTTCAAGGTTATTTTGCGTGCTGGTGAATTTGAGTAAGGTGCAACCACACCATACCATACCAGAGGGCTGCATTCTGAAGGGCTTTGCACGACAAAAATAAATTCGAAATGCTTTGAATGGTCATTGTCAGGAATAGGCTTTGGAAACCTCTGAAGTGTTTTTGGCCAAAGAGATGTCCCGTGGGCATCTGGACAGCCCTGTCTGGGCAGACGGGGGAGACGGAGGCTGTCTGGGGCCGAGAGCTGTAGCTCCCCCACCACCTGACATGTGGGGGCCTAGGGCTCTCCATCCCAGTTCCATTTCCCCACAAAGTCACCAGGGAGCGGGTGCAGCTGCGCAGCTGCAAACAGGTGCAGAAGTCTGCGCAGGCGCACTACTCCGCCTTCCTCCCGCGCGAACTTGAAGCTTCTGCCAGCCTTACAGCGTTAAGCTTCTGTTTTTCTCGTCACATTGACAGCACCTGGTTCAGGGCACACAGTCTGTTTCTGGAGGCTCGGGGCCACGCTCTGGTGCAAGATGAGGGAAACCTCTGCTCTGAACAGAAGCCCAGCAGTCAAGGATGGCACCTCCTGCCCCGGCTGCCATGTCAGTCAGCTGTCCGCCACTTGGTCCCAGGAGGAGAGAGGCAATTCTTATCCTGGGTGCTACTCTGCAGCTTTGGAAGAAAGGCTTCCTCCCAAAACCCACTGACACGGGTGATTTTTTACAAAAGGGTCTTCTCTCTGGAAGAGTTACTCGATTGGCTTAACCCCCTTTCCCCCACCAGTGGGAACTGAGTCAGGGGACATTGATGCTCAGCCACAGGGCCTTGTCCCGCCCCCATCCGGTCCCCCACCCCCAGTCTAGAAGCTTGGTGGGGTGTCTTGCCTATGGTGCACTCTGCTTGCCTGGAAGAGAGTGACAGTCCAGCCAGTGCTGATGTCTGCAGTGTGACCCGCACCAACTCTGTAGCAAGGACCAGGAGTTGCACAAAGAATGTTCACTAAGTGGATTTGAGATTGGAATTGAGATTGGATTGGATTGAGACTCAGTTGTTCGTTCAAGAAATATTTATTGATTGACCCTCCGCTCTTGCCAGTCACAGGGATAGGCACTGGACATGGAAGGAGGTAAGAGGCGGTTAAGATCGTTTTCCTTGAGGAGCTTGCAGTCTTGGTGTGGGGCAGATGGTCGAGATCTATGCAAATATATAAAATAATTATGTACCGTGATTAGCTCAAGGGAGGAAGTAAAAAGAATGCCCAAATAGATCATGACAGGACAGGAGTATTCTTGGGAGCCTTTCTGAGGAGGCTTGAAGGCTAAAGGAAGGGACGCTTTAGGCAGAAGGAACCAGGGCAGAGATGGGTGGACTCCAGGACCTTGACCAAAGACCAGGGTGGTGGGAGGTGGGGGTTGGGGCCAGGCCCTGCAGGGCCTTGGGGGCCACAGGAAGGAACCCATTTATTCTAAACACTACAGGAAACTACTGCAGGTTTCCAGTTGGAGAATGACATCTGAGTAAAGGTTCACCCTGTCTTCTGTGGAACAAATGACTCCAAGGCGAGCAAAAAGAGAAGCGGGGACATTGTTAAGGGACACTGAGTCAGATAGTGGCAGAGAAGATGGGGAGAAATGGGTGGAGGTGAAATACAGTTTTAAGATAGACTGATAGGCTCCAATGAGGTTTGAGACATGGAGGGTGAAGAAAAGTGGGCAAGGGACCCAGAAAGACTTTTTGGTTCAGTAACCAGACTGACGATGATTTTACTCATGAGGAAAGCCTAGTTGGGGCTTGGCAGTGAAATAAAGAGCTCCTCCAGGTCATCCTAAGTTGAGATGCTATTAAATTTTGAAGTGGAGATGGCCTCTTGCGGGGGATTGAAAGGCCAGAGGGGGTCACCGTGGCTGGAGAGGAGGGGAAAGGATATGAGGAGAGAGCCAGGGTTAATAGGGAGTTGTTCACGAGGGCTCCTGGACACAAGGCAGGGCCCCGCCGGAGGCCCAGGCATCAAGGGACCATCCTGGTCACGCCCTCACTCAGGGACTGGACATGGCTGTGCTTGTGCAAGAACAAGCATGGGGATGGCACGGGATGACGTGCCATCTGGAGAGGTGTCCCTAGGAGATGCGGCCAAACCTCCTCATGGTTGATGAATCGAATCTAAATAGTGGCACGTAACTGGTCCTCACTGACTCAGAATTCCACAGCTTCCCTTCAGAATAAACTTGATAATTGTGGACCAGATACTTTGCCAAAGCCCGAATTTGCAGGATCATGAGCTGTCTACATAGCTCCTTCAGCCCAACTCCACCAGAGCAGGGCCCCACCCCTAGCTGCAGAGGAAACCCTCCCTGGGGTGGGGTCTCACGGGAAGAGTCTTCTTGTTAACTGATACTTGCTCCTCACTGGCCTGTCTGAAACGCCTTCTGCCATGTAGCAGCTCCTCGGGAGTTGGAGATGGTGACCCCACAACCCTGCAAGCCTTCTCTGGTTTAAACATCACTGCTGCTCTTGAACTTCTCCTCAGATGACATGTTTCTTGGGCCTTCGTTCTAGTGCATCTGGGTGTTTTTCCAAAATGAACCCAGGCCTTCAAGTGTGGCCTGCCACCCCCAGCCCCCTAAACGCTGGTTGGTCCCCATCCCCGGGGCTCATCAGGTTTCTGTTAGCCAGAATTTGTGGACAGCCTGGTTCAAGTTTACTATCAGAGCCTTTAATGATGAAACGGCCCTGAAGCACATTTCTTTTCCTATCAGTGACCTTGTGACCAACTCTGAGTGACCACAAAAGTGCCCTCCCCAGCAGGGAGACACAGAATGAGCCTGGGTTGGATCTGGGGCCCAGAGAAGACAGATGCATTTTCCTTTAGTGTCTGTTTCTCTAACCTCCACCGAACTACAGGGAGGGGAGAAGGAACCACCCGAGTCACAGGCCTGCTCACCAGCGAAAGCACAGGTGGCTTCACGACTATGGGGGTGGCATTGAGGGCCTTCCCGGCAGGATGGATATGAGGGGTCCTCTGTGTTTCTGTACCCAAATGTCTGCTAGCCTCCCCCACCAAGGGGGCACATCAATGTCTCTGCCTCAAGTAAATGGCCCTGAGCCCTCCATCGATGTTACTGGCCAGCATTTGAGTCTTGTCTGAGGATTCCCTCCCCAGACCGCACCAGCCCTCGCAGGTGTGTTTGTAGGTGTCCTTGTTCACATGCTGCCCTTGGCCTGCCAGCAGAGGCTCAGATGGGACGCTTGAAACCAAAGCATCATTTCTGGTGTCCTCTTCCCACATTCATCTCCAGAACTTCTGCACAGCTCCTGGGGAGCCATGTGTCCAAAGTGATGAAGATTGGGCCCTAATCCTAGGTTCCACCCCATGTGACAGAGCAACCAGGCCTCGGATCCTGGCATGGCCCTCACTGCAGGGCACACCCTCTTCCAGCCCCTGATGTGGGCTCAGCTCTGGGCTGTGGGTGGATGTGGGTCGCCAGGGGGTGCTGAGGTACCTGTGCTGTAGGGTGGAGGGTGGGGAAAGGAAGGTCACATGCACTGAAGGAAGCACAGAGGGACTCGACTGTGAAGGCTCCGGTTCTCGGAGCACCCTGGGACATCCTGACACACACACAGGTCTTCCTTTCTGGGCCCCAAAGCAAGCATGGGATTTGCAGGCAATTTTCAAATGTCAAGGAATGTACTGGAAAGAGCCTTTGAGCCTCTGACCACACTTATACCTAAAGGTTTTGGTTGACAAAATCTTTCGAAACACAGAGCCCATAGAAGCAATTTTAAAAGAAATCTTTGAGAGTGTGAAGGCTAGGACGTAGCCTGACCTGTCACTGGGCTGTTCCGGCTGTTTGGTGCTCTTTGGACCAGAAGCCAGGAGGTGGACGCTGAGTGGTCTCCTGGGATCCTATGCCCAGGGTGTCCCCTGTAGGATGAACCTTCTGGATACCATGTGGGGGCCAAACAGGCACCATGGCATGACCCAGTCCCCCATAGCTCTAGCAGTCCCTCACCCAGGAGCTGGCCCCCTACTCTTCTGTTCGGGGTGGCAGCAAGAACCTAACCGTAAGCCACCGTGAGGGCAAAGGGCCTGACAGTAGCCCGATGTCTCGCAACACCCTTTATCAATCATGCAGGGGTCCTCAGAGAGATTGAGATGTATTTTAATCAGACAGTTTTTATGGGGGTTTGTTGAGGACCAAGGTGAAGATGGAGGGGTCTGCCATGCCCCCATATAAGCGATGGGAAGAGCCACATTAATCCAAGACCGTAGGCATATTTATTGGTTAGCCTTGGTTAAGGAGGCACACTCTCTAGCTTCTTGCTGTTGCTTTGGCTGTGACATAGTTGAAGGAAAATGGAGAATGTTACAAGGTGCGCAGAGGCACAGTGAGGTTCCTGGCTTTGCTGAATGGACCATCGTTCAGGATGTCGGACCGCCTGGAAGAACTCAGACGCTAGTGGAAACAGCTTCAGATTCTGCCACGGAGGACCCTTTTCTGCCCTGGGGAAGAGTGGTGGGAACTCCAGGGCAGGCAGGAGCCCAGGGCAGGGGCAGAAGATGTGATCATGCTTATTTAAAAGAAATGCAAAATGAAAGTCTACTGGGACCAGATGTTGTTTCCAACGTGCTTCTCAGCAACCAGAGATCTCAGCTGATGAAGAAAACACAAGGAGAGACAGGAGGAAGGGGAGCTCCGAGCGCCCGACTCTGCCTCCGGTGTTCTACTTTCTCCCGGCTGGGGCTAAAGGTTCTAAGTAACACCTCTCTCTCCAACATACACGTGTGAGCACCCTCGTGTGCAACTTCCAAGCCTCACTGCTGCAGGGGACAGACTTGAGCTTGCTCTCATGACATGTTCAGACCTATAGTTGCTTTCTCACCTCCTGTCCCGGACCCAGGTGCCCAAGGGGGTCCTCCCTTGACTAGGTATTGTTCAGACACTACAACTCCCACCTCACTTATCCCCCTGGGGCTTCTCTGGAACATTCCATGGGTGGCTGACTTGAGATGGAAAGAGTGAAGGAAGCAAGTGGAGGCACCTGTCCTGTTGGAAATCTGGAAATCTCAGCGGCCCAAGTGCCCAAAGAGCAGGCTGTATTCGGCAAGCTGAATTTCCCACTAAGGCTCACTGATCCACTTCCACTTCCCAGGGAAAAAGAACTCACAAATACGTTGCAGACAACTCACTGTTGGCACCATGTATGAATGGCGTTCTTACCATCAATGAATGTAAGTTTAAACACATTATAAAAAGATTCCATGTGTCCTTGAAAACGCTTCCGCATTCTGGCATTCTCGCCTTGACGGTGCATGGTCAGCTGTTCAAGGAATACACATGGTCAGCTGTTCAAGGAACACACATTCTATCCCCAGGAAGGAGTGTGTGTCTGTGAACAGCAGTGAGGGGGTGGGGGTGGATACAGCTCCACAGGTAGAGATGGTCCACATTTGAACTGCCAGGAATGCCTTCCTTCACTGGCTGGTGGGAAGTCCCACCCTGGAAACCCTTGTGTTGCAAATGCATATCAGGACACAGGGTAGGCTTAGATGACAATGATGAAGCTGAACTGATAGATGTCTGGGGCGAAAAGGGCAGACTAATGCTCGGGATCGTGTTCTCCCAACCCTGCAAGCGTGTGTTGGTGTGGAGCTCTGCCAGTCTTCTCATGAGGGCTCCATGTCAGAATTCTCCAGACACTCTGGAAGCTCACTGATGAATTGAGTTTATGCTGCATGATGGGAAAATGTTATTGGTTAAAATTCCTCCTGGGAGGGGAAACATACTTCATTGCAAAGCATTCCTGGGTGAGTCCTTGGTTTAGAAGACAAGCTGGCCAATGGGTCTGAACCAGGTTGAAGTGTCTGGGGAGAGAAGGGGTGGGCGACAGTGTCCATCTGGGAGAGGAGGCTGGGGTGGAGTAGCTTGATGGGCAAAATCCTCCACTTGCAATGTGACCTCTCTGCGACAATAGCCCTCTTACGGACTGAATGGCCAAACGACCAAATGACCAAATACCCCATCCCCAAATTCATATATTTCAGTGCCGGATCCCTTCTGTGACTCTATTTGGAGTCACGGCCTTGAGGAAGGTCACTAGGTCAAATGAGGTCATTAGGGTGGGGTCCTGGTGTGATGGGATTAGTGTCCCTATAACGAGAGACACCAGAGAGTGAGGACCCAGGATGTAGTAGGCTGCAGGCTGCAAGCAGGGAGGAGGGTCCTCACTAGCAACTAGCCCTGTCGGACCTTGATCTTGGACTTCCCAGCCTCCAGAACTGTGAAAGCAGAGTATCTGTTGTTTGAGCCACACCGTCTTTGCTAGTTGGTTAGGGCAGCTGCAGCTGACCATTCAATCCCCTGCCTCTCCCGGTCTCCTCTCCTCCCCGCTTGCAAAGCACCTCAGTGCAAGAGGCAGGGAGGGGCTGGGCTCTGGGCTCTGATTGCCCCTTGGGGAGGGGAGTGCAGGTGGACCCCAGGGCAGCATGAGAGGTGGTAGCAGCTGAGAGTCAGAGAAGCACCAGAAGCTCAGGGAACTGGAGACACCTTGGTGGGGCTCTGGAACCCCACAGGCGGGTAACTGGTCTTGAAGCAGCAGGGGCCTCGACTAAGATGGGGGTGGAGGTAGGAGGCACGCATAAGTGTGGGCATTAGTCAGTAGGAGGCATACAGCAGGGGGTATTGGCAGGGCAGCCCCGGGATGAAGGAAGACAGGAAGGACAGGAAGAGCAAAGGCCTGGGAGAGTGCCTGCCCCGGGCCCGGGGACAAGGAGAGGTGGACCCTCTAGGCTCCTGGAGCAGCCGCAGCCCCTCTGAGAACCACCATTCCAAGGCGGGAACCAGTTGGGTGTCTCCAGCTCAGGACTGGAGCCATGCTCCTCCAGGGGCTCCAGACCCCACTCCCTGCCTCTGGGGTCTGGTGGCTGGGATGAGCCCCCTGTGAAGAGGCCTCCTGTCCCTAAGTCCCTGGGGTGTAGAACGGAAGGTGAAAGGACGGGTATGCTTCCCGTCTTGATCTGACTGCCTCCCATCTTGGGGCAGCAGCGGCCTCCCTGGGGCCAGGGGAAGTTTGACCTTAAGATGAATAGTCTTCTGTTCAGGAGGGAATCGGCAAGAGCTAGACTGGGCGCCTTGAGGCCAGGGGCCAGGCTCCCATGGGGGATGCAGGGCTTCAGAACTGGAGGGGTTAATTAAAGAGGGCTTAAGAAATCCATAAACACCCAGCAATGACTGGCAGGTGCTAATTTCTTCTTTGGGATTCACAATGACTTTCTGTTAATTAAGAAGAGAAAGAGCCTGGGGAGGGGCGGCCAGCCAGACATTCTGGCACGGGCTGGTCGGGCAGGCTGCCCATCCGGGGCCTTCTGAGGGTGACCAGTGGCCAGGACTCAGCTTGACTTTGAGCAAGGCAGACCGGCCCCCTGCCCAGGACAGCCTGGCCCTCAGGGAGCATCCTTGGGTGACAGACTGCATTGTGTCTGGGCCGGCTATAGCTTTTAGGTTTCTCTTTGAACTCCTGGAGGAGGACTGGAGACACGCGAGGCTTGGGTGTGGACTTGGGCTCTCCCATTTCCCAGAGTCCTTTCACAGGCTTGGGCAGTGACAAGGTGGGCAGCCTTCGCCCTTCATGGGGCTGGAGAGGATGAGGCCGCGCTGGGTCTGCAGAGCAGCTGTTTGCTTGGGTGGGGCGGACGGACAACAGATGGGCCGCACCTCTGTTTGGGGGCTGCAGGGCTCTGGTTACAAAGTGGAGACCACCCCCAGGTTCCTGCTTCCGGTTCCCCTTCCTCCCACACTCACCACCCTCCTCCCCCACACCGAACCCCATTCAATTTGTGCCTTCAGTACCCACCACCAGGCTCACCCATCCCCCACCCCCTCTCTTCCAAGACCCTCAGATTGTTTCTGAGTCCAAAGTCTCTCATGTTTCATCCCCCTCCCTGATTTACCCCAGTTCACATTTCCTTTCCTTCTCCCACTGTCCTCCATGTTACCTCTTATGCTCCACAAGTAAGTGAAACCATATGACACTTGAGTTTTTCTGCTTGGCTTATTTCACTCAGCATAATCTCCTCCAATCCCATCCATGTTGCTACAAAAGTTGGATATTCATCCTTTCTGATGGAGGTGTAATATTCCATTGTATATTTGCACCACATCTTCTTTATCAATTCATCTGTTGAAGGGCACCTTGGCTCTTTCCACAGTTTGGCAATTGTGGCCATTGCTGCGATGAACATTGGGGTACATATGCCCTTTTCACTACATCTGCATCTTTGGGGTAGATGCCCAGTAGTGCAATTGCAGCGAACCCCCATCCAAACGAACTCAGGGCTGAGCTGGAGTTCTGGGGCTTGTTAGTCCGAACAGCTGGGGCCCCTAGAGACAGCCTGGACATGTGTATACGTGTGTAAATGTGTGCTCGGCATCCCCGTGTGTGTCCATTGCCTTGTGTGAGTGTGCAATGTGTCTGTCATTGTGTGTGCAGATGTGTGTGTGGCTGTATACATGCCTGCTCAAATACTGATTGTACCATTTTCAAGCTCCGAGGCTTTGGACGTTTCTGACTCATTTTCCTCATCTATGAAATGAAAATAGGCTAGTGCTCACCTCATAGGCTCACCGTGAAGATCCCGTGAACACTTGAAACATTTAGCCTGGAACCTCCTTTTCACCTCTACTTCTCCAATTGCTTGGTGAACTCTTACTCATCCTTCAAAACATGGGTGAAGGCTGGGCAGCGTCAGTTCCACGTCAAGGGCAGGATCTACTCTTAGAACCCTGGGCTTAAGGGCAGAACCCCAGTCTCTAGAGCAGCAGAGAGAAGATGCTCTAAGCCCGACACACATGCAGCAGAGAAAGGGCTACTAGCCCGGGCTCCTCGTGCTCCGCACACAAGCATACAAATGAGCACACTTCCTATTATCGGTGTTTTGCACACACCTGGGCAGAGATGCAGGTAGACACAGAATGGTGCACCCACCTGTCTACATGCAATCCAAGTGGTCACAGAAGCTACAAATCCTTAGTGTCCTCAGTGGTCACAGACCTAGGACTCACACACATGATCTGTGTGTACGCACACAATGTACATAGATGTATGCACTACATTGTACACAAACAGAATACAGAAGGGTAATTTATATGCATACTTTGTATACCTGTAAGGCACATGATTAGGATTTGTTCACACATATACAAAATTTACACTTTGTGCATATAACTTTGTGCATACACACAACACATGCACACACAGAGTGCCTCCATGGGCACACGTCAAGGGTGAACATGCTCTTTATATACATAAGGCAATGCAAGGATAATATGCACACAGAAGCTACCCAAACAGGCCTGTGACCGTCATCCTGGGGACAAACCACCCTGAGCCAGTGCCCCTCCCTTTAACCTTCAGCACTGAAGGCTGCAGGGGACCCACAGATGGGGAATTAATTGGTGTCATTAACATGTAGCGATGATAATGACTTCCCATCGATCCCAGTGGCAGACGTATGGTCAAACCCAGGTGGAGCTAGGAGCCCAGGATTGGGGACCAGGCCTCCCTTGTGGAACTCTGAGCTTTGGTGGCCAGGCCAGGAATCCCAGTTCCTCCACCCAGGCCATGGTTCCCACCGGTTCCCACCAAACACATAGGGGAGGGAAACTGGAAATCCGGGGGAAATTAGTCACTTGACCCAGGTCTCCTAGCCTGCTGGAGGCTGGAGGTCTGGACAGCAGGACTACAGTCCCTCCCATCTGACTTTCCTCTCCCTTCCTGCCCCCTCCCACTGCCATTCCCTGTTCTCTACCTCTCCATCCTCTCTGTAGGAGAGGCCGCTCTGTCCCTGCTCGCAGCTCCAGGCCCTAGCTGTCTCCCTTGGGGCTGGCTCTGTTCCAAGTGTCTGTTCTCTGTCCTGGAGCCTGTAGTGAGCCCAAGACCACAAAGTGAAGGGGTTCGTTCTCGGGAGGGGAGGGCTGGAATACAGCAAGAGGTGGTCAAGGGAAGAAGAGATAGACCAGCAAACTTCTGTTCCTCTTTGAAGATGCTGCCTCCTCCAGGAAACCTCTTCGGACGTATCCCACCTCTGAGTCCTGAGGCCCCTCTTCTGCTGCTTCCTCGGTTTTCACTCCATCCCATCCCTTATCTCGTGGAAGTATGTCTGTCTACTTAATTCCTTCCTTGCTGTGGCATGAGCCATTTACTGACCGAGCTTTGTAACTACTTCAGACTTAGTCCAGAATAGGCAAATCACTGATGCCTGATGAATGTTGGGTAAATGCAGATATACTGAGATGGACAGACGTAAAGACTGAGACCAGAGCTGGAGAGACAAAGGGATACTGGAGACCATGCCATCCAGGACGTAGCAAATAGACAGGCAGACACTCTGGACATAGGACCTTGCAGGGTGGTCCAGTGCCCTGGGCTCTCTGTGGGGCCCTAGAGGCTTTGGAGTCCTCCTTGTTGTCTTGGAGCCGGGCTGCCTCCTTCTATTTGGACCTTGAGGAGAGGAAGCAGTGGGTCCTGTAGCTGAGGGTGCTTCTGGGAAGCAGCAGGGGGGAGGTTGGGGCAGAGGACATTTTAATGGGATCCAATGACTGGGATTCAGATTCTGAGGATTCGGGCCTGGGCAGAGAGGCTGAGCTCATTCCCCGTAGCCCCCCAGAAGCCAGCCTGGGTCAGGCCTCTGGGGACACCCCAGACTGCCTGGTTGCACTGAATTTGTTACTGTCAGTGGATTTCCAGGGTTTCTAATGAGCTGCTAATGAGCTGTCAGCTAATTATGAGAACTAAATGGGGCAGCGAGGCCAGGCTGAGCTTTTACTGATAACTTCAGGAGTATCAGGAGGAGGGAAGGTTCCCATCATGGGCCTCCTGGCCCCACATGCCTGATTTGACCTCAGCCCCCATGTGGAGAGGGTTGGAGGTGTTTGCCCACACAGAGAGAGGGAGAACCCCAGCGGCCCAGAATAGGACTGGTTCCAGCCTCACAGCTGGGAGGGGCTGTACCCTGGACGGCAGCCTTCTGCAGGCAGCCAGGCCCCAGAGGTCTATGTGTGCCCTCCAGCCACTCCTCTGGGCCTGGTGTCTATCTTCCTGTCTGTGAGATGGGTCTGGGGGAGGAGAAGGGGCAAATCTGATGATCCCTGCAGGCCCTTCCTCCCATCACAGTCCCATTACAAGCCTGTGAATCCTCTCCTTCACAGCGATGGCTCTCTGAGGAAGGGAGGGGAGTTACCTGGGTCATGTGAAATCATTAATGAAGCTGAATAAAGAAATCTTTAACCAGGGGCACCTGGTGGCACAGTCAGTTAAGCGTCTGACTCTTGGTTTGGACTCAGTTCCTGATCTCAGGGTCATCAGATCAAGTCCCACATTGGGCTCTGCACTCATTGGGGAGTCTGCTTGAGTATTCTCCTCCTCTCCCTCTGCTCCTTACACTCATGCTCTCTCTCGCTGTCTCTAAAATAATCTTTTCTAAAGAAAGAAAAAGAAATTTTTACCACGCTGAAATGAAGGTATATGTTGATGAATACTGGACAAGAAAGTTCATAACAGCCTTATTCATAAGAGAGGCAAACTGGGAAATAAATTGTGATCTAGTTTTATACTGGAGTAGTACACAGCAACGGCAAAGAACAGACTCCTTATACAGTCTTTATTTTACATGATTCTGATATGTATGGATGTCAGTTACCACAGTTGAGCTCAATAATGCCAGTTTCCCAGCAGCACAGTTCAAATTTTAATTATCATGGTATAGTAACCGTAATTGCCTAAAATTCAAACTAACCCACTAGCTTTTCAGTCCACAAGTCACTCCATAAACAGCAGATTCACATCACTGTCTGGGACCAATCATGTCACTTCTTTCCAAGTGTGTCCCTGACGGGCCCCTGGGCACCCGCTGTTCAGTTCGTGCACAGACAGCAAAGGGTGCAGCCGTGTTGCCTCCTCACCTCCATGTTCTAGACCCACGCGACATTTTACAAGGTTGAAAAAGAAAGCTATATGGGCCACACAGATGTGGGTGCAACAAAGAAATAAAAATCAAGAGTGATAACATTGACATGCGAATCCACATCAGTGGTGCTGCCGGCGAAGAGCTGACCGGCACTTTGTGACCATGAACTCAGTGCCGTAAATGAGGCATGCAGCTGGGATGAAGGGATGAAGACGTCTCCAAGAAAGTGATGCTCACAAAATAACTGCCCGTGAAAGGAGCTTTCAGAGAGATTTCACAACATTGCAAGCACAAAGGAGAAAATGTTGGAAGCTGATCCAAACATAGAAAACAGTGGGACAATTCACCGAGGCACAGAGAAGCCCAGAAAAGATGCTCTCTCCGCATTGTAAGTTACATGACGAGAGGAAGGAGACAAGCACGATGCCAACTGCTCTTGCTAAGTTTTTTCCAGAGAAATGAAGCACTTGAATTCTTAATGTTTTAAATTACAGCATGCTAAATGAATATTAGTATTACTATTTTTAAAAAGATTTTATTGATTTCTTTGAGAAACAGAGTGTGAGCTGGGGAAGGGACAGAGGGAGAGAATCTCAAGCAGACTCCTTGCCGAACACAGAAGCTGAGGTGGGGCTCGATCTCACAGCTCTGAGACCATGACCTGAGCCAAAACCAAGAGACACTTCATCCACTGAGTTACGCAGGTGCCCCTAATATTATTATTTTTAAATCTCCCTGTACATTTTAAACCAACAGTAAGAAAGTTTTTCCTGATTTGATTACAAAATTTTAAAAGTCACAGAATCATTGTAACTTCCCCACTGATTACTAAGATCCCTTTGCATGATTCCAGCCTAGGCAGGAGTTCCCAGCCACTCACTGACGGGCAAAGCCAGGGCACTGCTGGTACCGCAAGAGGGTGGATGAACCTCGCAGACCCAAAGCTGGGGGCAGAAGGCAGATGCGGCAAAGTACACGTTTTATCATTCCATTTCTATGAAGCACAAAAGCAGGCAAAACTAATCTATGAGGATAGAAGCCGGACTGGCGGTTCCTGGTGGGGGCGGTGGGGAGGTTAACTTGCAGAGGTCCTGAGGAAGGCCACTGGGGTGCTGGAAATATATGGATTTAGGTGGTGATTACAGGCATGTATAAATTTGTAAAAATTTTATCAAGCTATACACTTAATATTCATGTACTTTACCATGTATAAGATACTTTGAAATTATATATATATATATATATATATATATATATATATATTTTAAAGATTTTATTTATTTGACCGAGAGAAACACAGCGAGAGAGGGAACACAAGCAGGGGGAGTGAGAGAGGGAGAAGCAAGCTTCCCGCCGAGCAGGGAGCCCGATGTGGGACTCGATCCTGGGTCTCCGGGATCATGACCTGAGCCGAAGGCAGTCGCTCAACCAACTGAGCCACCCAGGCGCCCCTAAATTATATTTTTTATTAGAGAAATTCCATGAGTGCCTTGGAGTTTTATGTGGCTCCATTGTATAGAATTTGGCAGTATTTGACAGTTTTTCCCTCTTTCCTAAGGCTCTTTCCTGCCTGATTCCTGTGACCCAGCCCTCCAGGTGTTCCTCCTTTCTCCCTGGCCACTCTTTAGTCCCCTCTCCCTGGCTTCTAAGTGCTGCTCATCACCAGCCCCCACCTTGCCTGTCCCCTTCTGTGCATGTTGTACCCAGGGGGCATCACCTTCCACCCCAGTGCTCAAGCAGCCGCAGAGCCCTCTCTGCCCTCGCTTTATCCAGTGTGATCAGTGGTTTAACCTGAGGCCTGTCTCCTCTTAGGTAGGTAGGTAGGTAGGTAGGAAGGAGGAAAGGAAGGGTAGGAAGGAAAGGAGGGAGGAAGGAAAGAAGAGAGGAAGGAGAGAAAGGGAAGAAGGAGGGAGGAAGGGAGGAAGGAGGGAAAGAAAAGAAGGAGGGAGGGAAGAAGGAGGGAAAGGAGGGAAGGAGGAAAAAAGGAAGGGGAAGGGAGGAAGGGAGGAAGACAGGTCTGGCTGCTGGGGAAGAGGCAGTGTGGGGAGAAGTCATAAGGAGCAGGAGTTGCTTAGAGTGGATTTGAGCCTGATCCCAGCTCTAAAGAAGTGACTCCCCATTACTGCCTTCCTGGCTACCGACATGTCTCCCTGATTGAGCCTGGAACTCTACACTATTAGCCACAAATGGCATTTTGAAATGGCCTCTTTTTTTTTGGGTGAACCCCAAAGACATTGCTAAGATTTACATTTTCAAATATATGCTGACCTTTTTTCCTCTTTCTTTGAGTTCATTTGTCATCAGTGTATAATTGAATCAATATATTTCCCGATCAGCCCCAAGATTGAATAAGGTCACGGGGAGCCGTGTGTGGGCACTAGACATCATTATTTCACTCTGAATGAGCGGCCATGGCATGCAGCATTCCAGGCGCCAAATGAAATTCTATTAGATTCTATTACACTTTTACAATTATAGAGACGTTCCAATATTACAAGGGGAAATGAAGTCATAATAAAAAAGCCCAGAGGTGTATTACAGAGAAATGGGCACACTATTTTTCTAGTTAAAAACTTGATGGAAGGAGCTTGACTGGCTTTCAGTTGCCGAGATGTGACCTTGTTCTCAAAGCCCCTCAGCCGCCTGCTCGGGCCCTCCCTTCCTGAGCCTCTGCCAGCTGGAGGATGGTTGGAGCCAGAGCCCAGGGAGCCAGCAGACCCTCTGTTCAGACTGAATCCAGCTCCTGGGCTCTAGGAGACAGACACATGCTCCACAAAGGTGACCCACCCAAGGAAACAGGCAGCCCAGACACTGAAGCATTCTGGGAGGGAGTCCCGGCATATGGGGGGGAACACCGTGGCCTGAGTGGGTGTGTAAGAGAGTGGCATGGGACCCTCTGGGGCTAAAGGGCTGTGTGCACTTGGGGGCAGCTGCCGCTGCGGGACCCCCTTCATGTAAGACTGGGTAGACAATAGTCACGTGGGGCAACATTGGTCTTTTGGGGTGCTCCCTCCCTCCCATGGAACACTCCCCGCATACAACGATGCTACAGCAAGCTAGAGTTCCCCGCACCTTATCCTGATTCTTCCAGAAGGAGTTCTACCCAGCCCCAGAGGGGAGAGGACAGCACCCAGTGGATAGGCTCCCTGGAGCAGACAAAGGGGGTCTTGAAGCATGAGGAGGATGGGAACAAAGGCATCAAAGGGGAAGAGCCTGGGGCTCAGTGGGGAGGAGGGCCAGTGTGATGGAAGGCCCAGAGGTTGGCATGAGCGGGATGCCTGGGGGGAGAGGGGAAAGAGAGTGGAGGGCAAGGCAGAGAGCCTGGGCTGGACAGTGGGCCCATGGCCTGGCAGCAAGGAAGAAGGGGCTAGACCTCAGCCTGTCCCAGAGCAGGTGGGGCGTCTTGGGAGATCTGAGGGTAGGGTAGGGCCTGGCCAGGACTGAGCAGGTGGCTACCCAGGAGGGGCTAGCTATATGGTACCGTGACAGCTGGATGACTAGCCATAGTGAGACAGGAGAGAGGTTCAAAGGAAGGGGTTCAGGAGAGTCCCAGGTTCCTGGGTGGGACTCAGACACCAGGTCCAGATCCAGGGCCATGGTGAAAAGAGGAGTGATAGGGCAGGTCGGAAACAGGCCCGGGGGCCTCTCTTCGTCCTGGGCCCTGCCCAGGTACTGCTGAATATTATCTGGCAGACACATGAATGTATTTCAGAAAGGGTTTCCAGAAACACCGTGATAATGGTTTGGTAAATTTTCACTTCTCTCTCTCTGGGGAGATCCCCCCCACCACACACACACGTTGTGCTTGACCGTGTGCGGTAAGCAGAATTCCAAAGCTGGCCCCCTCAAGGTTCCTGACCCCTACTTATTCAAGGAACACTGCTCTAGGTACCGCTGTGAAGGGGTTCTGCTGGTGTAATTAAAGTCCCAAGTCAGCTGGGCTTAAAATGCAATGATTACCCAGGTGGGCCTTTTATTTATTTATTTATTTATTTTTAAGATTTTATTTATTTGACAGAGAGAAACACAGCCAGAGAGGGAACACAAGCAAAGGGAGTGAGAGAGGGAGAAGCAGGCTTCCTGCTGAGCAGGGAGCCCGATGTGGGACTTGATCCCAGGTCTCCAGGATCATGACCTGAGCCGAAGGCAGTTGCCCAACAACTGAGCCACCCAGGTGCCCCTCAGGTGGGCCTTTTAAAACCTGACCCCAACCAGAACGATTGGTCTGGTTAGCAGCAGAAACGGAAGTCAGAAATGGCCAAAGCACAAGAAGGATTTGTGGCACTGTTGCTAGCTTGAGGACGGAGGAGGCCCAATGAGGAAGAAGTGAACAGCCTCCAAAAGCTAAGAGAACTCTGGCTGAGAGCCAGTAAGGAAGCAGGGCCCTAAGTTCTATAGGCACGAGGAACCATCCTACGATGGCCACAGCAGGAAGGAGCTCAGACAAGGACCCTGAGCTGGGGATGAGCCTGAGGACAGCCAGCCAGCACCTTGACTTCAGCCTGAACAGAGGCTTCATCACACCAAGCATGACTTCTGGCCTTCAGAAGGTGAGTTCTCATTGTTTGCGGTTTTGAGTTGCTAGCTTTGTGGCACTTTGTTATGCAGCAGGAGAAGGCTAACACGCCCTGTGACTTGCCTGGGTGGTGGAAGGGACATCGCATGGCTCTGGGGTGAGGGGCTGTGTTTCTGCTCAGTGTCTTGCCTTTGGTGATGTGAGAAGCACATGCCTGTCTGACCATGGGCCATGTTCCCTTAAGGAATTCTGTGATGCCCTGGCCACCCTTCCCGCTAATGGGGAAGGGAGAGGAGGTGAGCAGCCCTCTGTGACCTCCCCAGAGGCATCCTGGCTTCTGTCTTCTACGAACTGAGACGAGTACCTGGGTAAGGGGCCTTCTCCAGCCTTCCTGGTGCAAGCCCGGCCTGGAACATCCAGCACTTCCTATGGGACGTAGGCGACTGTGCTCCGGGTTTTCCCAGCTATGGGCCTCAGCCCAGACCAGGACCGCCCCCTAGCCTTTTACTTTTTTTTTTTTTTTTTTTTAAGATTTTAATTATTTGACACAGAGAGAGGGATTACAGGTAGGCAGAGAGCCAGGCAGCGAGAGAGGAGAAAGCAGGCTCCCTTGCTGAGCAGAGAGCCCGATGCGGGCCTCGATCTCAGGACCCTGAGATCATGACCTGAGCCGAAGGCAGAGGATTTAACCCACTGAGCCACCCAGGCACCCTAGCCTTTTACATTTTATTTTTTATTTTGAAATAACTTCCACTTTACAGAAAAGCGGCAAGCACGGTACACATAACTGTCATTTTTGCTGAACCGTTTGAAAATGCGTTGCCTACATAACACAGCACCCCATCACACATCCTCATGTGTTAGAGTGTATTTCTTGCAAAGAAGGAAGTCTCCTTCATACCCACCAGGCAGCCAGCAAAGTCTCACGGACAGGTAGCCACTCATTTGTCCTCCGCTCCCACTTGGGTTCACCAGCTGTCCCAATCATGCTCTTCACAGCAGAAGGATCAGGTTTTCTGATCAAGAGTTTCACTTCATCATTTATACCCATTCCTTCAATGTCAGGCTGTGCGCTTTGGGCAGAAACCTGATAGAAGTGATGTAGGGTCCCTCTCCCCACGTCCAGTCAGGTGGGGCCCAGTTTTGATTTGTTCCGTTACTGATGGTCACGGCGATCCCTTGATGAAGATGGTGTCTGCCAGCCTTCTCTACTGTAAAATTACTCGTTTTTCCCTTTATAATTAATAGCCATGTGGGAAGGTAGTCTGAGACTATGTAAATATCCCATTCCTCATTACATTTCCAATTTATTCATTTATGTCAGGTTGGATTCATGGTTTCCTATTTTATTCAGTGGGTTATAAACTGCTACTATCATTATTTATTTTGATGTTCAGATTGCCCCAGATTTGGCCAGGAGGAGCCCTTCCACGTTGGCTTCTCTTTCCTCTTGCTATATCTCCTTCACGGTTTGAGCACACACTTGCTTTCTGGCACAATCAGATGTCCTGGTTCACCCTGTACTTTCTCTGCCCCAGTGCTAGACCCTGCTTCCACCCAAGAATCAGCCATTTCTCCTGCGTCACTTAGATGGACAGGTTCATTTCTGTCTCTATTGAAAACTCCAAGTTCCGGTTAATCCCTTCAGTCCTAAGCCAGAGTTCGTTCTAGTTCACCCCTTTTCCTAATTTCTACCTCCCTTCCCCCACGGTGCAAAACCCAGCTCCCATGAGCCTCAGCATGCTTCTGTGTTTGGCCAGTCCCTCGCCCCTAGATGCACACAGGTGCTCCTACCAGCCCACTCTCCCCCACAACACCTGCCTCACCCCATCTGTTTCTGACCCATGTGGCAGACCACCTTCCTCCCAGGAGTCCTGCTCTGGGCTGCTGTGACTTCCCCTGGCTGCTAGTGCAGACCCTGACCTTGCTTGGCCTCATCAAGTGGCTTTTGGACAAAAATTGCTCATAAAAGGAAAGAGGAGGCAGGGAGGCCACCCCCTTTCCAGTACATTCTGTGTGGCTCTGCCATTTTGAAGACCCAGGGATATCAGATTGGGGAGTGGCTTTGTGTGTGCTCAGCCTTCCGCTCTATACCCTCTACTCAACCTCTCTGGGCCTTAGCCTTCTCCTCTGTGAAATGGCGAGAGCCTTACACGTTAAGAGGATGCAGTGAGGGGCACCTGGATGATTCAGTCAGTTAAGCATCTGCCTTCGGCTCAGGTCATGTTCTCAGGGTCCTGGGATCGAGCCCCATGTTGGGCTCCCTGCTCTGTGGGGAGTCTGCTTCTTCCTCTCTCCCTGCTTGTGCACGCACACACACGGTCTCTCATATAAATGTTTTGTTTTGTTTTGTTTTGTTTTTTTAAAAAGAGGATGCAATGATCTAGGCCCAGAACACACCAGGCCTTCTGGGGGTCCTGGCCCATGGCCTTGGCACAGCTCCTGCCTTCCCCTCGCCGTCCCGCCTGCTCCTGACCACTGCTCAGGCAGAAGCAGACCTGGACAGACCCCCAGCCTACCATCCTCCAGGCTGTGTTCAGCACCTCTCAGGACTCAGACCTGCCTTTCCCCCAACCCCAGGGCAGCGGCTCCTCCTGGGCTCTGAACCCTGAAGTCTTCCCATGTTCCTGAGATGAGGGTACCCAGCAGGAGAGGGCAGCCCTCAGCATAGCTCTGTAGCCACCAGCAGGCAGTCCATCATTTTTAAGCTCTGGAGAAGATCTGGTGGCAGCTGGTCATCACGGAAGACATCTGAGCAGAGTCCGGAGAAGCGAGAGAGGGCTCGGAAGAGAGGCTGAGCGACACCCCTGGGGCAGGGGCTGGAGTCCCTCTGGCCATATAGGCTGGGCTCTAGGAAGCCAGAGTAGACGTCAGAGTAGAGAGCCATCAAGCTGGGCAGAGTCCCTACACTCTTCTGGCTTCAATCCCCTGTATTTCTAGGTATTTCATGACATGAAGCTTGCTTACACACTGGACATGAGCCCTCTGAACTGAAACCCTATGTGCACCCACAGTGCACTGTGGGTGGCTCAGATGGGACTTTGGGGTCTACCTGAAGGATGTGGATCCCTGTAATTCCTGTGGGATTCCTGGAGGGAACTGTGGGCCTCTGCTCCTCTCCCTGGCCTTCCTCTGCTGGGGAAGGGTCTCAGGGCAAAAGCACCCTAAGAGGTGCGGGGCCTTCCCTAGGGGCCATTCCCTACCCCTCTCATGGTTTGCAGCCCAGGTTGGGCTGTGTGGAGGCCTGGAGCTCAAGGCTAATTGTGAATTAGGAGCCCAATTATGCCCAGCAGAATTGGCTGTGCGCTGCCTCCTCTTCCCGACAGACATGTATATTAATAGTTGGCACTTATTGAGCCAAATATGAATATTCATCTTCATTTATATTTCAAGGCCTTTCCTCCTGGAGGCCCGCGGGGCTGCGACCAGCTCCAGCCCCATCACGGAGCTGACAGTTCGCACTCCTGGGCCCTGACTCCTGGCTCGGCAGGGCCGCGGTGGCGGGCCTGGCTCCCAGCTGTCCACAAACACTCATTAGGGGGCCGGACCCAGCGAGCTGTGGAGAATGTGTAATCGCGCCGCGCGCTGCTAATTAGGGAGCTGATGGGGCATTGAGGGCGAGAGGACGAATTCTTTAAACAGAGGACGGGAAACTTGAAGAGCTGTAATTACTTGGAGCAGAGTTCATTTCAGAACTTGGGAGCCAATGAGTCTGATGACGGCCCCGCTCGTGGGAGGGCGGGGTGGCAGGAACAGCGGGGGAGGGAGGGATGAGCAGCTGCCCGGGCACCCCAACTCCAGTGATCCACGATATATTTTTGTTCAATGCTGCCCTGCTGGGTGGGGCCTTCCCATTGGGGAAGACTTCCTTCCCCCGGGTGTGGGGGCAGTTTAGGGGCCGGCTCCTCTCTCTCCATAGTGCTCCCCTGATTGGGCACTCCAGCTCCACCAAGGGCCTTGGGTCTCCGCTGACAACCACCAGAATGGTGGGTCACTGTCCAGCCATCTGACAGCCTGTGTCACTCTTTCCTAGAGTCAACAGAGATGGGGTGGGGGGAGCTTCTGGGTCACCCCAGGCCTCAGACCCTTGCAGAAGGTGGTGATTTCTGGGTGCTCCCCCGCTCATCAGCCTCCCCCAGCTCCAAGGCCCACAGCCCCACCAGGGGTCTCCCGCAAACCCCTTGGCCTGAAATCCACCCACCTCCCTCAGGAAACCATGCCATGACTAGCGGGAAAGGATGCCTGGCCCCGTGTCTCTCCTCCCACCCCAGGGCGAGCACCTCACACCAGCATTCACTTTGAAGCAGCTTGGGGGGGGTCCCCAGTCCTCCACCTTCCCACTTAAGGTCGACTGCCACCCAGGTCCCCCAGGACAGTTGTGGGCAAGAAGAGTGCTAGGCCCGTGATCATCAGTGGACATGGGAGCTTTGGGGTGGCCTGCCCTGTCTCTGCTCCCATTGGGGGGGTTCATGCCTGACCCTGTAACTACTGACAGATTCCAGCCATCGTGTGCACCCCACCCCCACGCAACTGGCAGTGATTATTAGGTCTGAGTCCCTACGCTGAGACGACCCATGTCCCCAGTTAGCAACAGGTACTGCCCCCCACCCACTCCCCCACCATGTCTGGGTCGGGCAGTGTTTGATTTCTGTCCTGGTGACCTTTACTGTTATTGACCATCAGGCCTCGTTCCGCGGCTGGCAGCTGCTAACCACCACCTGCTAACCAGTGAGGGCAGTGGTGATGGGGGGCTGTGGAGGCCCCCTCTTCCCAAGCGCCTCCGTGCACCAGGGGCTGGCCTCAGTGTCTCCCAGTCAGGCCTCACAGAAGCCCCCAGTGGGTAGTGGTAGCATTTCTTTCCCCCGGGCTTACAGATGAGGAATGGAGGTTCAGAAAAGCTTGTGGTTTATTGATGAATGGCAGAGTAGGAGGGACTGAAACTCCAGTCTGTGTGGCCCCAAAGGCTATGCTCCTCACCTCAGTCCCTGACCGCTCCTGGAAGCCCAGGTCTGTGGGGCTCGGGGCTTCCAGGGCCGAGGCCCAGAGTGGACGTGGGGAGGAAGGAAAGCCCCATTTTGGTGAGTGGAGAGGATGGGATCAGGAGGCAGTCATGTTGTTCCTCAGGTTCCTGTCAGAGATCTGTGGGAGTCTGGGTGACATTTTCCTTGCTTCTGTCTAAACCTGTGCTATCCTGTGCTGTAGCCACTAACTCCATGCGGCTATTTAAATGAACTACAATTAAATTACACATTGGGGGCACCGGGGTGGCTCTGTCGTTAAGTGTCTGCCTTCAGCTCAGGTCATGATTTCAGGGTCCTAGGATCAAGCCCTGCATAGGATCAAGCCCTGCATCGGGCTCCCTGCTCAGCGGGGAGTCTGCTTCTCCTGCTGCTTCTCCCCCTGCTCATGCTTGTGTGCCCTCTCCTCCCTCTCTGTCTTTGAAATAAACAAAATCTTTTTTTTTTAAGATTTTATTTATTTATTTGACACATAAATTATTTGCTCAGCTCCCTGCTGAGCAGAGAGCCCGGCATGGGCCTCAATCCCAGGACCCTGAGATCATAACCTGAGCTGAAGGCAGAGGCTTTAACCCACTGAGCCACCCAGGTGCCCGAAATAAGCAAAATCTTTGAAAAAGAATCTTTTTTTAAATTTACGTGTGGGGCTTCTCAGTCATGCCAGCCCCATTTCCATGTTCAGTAGTCAGATGTAGAGTATTAGTCTTCACTGTTACCCACCACCCCACGCTGAATGCCAGTGGCCTTCCCATCCCTAGGTAGAACCTGGACGGGGAAACCTTCAGAAATCTTCTCCCAGCACTGCTCTTCAGGGCCTCAGAGCACTGAAGAAACACCCAATGGGGGCAGGGTGGGAAGGGGCTGTGTGGGAACGTGCCCCACCTTTACACCTGCCTGCATAGTCCCATTCAAGCATCAGAAGCTGCAATTAGCAGGTGACAGCCCTGCTTAAACCCACTGTTCCCTCCTCCTGGAGGCTGGGCAGCTCACAGCCGCTCTGGAAAAACCCACATGAAGAGATCAGAAACAGAAGCATTCAGGCTGTGGCTGGCTCTCTCCTCTCTCTCGGCGTGAAGTCTGTGCCCAGCCCTGCCAGGCACGGCTTCCAATTAGAGAAGCAAGGCCAAGGCCACAGGGCAGCGCCCAGCCAGCACCCACCTGGCCACCTCCCCTACAATCAGTGCCTAATTGACGCAGGGTGGGGGGCTTGCTCGGCAGCACTCCCCTTGCTTCCGCGGGGCCCAGCTGCTGCTCCTCAGGAAGGGGCTTGGCCTTTTGTCCCAGCAAGTTTGAAACCATCTGGACAGAAGTTGGCAGCCCTGTGTTCACAGCATTGTGGACTTTCTTCACACCCCCGGTCAGATTGCTGGGAGGGAATGTTCCCACAACCTGTGCTGAGCTGGGTAGGACGGAGCAGAAGGTGGTGCATCCTGGGGGAATGTGCTTATTGCCATGCCTTAGTTCAGATGTGGACATGGAGGTACCCTGAGGCCTGTGCCTTAGGATACTCTATCTGGGAGGGGGATCACTGGGGCTGAGCTGCCCAGCCTCCAGGAGGAGGGAACAGCGGGTTTAAGCAGTGGCTGTCACCCGTGCCTTAGGATACTCTATCTAAGGATGGGAACAGGACTGAGAAGGGAGCTGGGGCACAACCCCGGGAGTGGAGGTGGGGGGCAGAGGTAGGAAAATTGTGGGGGGAGGGTGCAGAGCTCAGGCTGGGTCTGGAAAAAGTTTTCCCTACTGATGCCTCCTCATCCTTGGAGCTGATGATCCACATGGAGGAAAGGCAAGGAAGGGAGTGGTCACGGATATGCAACACTCTCATCTTGGCATGTCTAGCTAGTTTATAAGTGCTTCCTCTCCATTCATCCCCACAGTTATGGGAAACAAGCAGGCAGGGCAAGACTGTCACTTGCATTCTGCAGAAGGGAAAAACTGTGGCCCGAGGTGGGGAAGGGATTTGCTTAAGGTCACACAGGGTCAGAGGTGGAGTTGAAACCTGACCCTTGTCCTTTCCCTCCCTCACCCAGGGCTACAACAATGGGCTGTGGTCCAGGGAGGCCAAAAGAAATATCAGGCCTTCACTTGGCCTGAGGAATGTTACTTATTGTTCAAGTGGCCACACTGGGGTTCAAATGGCCAGATTTAGAGCTGTGGTCCTTTCATTTGGAGTTTTAAGGGAGCTTTGAAAACCACTCCAGAGGAATTTGGTCCAGGCTGCAAGGGTACAGAAGTAAGTACCCTAGGTGTCCCCCTTTCCCCCCCCCAGGACCCCAAGGGAGGCTCCTTCTGTCTGAGACAGCCAAAAAGCAATATGGAACTGAGAATTCTGGAGATAGATTTAGCATATGGAAAGGGATTTCATTTGGGACATTAATTTCTCTGTAAGAACTCAATGATGGGAGAAGGGTAAGAGGTTCAGATTGGGGGAAGTTTTCTACTGCTGCCGAGGCATATGCTGTGTGTGGTGTTCCTTTGACAGCCCTGGGTTGAGCTAGCTCGTACAGTGAGCCTGGCTATAACTGAAGGTGGAGAAATAGAAGGGAGGGTGATTCTTTGGCCTAAGTGTAGGACAGCCTTAGGTTAATCACTTATTGCCCTGCTCTAACCTATTCAGGGGCTTCTGGGGGCTGCCGCTCTCCAGGGGGTATTGATGGTTGGGCTGAGCTCCTGGGAACAGACTGCACAGGCTGCAGACTGATCCCCAGGGGAGGCAGCCCTGCCCCTGCTGGGCAGACCAAAAAGAGAACAAAAACGAAGTGACTGGAGGGAAGGAGGTGCTTCAGTCTCCCTTCTTCCCCATGTAAGACCTTCCTCTGACCACTGTCCTCTCAGCTCCTTCCAAAGGAGGGCCTTGGGGGTGCCTGGTGGCTCAGTCAGTTGAGGGTCTGCCTTCAGCTCAGGTCATGATCTAGGGATCCTCAGGCTCCCTGCTCAGCTCAGCAAGGAGTTTGCTTCTCTCTCTGCCTCTGTTCCTCCCCTCTGCTCATGCTCTCTCTCTCTAATAAATAAAATAAAATATTAAAAAAAAAAAGAACAAAAACAAAGGAGGGCTTTGCCAACCTGCTGGGTCAGAACCCAAGGTATCCGTGGGGTCTTTGTGGACCCCCTTCTCCCATTCCCGGCATCTTGCTAACCCAGGCAGGATATGAGCCCTGTGTCCCATGGCCACCTCTCCTCTCCTCCCTTCTGGTTCCATGTCCTGGGGGGCAGGTGAGCCCAGGAGCTCTCCTGGGGCATCCCTCTTGCCCCACAGGCTCTCCTGACCTGTTGATGCCGCACGTATGTCTGGGAAAGTGATGGGCCTGCTGACGCTGGTGCTCACTGGGCCCCGGGCTCCCGACCAGTTGCTCAGAGCCCTGCGCTGGGGCGGGAGGCCTCGCTGAGCTACTGACAAAGCAGGGCTCTGATTTCCATTCTGCTGCTGCTCCCTCAGGACACCCTCCAGGAAGAGTGGTGGGCAACATAGGGTCCTGCGTCCCTGGTAGAAACCATTTCCTGTGGCACCACCATCTCACCCTCCACCTAGAATGATTATTAACATATTAATTAATATTTTAAAACTCATTATGCCTTGATGATGCCTTCCTTAAGCTGCTTTTATACTCATTGCAGCCACCCAGGAGCAATAACCATACTTATGTGGCAAAATGGAGTCATTCTACTTAATTACCGGGGAGGTTTATAGACAGTCTTCTCAGCCCACAAATAATCGGACAGTTGATGTGATATCTTTTCTTTTCAATTGGATGTGCGATGGTTAGAGAGTTGGTCTTGCATTGGAGTGAAATGTTCCCATCCATACCCTACTTTCCCCTCCTGTGCCAGGTGACAGCAGCCGGCCTCCCCAGGCATGGGATGCAGGAGGGCTTCTTGGGGCTGTGGACCCAGCCTGCACCTCGGGGCTGCACTGCTGGGCAACCCCACACACACCGAGCTCCCAGGTCTCCTCTTGGCAGGGCTCAGCCCCTCGTGCTGTGTTGGCGGTGAAACCAGCCTCCTGGTTGGGCTGTGCCTTCCACGGCTTCCGTTCCCAGGGTTAATCCTGCCAGGCTCCAGCCACAGCCTCCCTCCTCCCTGTTGCCCGCAGGCTTCTTCCTGAACTGCGTCTCCCCAGAGCCCAGCCCCGCAGCGGCTCACGCAGCCACAGCACAGGGCACCTCACCTTCAGTCTGTCGGGCCAGTTGCAAATGGTCAGGGCGATGGAAGAGAGGCCACAGGCCCTGTTTACATCCTTCCTGCCTGAGCTCCTCTGGGGATCTCAGGATTTCTGTCATCTTCCAGAGGGACGGGGGGGCACAACTTGGCAGGGACTCATGGTGGCATTTGCCTCAGCTGCCTCCTTCGGGCTCCTGAGAGGTGGTCCTGGTGGCGTCAGGCCTCAGGTGAGCCAGGAGTGGGTGCTGAGGCCAGGGGCAGGGTGGCCCGGCAGGGTGTCTGTCTAGGAGGCCGGCAGCATGTGTGAGTGCTGAAGCACCATGCCTACCTGTCTACACGGGTCTGGAAATAATCATCTCCCCGTCCATCTCCCCTGGGTTCTGGCCCTGAGGAAGCCTTCAGAAACAGGGATGGAGTCAAATGGTGTTGTGAGATGGAATCAGCTGACCGTGCCTTGGAAATCACGGTGAAGTGACAGGCAGGGAAACCCGTGAACCCCTCCCACGGTGCTGATAACGAACGCCAGAGCTCATCTGTCACCACGCAGGATGGCTGGAGCAGTGCAGAGCCCAGCTGCTCTAAAGCGTCCCCTGTGGCCCTCAGAGCAAGGCAGCAGAGGGCAGCAGCCACCAGGGGGCCAGCTCGGGCCTTCTGAATGAACAGAGCTGGGGCTCTGGACCACGTGTGTGCATGGCTGCTGTTAAAGGTAAAGGAGGGACGAGGGGGGATTGACAGCGCAGTCTGGGGTCAAGTTTAGCTTGGGGTCAGGATCAGGGAGTGGAATTGGAGTTTGGTTTTGGGGGGAAGGTATTTTGTCCTGGATGAGGGTACAGTTGGGGATTACGTGTCCATTGGACTATGGATTTCCATATCTGAAAGATCCTTTTTGACGAATCATCAAATCTGGGGACCCAGACATGTGCACCTGAAGTTCACTCCAGCTCCGTGTGGGGAACACCCAGGGATTTCCTTCTCTTATTTCCAGCCTAGTATTCTGTGCTCTCTCCTGCCATTGTCCCAGAGAACCTCTTCTGTTCCAACTATTTCTTGACACAAAGGGTGTGAGGGGCTAGAGGGCTATAACCCCTGAACCTAAAGGCCTCCGGTTCCTCAGTGTGTGGCCAGTGTGGGCTGCGCGGTACCGTCTCCAACGCACGGTGGTTCTTGGGCTTCCCCTTCTCTCTCCTTGCACACAGCAGTGACTGCCAGCCCACATGCACAAAGCCTGTCCCCAGCTCAAGCCAGAGCTTGGCTCCAGATCTTAAGAAAGGGAACTTTAGACTCCTGGTTGGCTGTACTTGACCTTAAAGCAGCTTCTACAGCCTCCCGGGACTTAGGCAAAAGCTCTGTGATGGGTCCCAGAAGTGGGCCACTCCTATCTTTGCCCTCCCCTGATGACACCCCCAACACCCCACCTCTACTCCGTCCAGCTGAGTCCCATGCTCTTCCCCTAACTACCGCATCAGCACCTTGATCAAGGTGATCCTGGTCTTGAATTGAGACCAAAACTAGTTGCCTAGGCTTGTGTCTCCAAACTTGACACATGACAGTTTCTGAGTAGATCATTCTTGCTCTCCGGGTCCCACATGGGCCAATCTCTTTTTTGTTAAAGGCCAGAGCCATGCTGGAAGTCTTACAGTACAAGCTAAGGTGTCTGGAGCCGGGAGAGCAAGGGGGAGCAGACCAGAGGCCTGCCAGGGCATGGTGAGACGTGGGTGGTAAGCCCTGAGCTTCCCTGGCAGCTGGGTGTCCCTGTGGTGGGAGCCCGGGCCTGGGGGCCGGCTCAGCCCAGCCCATTCCCAGTCCCATGTGCTAATCCCAAGTACAGGTCTGCTTTTCCACACATAGTCGCACTTGACGCTCTTTCTGTTTCATTCTTCCATGATTTCTGCAGAATGGATCTTGTTCTTCCCTCACATTCCCTTGCCTCCTGCCGTGGGAATCAGCTCACTCCCTGTACCTCCTGGAGTAGGGTGGGCCTTGGGAGGGGGGCATAGGCTGGGGAGTCCCACAGTCCTGGATCCAAATCTTGTTCCTCTGCTTACCAGCTGGATGGCCTTCAGGGAGTTGAATGACTGCAGGGAGACTTGGTGTCCTCATCTGTTAAGTGGGAATAATAGCGTGTCCTATCCAGCAGTTCCGTTCTGGGGATGAAGTGAGACAAGGCCTGTGAGGGGCAGTGCGCATGACAGGTGCTTGGTAAACAGCTGATGCTCTTAGCCTGCGTTTTCACGGCCTCGGGGCTCAGGACTGGACCCCTGGCAGCAGCCCCTGAATGAGGAAGCCCACTCAGTGGTTTATGAAGGAGGTGCGTCCAGGAGAAGGTTGTGAGGAGTGGGCAGGGGGAAGGGGAAAACTAGGGTGTGAGAAGATGAGGCCTAGAATTTCAGTTTCAATTCCCCGAGGGCATTGTCAGTGGGCAGAGAGACTGGGGTGAAACCCTGCCTCTGGTTGTCCTGACCAGGGGCAAGAGAGCCGGGCTGCCATAGTTGGCATTGGCCAAGACCCACGTGACGGTTAGTTTTATGGGTCAACTTGACTGAGCTGGCGGGTGTCCGGAAGGAGGGTCAAACATTACTTCTGAGTCTGTGGGGATGTTTGCAGAAGAATAGGGTTCCACTTGGTAGACTGAACAAAGAAGGCTGTCTTCGCCATGTGGGCGAGCATCTTTGAATGCACTGAGGGCCTGAATAGATCAAAAAGGCAGAGGCAGGTGTGTTCACTCGCTTGCTTGAGCTGTGACCATCTTCTGTAGCACGAGGGGCCGGTGCCTCTCCCCGGCCGCCATGACGGGCGCTGGCAGGCCTCTGAAGCCAGCCGCCATCTTAGGAAGACAGAAGTAGAGGGAAGATACAGGAGAGAGGAGAGTGACAGTTCTGATAGCTTGATTCTGAAAGACTTGTTATGAAAAAGTTGTTGAGTTAACCTGAAAGACACTTTCGAGCTGGACAAGGCTGAGTTGTCTTTCACTGGGAAGCCAGTGGATGTCCCACACTCACTTTGTCATCATCTGTGGGAATTCAGGCTTGGCAGCAAGATGAGAAGAACAACAGAACCTAAACATCTGTGGGTGCACTTCTGGATGTTTAACACCCTTCAGTTTTGCACTTGCCTCATTCAGTTCTTTCGGTCTTCCCAGACGATCCCTTACTATCTCTAAGTAGCTCAGGCTCCCTAAAATGCTGCCCCTGTGGAGGAAGGTTCTCCAAGGGGCCATGTGCCTGGCCTAGAGTTTTGGCAGCAAGAAAGACGGCAGCTGGGATGGAGACATGAGGAGGCCATTTCATGGAGCTGGGAAGGCCTTTGTTTTAGAAATAGACAAAGGACAAGATGAGGTATGTCCTCAGGGGCATAGAGCCAGTGCTGTTCACATGGGAGCCTCTGGGTGGAAACAGGGGCCTTCCTGCCCTCCTTGGTCTCAGACTCCATCTCAGAACATCACACCACCAGCTCACCCCATGCCTGTGCCAGAGACCTGTGTCACCCTTGATCTGGCCTCCCCTGCACTCTGGCCAGCTGTGAGCTAGACCCGCCTGGTCCCTTGCTTCAGTGGCTGGTTGTGTGAGCTGCCTGCCTTCATGTCCTCGCTGCCCTTCTCCCACTCCCACAGGCTCACTGTGTCCCTAAGCTGAAGCACGGCACCCCTCACCACTCTCCTCTCCCTCCCCATCTCCTTTTGGGCCCTGGGGTGGTAGTGGCTCCCCATCATTCCAAGCTTAAGGAGCAACACCGTTCTTTAGAGCTTTTCATAGCCCTGCTTCCTGCTGAGAAAACATCCCTTTGGTTAAGCCCTTCTCATAGTACTCATTTGGAGCGCGCCACCTGCTTGCTGCGGGGATATGGCTGATAGGACCTCCCTGGGAGGAATCCTGTAAGGATTGGAGAGGACAGATGGAAAGCACAGAGAGCCAGCACCTAGGACAGTTGTCACTCCACCCCCAGAAGCTGTACATACCCTGGTAAGTCCTGTTGAAACCTCATTTATCTGCTTCCCCACTGCCGCTCTCCTAGGCCAGGTCACTGTCACCTTGCTCCTGACCGTCTGAGTTGTCTTCCTTGTCTCCCTGCTCCAGTCTCATCCTCTCCCTCTTCTGCCGGAGCTCCCTCTCATCGTGACACTGCTCATGTAGAACCTTCAGCTCCTGGCCGCTCATCCTGGCCCACAAGCCCTTCCTGACTGCCCCTACCTGTCACACACACACACACATGAGCCCTCCCAGTGGGGACTGTGTCCCCAACTCCCTGGGCTGCCCTCTGCCCATGCTTTCAAACCACAGGCCTGGGATGGGTTTTCTTGGTCATCTCTGCTTCTAGACTACTGACTCCATGAATATCCGTATTCTCTCCTGCTCCAGTAAGGGCTCAAAACCTATTTGTGGAAGGAAGGAAGGGAGAAGAAAGTTTAGTTATGTCTTCTCTGGGCCAGGCCCTTGGCATATTATCTTCTGTTTGCAGAGTTGCCAGCCTTTAGCCACACTAACACAGATACAGTGTATGTGTCTTAGGACCAATGTTAGCCAGAACTTTCTAAGTGAGGTTAAGATTAGAAGGTTGGGATTATCAACAGTTGGAATTTGGATGACAGCAGGACAATTGTAATTTGGACTCTGCAAGTCCTCTTAGGGAAGCGCTGGAGATGCCTGGAGTCCCGTGGCTCCAACCTCACCCATCTCTGGAGCCAAATGTGATGGAGGGTGGAGGTGGGGGAAGTCTCCAGATGGGCCCTTTCCCTGTGGACTCCAAGCTTATTGAGGCAGAGGGGTGTCATGTTCGTCCAGGCAGCCCAGAGGCAGATGGGAGAGGTGACAGGCAGGTGCTAAGTGAGAGGGAGCAGAGAACCGCTCAGAGACCTCAGCCAGCTGTGGGATTTGACTCCCAGCCAAAGGGGTATGCAGTAACTTGGACCTAGGCCTGAGCACTTCTCTGCACACCCTGGAAGGAAACAAAGCCTATGACTGAGCCAAACCTATGAGGATAAAGTAATGGTCAAGAATTTGGAACCAGACTGTGGAGGTCTGAATGCCCGTTCCAGTCCTTACTAGCTATGTGACCCCAGGCACGTTACTTAACAATCAGTGCTCAGTCTTCTAATCTGTGAAATGGGGCTGATGCAGTATTTACTTCACACATTGTAAGGAGGAAAGGTGGAAAGCTCTTGCAATAGTGTGAACACATAGTAAGTGCTGTTGAGAGGGTTGCTGCTCTTTTTATATGTATTTCCTGGGAGCTCAAGAGAGGAAGAAAGGGGACTGGAATGGGCTACAGGGAGGAAGGAGCCAGTGAATGTAGCTTTGAAGGATTAATATAATCTGTGGAGGAGAAGAGCATGGAAGGGTATCCAAAGCTGAGGGCAGAGCCTGAGTTTATTGTTGGGGTACCTTTGGGGATGGTAAGGGTGAAAGGTGACTGGGCCCCAGGCAGAGAGAGCGTCTGTGGTGGGATCTGAAACCACATCGCC
The DNA here is from genome assembly GCA_004023965.1 of Spilogale gracilis. Lineage (NCBI taxonomy): Eukaryota > Metazoa > Chordata > Mammalia > Carnivora > Mephitidae > Spilogale > Spilogale gracilis. The sequence continues at coordinate 55,393 of PITA01001321.1, forward strand.
CAAGGTTGGGAGGGTTGGGCTCTGTCATCTGGGGCTGAGAAGCTCCCAGAAGGCTGTTACAGGGACAAGGCGTGGGCACCCCTCTATTCTGGCATCAATCTGGGGCAGCAGAGAGGATGGGGATTACGAGGTAGGAGGGGGAAGGAGGGGGGCCAGTTATGAAGCTCGGCCCCCAGCCTCGGTAGGGACTGGTCCAGGAGAGAGTGATGAACGCAGCCCACTGAGCTGGGATCCAGAGGGCGCCTCAGTGCCCAGGCCTGACCCTCTCATGCTTCTTTCTCCCTTTGTCTAGAGCCTGTCCCAGGGCCCAGCCACTGCTCTGGAGGGCCTCCCTCAAGGGCCTGGGCTTTCATCCCATCCCAGGTTGCAGACTGGCAAACCATCTGTTTCTACAACTTCCATGTGCATCAGTGGCCCCAGCAAGACCCCTGGCTCGGTGTCCTGTGAGGGCTTCCCCACACAGGAAGCACAGCAGAGGCGGAAACAGGTTCCGAGGGCCCTGACAGGGCAGGTGCCCGACTACAGCTCCGACGCCCTCTGAGGTGGTGACTGAAAGCCCACTGGACTTCGGCTTCTGCTCCCCTCTTCAGGGAGGTTTGGGCCCCATCTCACTGAGACACTCCTCTCTGACCCACAGTCACCCCCGGACTCATCTCACAGAGGGCTGAAGACCCTGTGTCCGACAGGAGGAGACCACCCAGTCAGGAGACCAGGGACCCTCTTATGCCCAAGGGAGTATTCTTGATGGCCCCACCTGTGGGCTGGGCTTCACGCAGGTCTGGAGGCTTCAGCCCAGCCATGAAGGAAACCACCGGTGTCCTGGCCTATGTGGAGGGAGGCAGCATGGCAGGGGGTTCAGCGTGTGGACCTGGGGCTAGGCCACCTGACACCACCACTCGTTGACAACGCGATGCCGAACAAAATAGCCTTGCTGGGCCTCAGCTTCCCCATCCGTCAAATGGGGATGATGGTACTCGGTTAACCTGTCACAGGGCTATGAGTGAGCCAGTGCCTGCCAAGTCGTGGCACACGCCATCTCTGTGTGTTAGCTCATCTTTACCATCATCTTTCTGTGCTCGATGGGCCTGTGCATGCCTGATGAGGTGTGAGTAATGAACCTTTGAAACAGAAGAGCATTAGATAGGAATTGGGTGTGTCTGAGCGGGGACGGGAAAAGAGAGGGAGAAGCAAAGAGGAAAAGGAAGCCTGAATCAGGAAGGCTCACCTCACCCCTCTCAGAACAGGCCCCAGAGACATCCTGAAGCATCCCTTGAGGACAGTGGTTTATCCTCTACTTGCATCCTCACAGGGATGGGGAGCTCATTCCTACTCTAGTCTGCTTGGTTTGTTGTTAGACCCTCTGAAGTTAGCGAGTCTGTTCTTATGCGACCTGTATGTCTCCGGCTTTAGCGAAACACTGGAACTCCATCGCCCCAGCCCCAGTTCCAGTCTCTGTAGACCCTCCTCTCCCAAGTGTTTTGGGTGATTACCCGGAGTACCTTGTTTGATTTGTGCTCACAGGGGCAGCCAGCTGAGCCAGAATCCTGGCTAAGCTTTCACTGGTGCTTTTACCAGCAGCTTGGAGCTCATTGTCCCAGGCATTCGCTGCTGCCAGTCATGTGGTGAATGAAACCCACGTCTACAGGGTCTCCCTTTCAAAGTGGTGCCTCACCCCCATGTCATGCCCAGCTAGAGGTCCCACAGCTGCATGGCTCCAGTGTACACATGTAGGGACTCCATCTGATTTCCTGCCTGCAGACATGTGCCCCCAGGATGGCAGCCCCTCCAGCTGCAGGGCCGTCCCTCACTGTCCCACAGGTTTGCCCACCGTGACAGCCCGTATCACCCTTTGGATGGCTGTCACCTGGAGCCTGCTCTCCGCCGGGGCCCTAGAGCCCATATGAACAGATAGTATGTTGTTCTGAATTCAAGATTTTTCCAAGTATATTTCTTGGCTCTTACGTAAATCGTGGAGAACTATCAGAAGCAGGGGCGCCTGATGGCTCAGTCAGTTAAGGGTCTGACTCTTCATTTTGCCTCAGGTCATGATCTCAGGGTCCTGGGATGGAGTCCTGCACTGAACTGAGGTTCAGGCTCCTTGCTCTGCATGGGATCTGCTTGAGATTCTTCCAGCCCTCTACCCCCAAACTCCCTCCCTAAAATAAATAAATCTTAAAAAAAAAAAATATCAGAGGCCACTTTTACCCCTTCATCCCTGCTCCATTCAAACTCTCTGGCACAAAACTCGCCCCCTGATTGCCTCCAGTGGGCCTCATTCTTCTTTTTGGACAGGTACAGAGAAAATCAAGTCTTAATATTAGAAAGAGTAATCTTTATTGTGTTCTCACAATATGCCAGGTCTATTATATCTGTCAGAACAATGCCTACTAACTGTGTGGCCTTGGGCAAGTAGCTTAATCTCTCTGTGTCTCATTTTCCTGATCTGTAAAATGGGGAAATAGTATCTATCTCACAGACTTGCAGTGCAGACCAAACGAGCGTGTGAAAGTAAAGTGTTTGTTTATATATTTTTTAAAGATTTTATTTATTTGACAGAGAGAAACACAGCCAGAGAGGGAACACAAGCAGGGGGAGTGAGAGAGGGAGAAGCAGGCTTCCCGCCGAGCAGGGAGCCCGATGTGGGGCTAGATCTCGGATCTCCGAGATCATGACCTGAGCTGAAGGCAGTCGCTTAACCAACTGAGCCACCCAGGTGCCCCAAGTAAAGTGTTTAGAATAGTTATAGCAAGTGTTCTAAAAGGGTTAGATCTCGTAATCCTACAACTTAATGATTTAGGCTCTATTTACCATTCCATTCTCCAGACAAGGACACAGTCTGTGAAGGTGGTATGATTTCAGAACCCACATAGTTGGTTAAAAGAGGGGCAAGGGGTTACTTACAGTCAGATCTGACTTCAGGACTCACCCCCCTACCCTGTCACCTAAGCCCCACATGTTGCACTGCTTCCCCACGGCCCTCTCTGGACACGTTCTCCAGTCTCTGGTCTTCCCCTGGCTACAAGCCTCCAGTTCTTCCAGCCGTGGGCCTCAGGTTGTCATTGCTCAAGGAGGTATTATTTCCTTCTCCCATGAAGGCAGAAGGTGAGAGGAGGCCACAGTCACCAAATTAGGAAGGAGGTTAGCAGGTAGGGAGGAAACTGTGGGCGTCTGGAGAGTTGCTCTGGGAGCCCAAGGACAGGAGCAAAGCAGATGATTGCAGGGATGTGGGGGGGGGAGGGGGGATGGCCCCCCGAGGGGCTCAGAAAATGCCAGTGATTGCCACTGCTTTGGGGGCAAGTGAATGAGGGATCAGAACCCAACAGAGGCAGGTTCCCTGCTCTATGGGGTCACTGTCCTCTGGCAATATGGCTTTGCTAGATATAGCAGCCCAAGCCCTGAGGACCAAAGGCAGTGATGGCCCCAACTCTTAGCTGCATCTTCATGCCCAAGAGCCCTGGAAAAGCCCCCGTTAAAGTATAACCTGGAAACTCTGGGAGCCTCGGTTTCTTTGACTGTAAAACAGAGATGTGTAGCCAAAGGTGCTCTCTGAGGACCTGCTCCTGGCTAGGGCTCTTCTGAATGTGTTAGCACTCAGTCTGGAGCCAGGATGGGGGAAGGCAGAACCTGGACTCCGGAGGGACCCAGCTTCCTCCTCTGCTGCAGCCTGGGACCCGCTTTGTGCTTGGGGCACACAGTCTCTCCGTGCTTCTCTCCCTGCCTGGAAAAAGAGACAAGAGGATCATTGATCACATGTGAAGGTCTTTCCAACTGATGTCCTTTGCTCAAGGTCTGAAGAGAGGCTGGAAGCAGCAGCTGAGAAGGTGTCTGCAGAGGCTGGGTTCTCTGGGAGCCCATAGCTCTGATGGCTAGTCACTGGACGCCACTCCTGGCAGGCGCTGTTGTAGACGTTCGGGTTCATCCCTGAGAAAAACCAAGATTGCTGGTAGTTTTCAGGTAGGCTAAAGAGAGATTTGAGGGCACTGAGGTACACTACACATGGAAGGGAGGAACCTTGTTCTTCAAGGAAAGCAAGTTGGAATTCCCTTGTCAATCAAGGGGAGTCCCTTCATTTCCCCTAAAAAAAGACTCCAGTTTTTTGTTTTAATTTTTATTTGAGAAAAAGAGAGAGAGCATGAGAGGGAAGAAAGTCAGAGGGAGAAGCAGACTCCCCCAGAGCTGGGAGCCCACTGTAGGACTCGATCTGGGATTCCAGGATCATGACCTGAGCCGAAGGCAGTTGCTTAACCAACTGAGCCACCCAGGCGCCCAAGACCCCAGTTTTTATAAACTGTGTGCTTTAAAGGAAGCGATCAGAGACCAGCCAGTTTACAGGCTGTTGGAGGTGCTCATTTGCAATGGATATGCTATTTATAAACGTACTTCTATTCATTAAAGCAGGTTCCCCAAGGCCCTGGGCTGCTCAACAAGGTGCGGTGGCGCGCCTGCGCCTTCTGCTGGGGAGGTTTACCTGCCCCACAGCACCGCTCCCGACCGAGCCTCCCCGGGTGGCAGGAGGGTACGGTCAGGTCAGGGGCACGCAGGCCCGGAGAAGAGAGGTCCATCCCGGCGGTGGCGGCGTCAGGTGGTGGCGTCAGGCAGCGGGGTCGGGGAGGCCACGCGGGAGAAGAAGCCTGGCCCCAAGCGGGGCGGTGCCCAAGGCTGGCCAGGGAGGCTGCAGGCTTCTCTCCTTGACGGTGGCAGTGCAGTGGCGAGCGTGGCCAGGTGACACGCCCCTGGCCCAGCCCTGCAGCGGCTCCTGTGGGCAGTGCAGATGGTCGCGCCCTGGTCATCCCTGAAGGCTCCCGGGGGGCCGGGCAGGGTGACGGGGCTGCGCGCTGAGCCGGCCCTTCGCGTGCGCGCCGCGCTCCACCCTCGGCTCAGCACCCTCTAAGTGCACATCCTTCTAATGGGATTAGGCTTCACACGGGTCAGGGAACAATTTATTATTCTGCTGGCTAGAGCCAAGTTTCCCTTTGAAAAATGGTTACTCCTGGAGTCGGCAATTACTTCAAAATAAATTTACCAAAGACAAAATTGTGCCTCTTGGGTCAGTAAACGACTTGCCTGTTTGGGGCTGAGGAGACAAGGTGTTTATTAAGGACCGCCTTCGTTTTCTGTGCAGGTTTTTCAGTTTGAATAATTGTCCAATTAAATATAATTTGGAAGTCAGTGCTAACCCAGTGCCTGGATTGCAGGAGAAAGAATCACTCGGAGGCGTGCATTAATAAATCCCTCGGAGCCCCATCGCTCCCCAAACCCCTCCTTTGGTTTAATTTTGAGAAATTTTTTTGTCTTCCCACGGCCTATATGCCTACTGTTTGGAAATGAGCTTCTTTCCCCCAAAGATTTCCTAGGCCTCGCTTGCTTCCATCTGTCTGTCTGCTTCTCCCCAGCAAGCAGATGCATGGGGTTTCTCAGTGGGGCCCATGTGCTGGATGGGGCTGGGGCTAACAGCCCATTCTCTGATGAGCCTGTGCACTTGGGGGTTGTTCTGTCATCCATCTCACACCTGCTGAGAGCTTACACTGGGTCAGGCCCTGAGCTGGAAAAGCAGAAAAACCAGACATTGTTCTGGCCCTCAAAGATGACTCAGCCCATTGAGAGAGAAGGGCCCGTAAATGAACAGGCATAGTGCAATGTGGTTAGTGCTGTGTCCTCCTCCCATGGGGACCCTTGGAGTGGAGGAGACCCCTTACCCATCCTGGCCAAAAGAGGCTTATCTGGAAAAGGGGACAGCCAAGTGAAGCCTGGAAGCCCAAGAGGAGACAGGCCCGGAAGGGGAGAGGATGCAGAAACTCAGAAGTGAGGGAGCATGGAGTAGAATGATCCCATGTGCCTTGTGGTGTGAGGCGCAGAGTCACTGGGGATTGGGTAGGAGGCGAGGCTGGGGAGGGCTGGGACTAGGTGGCTTGGCACCTTGAGCCGAGTGAAGGAATATGGAGTTTATCTGGATTTGAGTGTGATGCAGGGCAGGGGCTAGGGCGAGCCCAGTGAGGCCCCAGATTTACACAAGATCTGGCACAAGATTTATAGAAGCAGGGTAAAAGTCATTGTTAAAGGACTCTGCACTTGCACAACTCAGGGAGGGAGCGCCTTCTTAAAGTTTGCACCGTCGTAGGGGCCCCGGGGCCGGAGCCTTAAAGGAAGATCCCTGTCAGCTGTGTGCTGGATCCCATCCTCCCAGCCCTGCGCAGCCCAAGGGTTAGGGGCAGGGGCAGGCAGTCCAGTTAGAAAGTGACTGCAAGCCTCCTAGGCAAAGGAGGCCCACACTTCAGTCAAGGGGAGAGCAGGGAGGATGGAGGAGGAGCTGTGTCTGGCGTCATGGCTAGGCAGATGGGACAGGCCAGAATCACTCATTGGCCACACGGGGAAAGTCCACAGACTAACGGAGAGAAAGCCCCCTTGGGGGCTGCAGGGGTCACTGTGGATGGAGCTGCCCCTGCGTGGCCCGCGGGTGAAGTATGGGGGAGATGGATACAGACAGGCAGCCAGGTTCCCTGCAGCTCAGCTCCGCGAGGAGACTGGTCGCCCTGAGGGCAGCATGCCCACCGAGGCAGGAGGTCTGGGCTGGGCCTGGTGCCGAGGTTACAGTCAGTGACAGGGTTAGCCTCGGGGCTGAGTTGGTGACCAGGATTCTGTTTGGCACATTTAAGCTGGGAGAAGAGGAGATCACAGTGGCGTGGACCCTGAGTCAGAGACTTCTGGCCACTCCCTCCCCACCCTATCCCAAACATGAAGACTTGAGCAGTGCAAAGCCTCCTTGAGGGCTGAGGTCGGGTTTGGTCCTCACAGGATGGCTGCCTGGCCTGTGGCTCACTCGGGGACCAAGAACCAGGGGGCCTTGGACTTGAGGGGCCTCCCTATATGTTACCTTCTTACCTGTCCCTTCTGGGCCTGGCCCCAAGGTTCTACTCTACCCCATGTTCTCCACCCACCCTCCTGGCACTATGCAGCCCGAAGATGAGAAGTGACACGAGCTCACAGGGGGTGGGGGCTTGCCCTGCTCTGGTGGTTATGATTTTCCTCAGAAGGGGCCAGGGGCTCTAATGATCAGGCCTCCAAAGGGGTCCTTGGGGTCCATGTTTCATGTGGAAAGACTGAGGTCAGGAGATTGAAGGAGAGTCCCTTTGGGACACGCATGGATAGCCAAGCCTAGCCACGTTTTAGACTGCTGACTTCTCACTGTGCCCTCACGTGGAGGAAGGGGCTAGGGAGCTCTGTGAGGCCTCTTTTATCCTCACTTCCCAAAGGCCCCATTTCCTATACCATCACCTTGGGAATTAGGATTTCCAAATATGAATCTGAGGTGGAGGACAGAGAGGGACACAAACATTCAGACCATGGTGTATCATAATTGTTATACCTACTTGCCCAGCCTAGAGACGTGATGGGGGAGGTGGGCGGCAGCCCTGGGGTCCCCACAGGGGGATCTGTCCTCTGGGAGGGGCTTGGAGAGGGCAGCTGAGGGCCCAGAGCACTTCTGTGGCACTGTGCTGGCCTGCTGGCTCCGACGGGGAGGGACACCTTCACACAGGGGCCTGTCCCGCAAACGTTCCTGCTGACGTGGAGTTTAGATTTTAGTTGGTGGGAAGTAGCCACACAAGCAAGTAGAGCATAGACTACGTCAGTTGTAATAAGCGCTGTGCAGGGAAATAAAGTGTGGAAGGAGGCTAGGCAGGGGTGGGGGGGGTGCCATTTCAGGTGGGAGGGCCAAGAAAGTCTCACTGCGAACTTGACATTTGAATGGAGACTTGAAGGCGGATGTGGTGGGAAGAGCTTTCTGGGCGGGAGAACAGCACTGCTAAGACCCTGAGGCAGAAGCCTGTGTGGCCTCTTGAGCAAGGGCTGGAAATGGGGGACCAGAGTGGCAAGGGCTTGGGGGTGGGAGAATCACAGAGGAGCAGTAGGAGGCACACAAAACGAGAGGAGGGGCTGAGGGCAGAGATGGATGGGCACTTTCAAGGGTCCCTGAATTTGTTCTCCTACCCAGGAAGGGCCAGCTCCCCAGGCCCACTGCCTCCTGCAGGCCAGGGTGCCTCCCCTGGTGTCCCCGAGGGAAGGGTGGCTCTCAGGAGCTCTACCGAGTCCTACAGGGGAGGCACACCGTGGGTGGTGAGGAGGGTGCAGCAGCCCCCAGGCCCACTGGCCCGCCTGGCTGCCGCCCCCCTTCTTCCACAGCCCCACTGGTGAGGATGACTTGGGATTTGTCAGCCCATATTCACAGCTATGGAGGTGATCCAGGTTGAAAGAAAATCAATAAGATGTGTCCATTTATGTGGCACAAAGGAAGAAAGGTCTGCAGACAGAAATAGGCCGGGATTCACGTGCAGGTGACTTAATAAGACTTTTCCCCAGTTTGAAGAGGACGATAATTTAGATTTGCCTTTGAACGTCTCCTTTTTTGTGCCTCAATAACTCTCAGGATCAGCCTGCTTAGGAAGCAAGGGAAAGGAGATTGGCCGCCTTCTTAGAAGACAGGCCCGTTTGGGAAGGCCGCTTGCTCGGAGGAGTTCAAACACCAGCCTTGAGAAAAGATGAAAGTGCCTTGTCAGCACATCCTCGGCCCATTGATCATGATTGAGGCCTGGGCCTGGTGTATTTGGGCTGGAGCAGGACAATGAGAACAAGGCCGGGCTGCCAGGAGGCCTCCTCTGAGCCACGGTGGTGCAAGAGCTGCTCATTACCAGCATCGGGCTGAGTGGCCAGGTGGGGGCAAGAGGCAGATAAACCCTGACTGCACGGTGCAGGCCCCACAGGCCCGCGAGGCTACAACTCAGCCTTGGCCCAGGAGGCCAACCCGCTCTGACCTCGGGCTGAGGCTTCCTGACTCCCTGGGGGCGGGGTTCTGGCTGCCTGTCCTACCCAGGCTTGGCCCATGGGCAGACTCAGCTCATCCCAAAGAAGTCTGAATGCCTGCAGGAAAGGGGGACGAGCTGAGGCTAGCCTCCTTGGGGCTCTGCTGAGGAGGACACAGCAGCCGCCGCCACTGAGACTGTCTAGTGGGACGATGCGCAGGGCCAGCTTCCTGCTTCGTGTGCTATTGTGTTGCATTCTGATGGCAAGCTCCTCGGGGTAAAGACTGTTCTCATGTACAATCTGGGTCCTGGCCCGAACCAGCGCAGGAAATACCTGCCGCCTTGCCGTGTCTGCACTTGACCTCGGGCAGCCAACCAGATGAGAGGTCAGGGCCAGTAGCGGCCCCAAGTTCAGAGCAGTCCTGATCCACCAAAGGCCATGAATGCGAGCTGAGCAGCAGACCCAGCACGTGATGCCGGTCTCTAGGCACAGCCCGTGGACCTCCAAGCCAGTGCCCCAGGCGCCCTCTGGGTCCTGCAAGGCCGGGAGACGGCCAGATGCTAGAGTCAGGAGACTTCATCCCAAGGCCTGGTTTGCCTTTGACTCCAAGTAAGTCCGTCTTAGTCAGTTTGTGCAGCTATCCTAGAATATCAGAGAACAACAGAAATTCATTCTCACAGTTTGGGGGGCTGGAAGTTCAGATTGGAGTGCCAGCATGGTTGGGTTCTGAGGAGAGCCTACTCCTGCCGACTTCTCGCTGTGTCCTCCCGATGTAGAGAGGCAAGAGGAAGCTAGCTCTCTCTCTTCATCATGGGCCTGGGGACCTGGGCTAGGGACCAAGAAGGGGCGCTGGGGTTGTCTGAGCTGAGAGTCGGGGTTCTCTCTCATTCCCGGGCTTCTCTGGCCCTCCCTGCACTTGCACACTGCTCTCTCCACTGTAAGCCTCTGTTCTTTCCACCACCTGGGGACTTCCATGGAAGTTCACTGGCATCTCACTGCTGAGGGAGCCCCTAACGGATCTCTCTGACCCCCCCCGCCCCCCCCCCCCCCCCCCCCCCCCCCCCGTCATCACACCTTTTACACTTTGATGGCCCAGCCCTGCTGCTTATTCTCCCATGAGGCTGGAAGCATCCCAAGAGAGGGTCCGGCCATGGGGCGCCAGTCCTCACACAGTGCCGGGCACAGAGCGGACGTACACACTGACGGAGACCCGGCAAATGGACAGAATCTGGTTCCAGATCAGCCCTGGAGCAGAGCAGACAAGCCAGAGCTCAGGAGGGGGATGCAGAAAAGCTGCGTGTCCTAGGGAAGAGAGGAACACTGCAGGCCCCTGGGGACTTCCGTGACCCCTAGGCCAATAGTCTTCAAGTTTGGGTCCTCGTGGCAGGGCCACACCAAACGGTGGGGGTAGCCCCGCCAAGGGGAGTAAGAGGGGTCGGTCCTGCCCCCTGGCTTCCTGGGAAGCCCAAGCTGGATCCAAGAGAGCAAGTAGGGGATTGGGCCCAGAAGCCAAGGGAGGCCCCAAGAGGCCTGTAGGCACTGAGGGACTTCAGACAGGAAGAGGCTACAAAGACTGGGAGAAAGGAGTGCCTGTCTGGAGATGGGGGTTCCTCTTGCCTGGGAATTTGGAAACTGGACCAGGAAGTTCCCTGGAGAGATGAAAATGCCTGAATGACAGATGAGAGAGGACTAGAGGGGCTTCCTGTAGGTAGGGCAGGCCAGCGTGAGGCTGAGCTGGGGGAAATGGTCCAGCAGAGCGAGAGGTCAGACCTAGAGCGGGGAGGAGGCTCGCTGAGTTCCAGAAGGGAGGCTGCTGGGAGTGCTGGGGTCCTGCAGTGACTGCAGCCACTTTGGCCACCTCATGGGCAGGTGTGTTGACAAAGGGCTGGGCATTCTACACTCTGCTGCCCCACTGAGCTGCCCAGGGCATTTGTCTGCCTCTTTGCACTCCTGTGGGCCCTGTGAGCAGAGAACATCATGGTGACCCTCAGGCAGGTTGCCCCAAGGTGTCCCTGGCACCAAATGGCTGGCTCCCACAACAGCTCAGGAGCTGAAGCCTGGGAACCCCATCTCTCTCCACAAGACTTGGGCTTCTCCTCTGTGCGATCCTCAGGGGAAGCTGCCACTTCCTGTCCACCCTGGAGGGCCCAGGCTAGGGTCCAGCCTTCACCTCTTTATGGAGGGGGGTTCAGGCGTCTCAGCCAGCAGGGGCAGATCCTCAGGGTGGGCAGATGAAAGGCGCTGCCTCTCCTCCCCGAGCCTCCTGGCCAGTCACTTCCCTTCTCCTCTCCTCAGCAGAACTGTAGAATTATTATTTTTTTAAATCCTCATTGGAATGCTAATTTTGATTTTGAGTGTCTGTCATGGGCTCTTTGAAGTTTTTCAGACAAAATAAGTGTCTCCTTAACAGAGGGGATTAGCGCCTACTTGTTTAGAATCCTCTGACTGAGAGTGACAAGCAATTTCAGAAGCTGTGGGCTTTAGGGAGGCTGCAGGAAGAGGGGCCACGTCCCTCCCTGGTGGTCAGCTTTCCATAAATGGCTTAATGGGGTTAGAGTTTAACCCCTCAAACAGGGATCAGAGCCCTCAGCTTGAACAGTGAGGCCGATCTTGCTATTAAAATCCGGCAGAACTTGGTTAGAACTCTTTTATTCTCTTGAATTTAAGGAAAGCAAACCCACTTCCGTTGCAGGATATAGGGTCTCCTCCAGCCAGCAGTCCCCAGCTTCCTCCCCAAAATGCAGGCCTTCCAGCCACAGGTAATTCATGGCCCAGGCTCTGCGCAGGCTGGGACGCTCCAGGCTTTATGATGCTATTCAATTCGGGAGAGCTAATGGGGCAATTTGTAAAGAAAGAAATATAATGAGTTATCACAAAGCTCAGCAAGGACTCGACAAACCAGGCACTTCCCATCCATCAAGCATCGTAGTGTGCTTGCAGACCAGCCGGGCCAGGAATGTCCGGGGGGCCCCTGGGAATTGAGCCTGACGTCTGCCTGGACTTACAGAAGGCCCTTCTCCTTCTCTCAGTTCCCAGATTGTGGCCCTTAAAGGCCAGATGGCTGGGGGCAAGGGTGTGGGGCATAAAGAGGTAAAAGGAGGGGGGGAATACTTACGGATTTCTTCACTAAAGCAAAATTATCATGCAGGCCATTTTAAGAAGAACATTAATACCGCATGAGGGCCTGTGGAGCCTGGGTGGGCTGCGACATTGTTTGGGCTGTCATTAAGCCTGAGGTCATGGACGGTGTCGGGCAACCCATCCATCCAGGATGTCACATAAAGCCAAACTGCACCCGGTCTGCACTTGTGGGTGGGCTGTAAGGCCCTCCTCCGCAGAGAACAGGTGAGTGACATGCCATGTCCCTTTGCTGGGATAACACGCTGTGAACTTGAATCACAGACCCCTAGACCCTCCTGTTCTTCTTTCAGATGTGCAAAATGAGGTCCAGAGAGGGGAAGTGAAGGGCTAGAGGACTCACCTTAGGCAGCTTGTCACCTGTGTACATGACGGTCAAAGATAGTGCTATTGAGTCTGGCTGGGGGCTGTGGGAAAGGTGAGCTCAGAGCCATGGTCCTGGAGGCATAGAGGGAGGCGTCTGGGCTCACCCTGTATCCTGGGATGCCTGGAGTGGCCCTCACCCCTGGCCATCCCTGCCCTGCTCTAGCTCAGGCGAAGGACCCTGGAGGACACAGATCTCGGCCGGCTTGGGAAGGAGGGCTGGTCCATGCAGAGGGGTTCTCTGGGCTAATGTGCCCCTGTGCCTTCTCTCCCGTCGCTCATGTCTTTGCTGCTGGCATGGCTGGCCTGGTCCCCAGGGAACTGCCCCCTCAGGAGGCCCTTCCAGGGCTGCAAGTCACAGCAAGGCCTCATCCCACAGATGGGACAGGTACAAGTCTGACCATTGTAAGGACTGCTCGTTCTGGAACAGAGTTATGGAGTCCAGACTGGTTCCTAGTGAGATTCTCAATGGCTTCTTCTGCCCACTCAGATCCTATCTCTTTCCCCCCTATTTTGGGGGGCAACCTGGAGATCCCTCAAGCCAAGAGAAGTCAACCTGCAGCCTTACAACAGGCTGGTTCCCCAGAGCAGGCAGCAGTCGTCTTCCTCATAAGGATGATAAATAAAAGTGATGGCTGCTACAGATGCTCACTATGTGTATGTGTGATTCCAAATGCAGTATGTTAATTAACGCGCTAAGTCTTATTAACGGCACAATGATGAAGTACTATTGCTGTTATTCCCATTTTGCAGATTGGGAAACTGAGGCATGGAGTGGCTAAAGAACTTGCTCAAGGTCACCCAGCTAGTGAATGACAATGTCAGAGTTCAGACACAGCCAGCCCGGCCCGAGATCGCCTCTCCAGTGGCCACAGATACCTGAGCCAGCAGAAGCCTAAGACCCACCCTTGACACCCACCATAAGGTCATGTTGAATGGCCAGTGCTGTGAGGAATGAGGCGCAGGGAATGGGCAGCGGGTGCAGGGTGTGGAATCGGGTTTGGGGAGATCCCAAACAGCATGAAGCTGACCCTATCCACACCTACCATGTGCCAGGCACTGTGCCTGGCCCTTCACCCAAGGTAGCTGATCAAAGTAGGAATTGCTGTCTTCGTTTGGCTGAGATACTCAGCGAGGTTAAGCAACTTGTCTGTGGTCACCCAGCTCACACAGAACATACCTGGGTTTCCGAGCTGATATTAAGGCTGCGTTCGTGGCGCCCTGCATGGGAGAGAGGACTGGGGTGGGGCGCAGGAAGAGTGGGAAGGAAGGCGAGAACTGCGGGGTGGCAGGGTTGGGGCGCCGCTGGCCGTTCTGCAGCTCACCAGCCCTTGGCACCCCAGGAAGGCACACTGAGAGCCAGCTGGCTCTGGGTGGGACAGGCTTGGGGCCACACGGGGATGCCTGAGAATGTTCACGTTCTTCTGTGTGAGCGCGCTGGCCTGCGGGCAGGTGGAGGACTGCAAGGACAGACCTCAGCTCCTCGGTCCATGCTCCCCGCTGCCTCTGGGGCCGCAGGAGCTCAACTCTTGTTGATCAGAGGAAGGCTGTACCCCACAAACCAGACCGGGGAGGAGGCCAGAACCCCTTGACCCTACGCCCTCCCAGGCCCTCTAACCTCCTGGGGCTCTAGCACTGTCTCAGCTCCCCCTGCCCCGGTGGCCATTGTGTTTCCACACCTCCTGGGGCGCTGGTCGCTGTGCCCCGGGTTCCCACGTCTGTCCTGGGAGCGGAAGGGTTACGCTTCTGCTGCTGAGTGGAAGCTGCTGTTCCCCAGTGTTAAGCAGCTTTAGTGTCTCCTACCCCAGCCCTGATTTAAAATTCATAAATGCTAATCCTTCATAATTTACGGTTTAAAAGCAGCCCCACTCCCAGGCCCCGTGGCTACAGCTCTGTCAGAGTAATTATGCCGCCAAGCTGAAATTGGACTACTAACTGAGATATTGAACAGGGGGGGAAATCCTCGCGCTGGCAGCCGACCCAATTATTCCAAATAAGCAAACAGATTAGTGAGTAATTTTCCAGTTAAATTTGGTGATTGGTGCCAGAATTGTATGTTAAATATTCAGAAGTAAATAGATTAAAGATGAAATGTGCCCCCTCCCTTTTTCTGGGCTTAATTTACTGTGTATATTAAAACTTTTTCATGAGGAGAAAAAAAGTAAAAATGATAATTAAAAAATCCAAATAAACCCCTCTGGGCCTCCCCAGTGCAGTTTGGCAGAGGCCAGAGCTGGGCCCAGGCCTCTCCTGCCTCCTTGACTTCCCAGCCCCCCTGGGCAGGGCGTGCCATGCCCCCTCAGCCCAGACTCCGACCCTCCCCAGGGAAGGGGACCATAGGACCCTGGGCATCTGAGTGGCCTACGAACCTCCCGGCCACATATGCTGGGCTTTTATTTTTCTTTACTAAGAGAAATCCCAAATCTATTAGTCCTGAAGTCAGACAGAGCTGAGAAAACCCAGGAGTGGCAGAGGGAAAGGTGATTCGTGGGCACGCAGGGCCCCAGGGGTGCTGGGTTCCTCCAGGAATATGGTGCTCTTGGCTCTGAGGTCCCAGGGCCTAGAGCCAGGTCCCTGACCACTGGGCTCCACCACCATGCTTCCCTGGCCTGTCTGTAGTCACTGGTCCGCTGTCCTGGGGGGGAAGGGTTCCTGAGCCATGGTACCCTCCTACCCGCAGCACACAGCCCCTCCTCTTAGCCTCCAGCCTCCTCCCCAGCAACTCATAACCTCACTTCACCTCCACCTCCGATTCTCTACAGCAGCTCAGCCACAGCTGTATGTCTGATAGGGAGTCATCTCCAAAAGGCAAATGTAGAAATGGAGGCCCAGAGAGGGCAATGGATTGTCCCAAGGCACGCAGCAATTCAGGGACAGAAGCCGACAGAGAGCAAGGCTCTTCGCTGCTAGCCTCTTAGGCTTCTCTCTCTCTCTCTCTCTCTCTCTCTCTCTCTCTCTCTCCCTCTCCCTCTCCCTCTCCCTCTCCCTCTCCCTCTCCCTCTCCCTCTCCCTTTCCCTCTCTCTCCCTAGAGGACCCAGACTTCTGGCACACGCTCACCTGGGCAGGTCTGCAGGAGGGGTGCGGGAATAGGTGGGGAAGAAAGAAGTCTTGTCTCAGACCAGGAGTGATCTGACTGGGTCTGTGGAAAGGGCATAGCGCAGAGAGGGAGAAGGGTATCCTGGGCTAGCCCAGTAGGGAGCACTGGAAGAATGGGCAGGGGAGAAGGGTATGCTTGTGGGGAGGGGCAAGTAAAGCATGTTGGCCCTAGAGGGGGAGGACGGTTTGGGGACTGGGCCTGTCTAGTTCCCCTCAGCCCTCGCTCTCAGCATACCAGTTCCAGGTGTGGGACCAGTTCCAGGTGTGGGACCAACCTGAGGCACAGCCTCCTCCTGGGCGGGCCTCTTTTCCTCCCTTTTACTCAGGAATCCCCTTCCATTAGGTTCCAAATCCTAAAGCACTGGAGGATAGCTGGAGGATAGCTGGAGGATAGCTGGAGGGAGATGGAACCCCAGGGGCCATGTCACCCTCTCCAGAGGCTCCCCCTTCCCTTGTTCTGTCTGTCCAAAGAATCTCTGTGCCCCAAGTCATGCTGAGAAGATTCCCTGCCCTCTTGGGTTGAAGGGAGTCCCCTTTTCTCTCCTTCAGCTTCTTAGAGGAGGTCTTAGAGACCCCCAAGACAGCACCCCAGATAAACTCAGGACAGGCACGCAGGCCTCTGTACCCACAGCCATTCAGAGGGACACAGAGAGGACACAGTTTGTCCTGTCTGTGGGATCTGCCTGGCTCAGCCTTCTCTGGCCCACACTCCTGGCTCTTAGGGCAAATCAGAACCCCCAAGACTCTCACAAAACACAGGCAAATCCCGGCCCCACCCCCCATGTGGCATCCCCTGAGGGTTCTTCACCAACCTACCCAATGAAATTGTTGCTCCTAAAGCAATGATTTGCAATTCGTAAAAAGTAACTGAACCCTTTCTTCCAACAGTCTTTTGTACCAACAAGCCTATTATGCAAAGCAGATAACAACAGAGCTTGGCTTAAATATCTTCATTTGCCACTCCTCTACCCCCACGTTTTGAGTCATCTCCAGGAAACCCTTAGAATTCCACCAGAGGGCAGCCAACCAGGCACCAGGAAGCTGAACCTCTAGTTTGTGGTTCCCAGGTGCTCCTTTGGGGGATCCCCAACAGTGGGTGCAGCCAGCTGAGTGTGGCCCTTATGCTCAGGATGGTCAGGGGCTGGGGACAGGGCCAAGTTCCTCTAGGTGCTGCTGACGTCAGCTGCTGCGGCCTGAGGGCTGGCCAGGCCAGTGGTCAGCTGCAGTCGCTCTCTTTCTCAGGAAGTTTACCACCCACTCCTCTGAGAGCTCCCCAGAAGGAGGGGCCAGTTAGAACCAGAGTGAGTGAGTGTGTCCTGGCCTGAGGTCCTTACCAGCTCGGTCCCCTCTTATTTAGGCAGAGGCCTGCTTCCATGGCTTCCTGGCTTCAGGGCCATGGCAACAAAGTCCTTCCGTCTCAGCCCCGCAGGGAAGGTGGGAGGAAGAGCCTGGATTGTTATCCTCACATCCTGCGCTCTAACCAGCATAGTGGGGTGGAGGGTTCGGGGTATGCAGACTTCTCCAGTCCTTATCTAGAAAAAAAAGGGTAGGGGGAAGACAGATGGAAGGGAGGGAGGGAGGGAGGGAAGAAAGACACCCAAATAAAAAGAAAAAACAACCAGACCCCACTCACTGAGCACCTCATATGCGTGGCCAATGAAAGGGCAGAATAAAGACTGACTATCTCGTGTGCCATGCCCTCCATCTTGTGGAACCCCCAGCGTGACCCCTCCCCAGAAATACTGCAGGCAATTATTGCCCAACCCTGGCCTGGCCCGCCTTACACCCCTGATGCTGGGCCAAATCAGTATAAGCCACGGACATCTCCCTGCCTATTACCACCCTCTCCCTATATAGGTATTGTGCTTCTGAAGGTCACGCTTTTTCTCTGCATCTCTCCGCTGCAGTGAGTGTGGGAGACTGAGCCCGAGCTAGCTGGAAAAAATGCTCTTTGTTTTTGCATCAGACTCGGCAACTCCCTGGTGGTCTTTGGGGATCTTTAAATCTGGCCATAACAGCCAGCATGGGGAAAAGAGCGTGTTACTTAATTGTCAGCCTTCTCATTTTGGGTGCACTTAGGTCTGCTGGATGACCTCTGTGGACTAAGAGCAAAGTCCCGGCTTCTTCCACAAGTGCCTGGCCCAGTCGGGCCCCTGCTGGCCCAGCCCTGAGAGCACACCGGCCACAGCCTGTGCACACACGCCGCGCCTTTCCTCAGATTGGAGTTGCCGTGGGAAGCAGCCCCCTCCAGCCCTGCCCTCTCACTGGTCTGCTCTCCATTGGGTATCAGCATTATTCTCCATGAAAAGCTAAAGATGATCTCTTTCCTCACCTCAGCTCATTTGTTATTGCTATTGCTGTTCAAAGGACTTCAGACTTCAGAGTTTTCCGTCCCCCGACTTTGTGTTCTGTGAGTACTAAAACAAGAACGAAGCACCCAACGAATCAAAACACGGCGTGTGAACCCAGCTAGCAAGTGGCCGCTGGACCACTGGAGGGGTTGTGGGGCAGCCAGTGGCTGGATCTGCTCGGAAGTCCCAGCCCTTGTCGGCAGTGATGTGGGCCTGGGGCCCCTGGGGCTGGGTAGGACCAGCCTGCCCGGTCACAGGTCTGAGCCTCTTGCAAGACCTCTGGGGGACATTTTTCCAGCAGCAGGAAACTCTGCTCTTGGGTGGTTTTGGTTGTCTAGCTGCTGCCAGTCCCCGTGCTGGAACGCACAGACGGGCACGCGGACACACATCTCCGGCCTGCACACACGTGTTCCTACGGAGCCCTATAAAGGCACCCACAAGTGCAAACATGGGTAGATATGTGCACACACCCATGTGCACGCGCACGCGCGCACACACACACACACACACACCCCAGGCGTCCTCTGGGCCCACTGAGAATCAGGGCTCCATGTCATGGGTGTGTAGGTGAACTGGCTCTCCAGGGGAAAACAGGCCCGAATTTATAGTGGTTGCCAATTTCCTGGGTGTAAATACTTCCACTGTGGCAGTTTTAAGCTACCAACGGTTTAACACCGGACTTGCAGAATTCCTGAGCATTTAACAAATTGGCTCTTGCTGACACAAACGCACCATGCTCTCGGGGCCGTGTGTCTTCTGTCCCGGGCCGGGCGGCTGTACAAGTGACTGGACGTGACAAGCGTGGGGCTTGGCGGGGAGCGGGCTGGATCTCAGGACAGGTGGGTCACTGGGCTGGGAGTGTGTGACAGAAGGTTCCCATTAGGCTCAGAGGGGAGGGGCTACAGGCAGGCAGGTGGCGGGGCAGTCCTGACCCATGAGGGCACAGCGACCTCAGGAGCCACTGAGTCCCCCCTGTGTCTGGGGGTAGAGAAGCAGGGCCAGAGGGCCACTTGGCTGGGACACAAAGGGCCACCAGGCCACCTCCTTTTCTTACTGCCTCTGTAGGAGCCCATACTCAGTCCTTTTTCCCTGAATCTCACCGCAGAGTAATGAAGGCTTGGGTTGTTCTTGTCCCAGCTTCTGGAATGAGGAAACCCGGTTCTCACCGATGGGAGGCCGCTGCCCGAGCCTGGGCTCCTGTGACACCAGCAGCCATTCACTATGTTCAGTGGGCTTAGTGGAGAGCCACGCCCCCTCCTCTGTTTCCTAGCTTCTCTGTTCATGCTGGGTGGAAGGGGAGTGGGCATCCTCGGGTGGTAGCGGCCTGGCTCTGTCCTGATTCCCCCCAGTGTCCATGCTCCCCAGAAGTGACCTTCTGGGGTGCTCCCAGGGGCCTGATCTTCCACTGCCCCAGGAGGTAAGTTCTCGTGTGTGTTGATAAGTATAGGAACAAGTGCGTGCGTGTGAGGAAAAATACTTATAAAAAATAGAAAAATTACATCTGTCTCCTCATTGAGCACTGATTTTAATAAACAGGGAAGGAGAGTGCGATGGTTATAAACACAGAGCCTGGGGCCAGATGACCATTTACCAGCTGTGTGACTGGGGACAAGTGCCTAATCTCCCTGTGCCTTAGTTTCTTCAACTGTAAAATGGGCCCACCAAGCTGTGCTGAGGACTGGGTGGATACAGGTGAAGCTCGGGGGCAGAGCCGGGCACACGGCACAAAGAGTGCAGGGGTCCGCTTTTATTCCCGTCGCTCTGCAGCTCGTTCTATAGCCCGGTTTCAATGTCAAACACTCCACGGAGCAATTTTTGAACTTATCCCACTTAATCCTGACAACAGGCCCATGAAGTGGTGTATTACTATCCTCCTTCAACAGCTGAGGAGCCTGAAGTTCAGGGAGGGTGAGTAACTTGCCCGAGTTCCTGAAAGGGAAAAGGTTTCTTTTCTTTCCTACGCTGTGCCTTCTTCTGTTATAATCTCGTATTACACTTACTATGTTTGTGCCCTCATTTGTTCAATGTCTACATGTTCAGTTACAGCCTGGCTGCAACTCCATTATTCGGACTCTCTCCCTTGAAGGACAACCAGCTCCCAGAGGTCACTGTCTGAGTCCTGCTCATATTTGTATATTCGGATCCAGAAGCAATTAATAAATAGTTGTTGAGTTAAAGAAGGAAGGAGGGAAGGGAAGGGAAGGGAAGGGAAGGAAAGGGAAGGGAGGGAGGGAGACAGGGAAGAGGAGGGAAGGGAAGTGGAGGGGAGGGGAGGGAAGGGAAGAGGTAGAATGGATTGGGCTTGTGAAGGGAGAGGGGCAAGACACTAGCTTTCACTCCAGTGCTGACATAGGTGGGCAAAGAATAGTCTAGACTCAGTAAATTTAGCTGCCAGGGCACTAGAGCTGCAGAGTGAGAACATTCCAGACGCGGGAGAGGGAGCCTTTTTTACCAGTTACTCCCCTGCCCTATTTCCACCAATGAATCCTTCAAGGCCAACAAAGAGTCAGAGGTCCTCTCTCTCCACATGGCTTCCAAAGTTCTTTGGCCTTGAGAAATTCTCAGGCAGTGGGATGGGATGTTTGGCTGTATCTTTGAGGGGTGTGTACTTAGTTTCTAATTATAAAACTCAGTCCATTCTGTGGTTTTAGGAAACATATCACAAAGTATGCACACATACATGTGCCCCATCCACACATGCTCACATGTCACACACCTGTACACACACACACCAGCTAAATATGCCCTCGTGCACACACATGCGAGTGGGGCCTGGGGTAGGAGAGCTCTCATGATAGACGCCACCCCCAGTGACCGCTCGCTTCTGTTCTTACTGGGCCCCTGTCCACCCGAACCCCACCCAGCCACACCCTGTTCCCCCTGGGATTCCATGCACTTGATCCCTCCATACACTGACCCTCCAACACCACCCCTTGTCTTCATCTGATCCCAACCTCACCTTGCACACCCAGTGACCCCACCTTGACCTCATCCAATTCTGAGTTTGTTCTGAGGTCCTAGCTGAGACCCTTGTATGGCCCCTGCAGAGGGGACATCTTCAGCATGGGTCTTTCTCTAAGGTGAACCGCACTGCTGGGAGTCACGTGAGAAGCAGGCCTGGCCCCCCTTAGATGTCCTTCCCCAGCTCTAAATACGAACACCTTTTCCTCAGCTGCCTTAAATTGTTTGGGAAAGGAGGCAGGATATAAGTTTTAATCCATAGTAATTGTATACACTCAAGTCTCCCCCATGGTTACCAGTAAAGAATCTTGAAGTCTGCCTTCCCCTGGCTCACCTCCCAAGGCATCTGGACGCCCTCCCCTTCCTGCTAAGTCTCCGTGGGTCACATGCCTGACTAAGCTTCGCTGAAACTTTTTCTTCCCGTCTTCTCTGATCCTACTGTCCCCTACTTTCTTTTTTTTTTTTTTTTTTTGAAGATTTTATTTATTTGAAAGAGAGAAACACAGCCAGAGAGGGAACACAAGCAGGGGGAGTGAGAGAGGGAGAAGCAGGCTTCCTGCCGAGCAGGGAGCCTGATGTGGGACTCGATCCCTGGTCTCCGGGATCACAACCTGAGCCGAAGGCAGTCGCCCGACCAACTGAACCACCCAGGTGCCGCCCCTACTTTCTTCCTACCTCTTCGGCTGCTCCTTCTGACTCCCTTCTTTCTCCCCATCCTCCACTGGCCTCCTGAATGTTGACATTCCCCAGGGCCTTGAGCCAGTCCTCTTTCTGTCACTAATATCACTGAACTCCTTCTAGTCCAGCTGGGGCTTGGTTTTCTTCTACTGCTGAACTTTACACCGAGCCTCCAGTCCTGAGCTCTCTCCTGACCCCCATAGCCAGCAGATTCCAGCTGTCTTCCCTCAGGTGTCCCATGTTCAAAATGGAGCCCATCACTTTCCTCCCACCCACCCCTGCTGGCCCACACCATCCTTCCTCCCAGATTTAGCATCCTGGGAAATGGCACTGCCATCACACAATTATTTGGCAATTCTCCAGAAACCTGGCAACTTGCTGTGTGCTCCACGTCTCTCTTTTTCTCTTCCCTCAAAGTCAACACTTGCCAAAGCTTATGACTTTTACCTCTTTAATGCCTCTTGAATCTTGTCGCCCTTCTCCACCACCATCACCACCCTGGCCAGCCACTCTCAATCCTCATGTGAATGACCAGAAGCACTTCCTTTCTGGTTTTCCTGTCTATTCCACATTCCTTCATTCCAGATCAACCTTTCTAAGCAATCAGATCATGTCCTCTAACTGCCTGAAACCATCAGTGGTTTCCCTACTGGCCACAAAGTAAAGCATGCCATCCTTACCAGACATCCCAGGCTCTCACAATCTTGCTGCTGCCCCCTGTTTCTTCTTCCTCTGCCTCCCTGCCTCTGCAGCCCTGCCCAACCCCCCTACCCACTTGCCACAGGCCACCACTTCACGCCTTTAACCTATGGTGGTCAGAGTGCCCTAAGCACCAGCAGACTTGGGACGAGGATGGGCGAAAGGTCCTCTGGTATACAGCACGCGTTGGCTCAGCAATCATTCAGGGAGCATCTTCTGTTGCAGGCACTGGGGAGGGAGCAGTGAGAGTCCAAGGGCTGTGCACTGGAGAGCTCGATGTCCCCTGGGGGTGGGCAAGTACAGAATGAGGGACGACTGAAGATGTTACATCAGAGGGTGATGACATGCTTTAGATGCCGGGGGGTCAAATGCAGCAGGAACAGGGGAGAATGGGTTTGGGGAAGCCAGTCTGGAGCTACCATGATGATCCTGGATGGGAGAGGAGGCGAGTACGGCGATGTCCACACAGTGGAATGGACAGAACTGTACGACTAATGGGCGATGGGGTACAAGGGAGGACTCTAGAATGACCTCACGGTTTCTGCTGTAGGCAAGGAGGGGATGGTGGTACCATCCAAGAAGTGCAAACAGAGAGAACAGAGGTGGGCCCCAGCCCTTGGTTTTTTATCGTTGTTCTTATTGTTAGTTGAGTTAACAGTTATGAGCTCTACTGCAGCCAAGCAGGTGCTAAGAGATTTACCTGCTCTAGGTGATGGTATGCTCACATTTCTTGTCTCTCTTGAGGAGACTATTATCCCCATTCAGCAGATGGGGCTACGGAGGCTCGAGAAAGTTTTGCTTACACTGACATAGTAGCAAATGAAGGGTCCGGGAGGCCAGGCCAGGCTGACTCCAAAGACCCCCTCCTGGAACGGTGAAATTCTGTCACCCCTGGGGGTGTGAGGCTCTGCGGGGCTGTCCCAGCCTCGTGTCCAGGGCTGCTCCTGGGAGTTTCTGCTCCATTCCCTTCCTCATGCTCACGAGTGGAGCTTGCTCGTCCTCCCTGTGGCTCCCAATTCCTCTAGTGCCTGGGGGTCATAGTGGGGGTTAGGGATGGCGACCCAGACCTGAGGCAATAGCCCAGCCAGTGGGCAGTAGTCCCACTCCCGCTCACACACATCAGAGCCAAGAGCTGCGCCTCCCGAGGCCTCTGGTGCCTCTCCATGCCTGCCCTTGCACACTGAGCTGTGTGACTAGGACGGAGGGCAGGGTACTTGGTGGGGTTTGCAGAGGTGGGGGGCTGGCTTCTGTGAGTGGAGAAGCGAGGCGGGCAGGGGGGCGCCACAGAGCCCTCCGGGCGGTGGCTGAGCCTGCGAGGTTGTACCTGATGAGCTCCCCTGAGCAACCAAGCACTGGAAAATCAATATCGTTTTCCACTTTCTGTGCTGGGCGACTCATTTTCATTATGTTGCATGCTTCCTCTGTGCTTCTGGGGACCGAGACGGTTCTCTGGCCATGGTCCCAGCCCTAATCTCTGTACAGGCTGACAAGCTTGGTGAACACATGGCTCTGGGACCCATGGTCTGTTTCACACTGCCCCGGAACCTGGGGGCAGTCCCCAGGCCCGCCTCCCTTAGCTACAGCCCCGCCCTTCTCTCACACATGGCACAGTCGACCCTAACTCATCACCCATGTTTTTCAGATAGTGGGATGTATGACCAGTGCAGCACCGACACTTAACCATGTTAACACTTACGGATGAAAATCTCTCCCAAATGTTCTCAAATCTCCCCTAACATTAAAAAAAAAAACAACAAAAAAAAAACTATCTTTCTCTCTTTTTATTAAAATAATAAGTATCTGTTATATACAAAGTTTGGCAACTATAGGCCATTATGAGGAAAATTATTTCATGCAGGAGTCATTAATGAAGAGGAAAATGCAGACAGGTGTGCAGGCATATGGGGTCTGGAAGGATCTGCAGGTACGCACCAAGAGGGGGATGTGTTTATCACCCTCAAGAATCATCTCTTCCGAGAAGGAAGGAGACTGATCCACAGTGCTCAGAAGAGTGCAGTCTACAGCAGGTGGAGACGTTTAGGATGAACTTGTGAATGTGCTTGAATGTGCTTCTGCATAAGGAGACCGCCCCTCACAGCCAGCCTCCGGGCCCTTCTCTAGCTCCAATTCAATAGAGACTTGGGAAAGGAAACAAAGAGCTCTGAGCAAAATATACATGCTGGCTCTTACTTTGAAGAGAGGTCCCACACTCTCAGCTAGTCTATTTTATCTTCCTTCAGGAAGAATTAATAAAGTTTGGTCATCGAGTCCTCCCGCTCCAAAGTTGATTTCCTGGCCTCCAAGCTCACCAACAACTTGCAGCGGCAAGGCAGTGAGGAAGCTCTGGACGGACGCCCCGGAGGCACCGCGCACGGCTCCGCAGCCCCAGCCCCGCAGCCACCACCGCCTCAGGCCTCAGAGTGTGTCCATACATTACACTGGCAAAGATCACCGGGATGTGGGCCATCTCGAGATGAAATCCTGTCTAGGATTTCTTTAAGAAGGCATGGGAGGCATATGGTATTCATGCTTCACCCCATTCTTCCGTGCAGCCCCCGCCCCAGCCATCCCTCACTCTGCTCTCCAATGCTCTCAACTATTTTGAAGATGAGAGCAGAACGTCCTTGTGTCCTCTCCCGCAAGGGATGATCTGGAAAGCGCAGCCTCGGCCCTTGGTGATCCCCTGTCCCCTGCACACTCTACCCTTTGTATAGCTCTTTCCCACCCAGCCTCGCTCCCTAGGAGGGTGGATTCTGGGGTGCCCGGAGCAGCTCAGGCTCTGCAACAATGATTAATTGACCCTAGCAGTTTAAGAATGCTTATTTGCACACAGTTATGAAGTGTCACAATATGTCTCAAATGCAAGCGGCTTCCATTAGAAGCGGAACGGCAGAGCAGGAAGCACGAGCAATATTTCCTTAAAAGTTCATCGTAGGCAATGGGGTAGCGTGCGAAGCTAAACAAATCCAGGCAATAATGGAAATGTAGCATGAAATTACTTCTGTAAACAACAACCATTCATTATTTGAACATTTTTCATAAGCGAGCAGGCAGGGAGAGGGGTAGGGGCTGTGGGTGGGAGGGGAGGGGGCTGCGGCAGGCAGGGTCCATACACCCACTGGAGTTTCCGGGCGGAGCTTTCTCGGGGCTCCCGGTGCCCATCTGTCTTGAGAAAAATGCCGAGGCGAGGCTCCACTCTGCCCAGCGCCCGCCGTCAGGTTCCCTTTCTTCATTAAGCGGGATTGGCGCGGGCAGAGGGAATGTATGATTTAAGGAGGAAGGAGAGGCCCACTACTTAATGTTGATTTGGCGGAGTGTATAACCCCGGAGAGAAATGTAAATAGCAGCCTGCAATAACATGACAGCCCACTAATCATATTTACAAACGATATTAAATCTGTCCGCACGCAGGCCTGCCTGCGGATTGGCCCGGCCGTAATTGTCATTGTAACCAGCGCTGGCTTATGGGAGGATTTAACTGCAGTGATATAAGGTGAGTTGCGGGCTTATTATGACTTTATTATTACCCGGTTTATGTTTATTAAAACAATTTGTCATGCAGAGCAGGAATGGAGGAATGGGAACATTAAATCGTGCCATACTCAACCTGGAGAGATGACTCGGGGGGATGAATGGCAGCAGGGCCCTGAGGCCCCGCTCGGAAGTCTCTGGAGCTGGGACCCAGAGGCACCAGCCACCTGGAGCCCTGGCTTGGCCTACGAAGGCCACTCTGCCAAAACCTCAGAGCGAGGCAGCACATAGCCAGAGTATTTTTTGTGGTTGTCACCGCCTTTCAAAGAGGAGTCAACTCAAGACAGCCACAGGAAGAAAGATGGCTGGAGCGAAGGCTGCGCTCTTGCAGGAGTGACCACAGGGGCCACACGGAGGGCCCCCCTCGCCGGCAGGACGGAGCCAGGCCTGCCAGGACTACACCGGGAGAGCCGGCAGAGGCTCAGCACAAAAGGTCTTGGAAGAAGTTTAATAAAAGCTGCTTTATTTTCTCTGGGGGTCCTTATTGGTTATTATCAAATTTATTTCATCCCCAATGTTTGTTCTTTGGCAAGACAGAGAAAGGGGAGGGTAGATGGGTCTGAGAGGAACAGGTCCATGCGACTAGTAAATAACCCTCCCTTTCCCCAATCCAATTACCCAAGGAAGAGAGGCGCTGGGAGGTGGGAGGAATGAGGTAGCAGCTCCCCATGTAACTGGGGCTGAAGCCCGGGGTGCAGACATAAAAGTCACGAGCATCAGTCCTTGCTGCCAATCCCAGGAAAGACCCCACATGCTGGGGGTGGACCCCTGGACACACTAGAGCTGGGGCTGTGGCTGTCACAAAAGCTTCAAAATGTGACCCTGGTCAGAGTGACCTGAAGAGGAAAGAGGCGGACAGTGGCAAGGACAGTCCTCATGGACCAAGTAGCTGCATTTTCAGGGTCTCCACTGACCTTTATAGCGTTTCTGTGTGTATTAAAAAGAGAAAAAGGTTTCCTTCCTCTAGGCAGTGGTGGACATACAGGGCCCACTGTTTGGTAAGCAGAGCAAAGTTGGGATTCCAACTCTCATTTGCCCCATTAATACTTGTGCAGTGAACAACCTACACAACCATACGTGATGGCCGTACCTGCTACATCTCTCTGCTCCCTCTGTTCCTATCTGGACAAAAGAGCCACCTTGGAGATCCCGGGTCTGGGCATTAGGGTGCTGGAGATGATGTCTTCAGCTAGGATTCAGCCTTCATTCTGGGCACCCTCCAGGTAGATGGGCTCCCAACCCCTGCTTACACACCTCCTATGGTTGGGAGTTCAGTCCCTCCTGAGGTGGCCTCTCTGGTTTTTGGAAATCTTTCCTGAGATACCCCCCCACACCTTCCATAAGGGATTCTGAAAATGAGGCCCATCCCCTGCCTCCCCTGCACCTGCTCTTCTTCTGGCTCTGTAGCACCCCAACAGCGGGACTTCCAGGCCCCTCCCTGTTGGAGTCCTGCCTCCTGGTGCCCTCGGGTCCTCCAGAGTCCCTGTTGGAGTGTGTGTCCCGGGGAACTGTGCCCCAGCTTGTCCTCTCCCACCGGTGCAGCCCAGAAGGAGGCTGTGCTGGGCCCTTCCCCCAAGGCCTGGCTCTTCAGGGTGGGGTGCTCAGGGGATGCCTGCTGATTGTAGGCCCAACTCCCCAGGCCTGGAGATGCCTGTGGGCTTTGGGTTCCCTTTGTCTCACTTAAGAAAGGAGTCACTGAGCAGAGGCTCGGAGGAGGAACAATAAGCCTTTATTGCGACTGCCCTTCTCCATAAATGCTCAACCCGCTGGCCAGTGGGAAAGGCCGAGCTGGCAAATTAAAAGTCTCTAAACTTTCTTTATGTCTCCTTGGACATTCCAGCAACTGTAACACTGAATAGGCTGGCCTGGCTCAGAGACAAAGAGGCAGTATGGGGTTAAGGAGGGCCCGCTGGTGTGGTCTCTTCCCGGCCAATGGATGATGGTTGGGTAGCATGGGAGTGGGTGAGGAGGGGTGCTCTGAGTTCCCAGACAGCCTCTTGGGGCAGGACCCTCCTTCCCGACAGTCTTCACTGCTGTGGATGGTAGACACTGAATCCCCACCAGCCATCTCAGAGGTCCATCGTCAAGGAAAGTACAGCCTGGTCCCCCAGAGAGTCTTAGCTCCGCTCCTACCCCCTCCATCCTCAGTGTGTCCCGGGGCTGGTATACCCCTAGAAGGAGCTGGATGGGCAGGGTCCCATTCTGCCACAGGGAGGCCCCTCACAGCTCCCACCAAAAACCTGGGCTCAGGGCCTCTAAGCTCTGACACAAGCTGAGAGGCTGCAGGTCCAAGTAAAGAGGGAGACAGGACAATCCCCGTTAATACGTGTAGTCCCCACATTATTCACTTTCTTCACTCCCCAAGTTACCAGTGTTTCCTCCCGTGTGCCAGCGCAGTGACGGGTCCTGCCTTCTCTCCAGTAATAGCTCAGTCATAGGCACCTGTGGGAGCCCCACGGGACCACCCATCCCTTCTCCTGCAAACCAGCGCCAAGATCTGCAGAACAGAGATTCCCTTTGTGGGACAGTACTGACTGGGAGGAGGCACAAAGGAGCCTTCTGGAACACTGGAAATCTAGACCATGAGCTGGGTGATGGTTACATAGCTATACACGTGTAGACAAAAATTGCCGAGTCATACCCTTTGCTGTATGTGCCTTTAAAATAGTAATGATAACAGATATAGGCTCACAAAGGGCCTCAGTTTTTGAAACTTTTTTTTTTTAAGTATCATGACTGACCATGTAAGGGCCTCAGTTTGGACCCCAGCTCTACTACTCCCCAGCCAGAAGGCCAAGGGGGCACCTCGGGATATGTTTGAGGGTCAGTCTGTTGATCTGTAAATGGGGAGACCATCACCTGCCTCTTTCTCACTGGCCTTCAAGCGCCATGAGAAGAGGGGCTATAGAGAATGTTCCCCTCAGAGAACAGGGACTCCCCTCTGTGCCTCCCTGAGCTCCACTCAAGGTCTGGTTTAAGAGACCACCAATATAGCAAGACCCTCCCCCGGGCATTGGCAACAGGGAGGTCTGAGGGAAGCCATAGCTCCCCAGGAAAGCTCTTACCTTGTTTTACCCACTTCCCAGTTATAAAGTGGCTTTTGGTGAGCCCCCACCTGCCTTCGGCGGTTCTTCCATAAGGGGCTTGGGGTTGCCTCACTCTCCCCGGGAAAGAAGGGCATGAACTGGGGTGCCGAGGCACAGATGGGGTCTGGACCCTGGAAATTAGGAGTGGGAGTCCTTGGGGGGGTTGGGGCAGCTGAGTGTGGCTTAAAGAGGCGCCAGAGTGGGGTGTGCTCTCCTGGGCAAGGAGGGGAGGGTTGGTAAGCTCTGCTGAGAGAAGGCCCAGCAATGAGGCCCTGACTCAGACCGGCTCTCTGGGAGAGAAGGGGGCCTGGAGTCTCTGTCAGGGCTAGTGGGGAAGTAACCCCGACCCTGCCTACTGGATGACCCCATCTCCCCTGGGCCCCCACCAGGCTGGATGTTCCAAGATGTTTTTTGGAGGAAGGGTCCCTTCTCACCATCTCGCTATCTGATCGTCTGCTAGGCTGGTTCTTGGCAATTTCTTGCTCGGTTTCTTTAATCCCTGATTCTTCTCAAGCGCAGAGGGAAATAGGAAAAAGCTGAAGGACTGTTGGTGGGGAAATGGGGGAGGGGTGAAAGGAGCGAAAGAAGGAAGTGCCTCCAGGCCTAGGCATCCTGCCTCCAGGCAGGGTGGGGATAGCAAGGGCCCCTGAGGGTCCAGGCCAGGGCAGGGGCCACCTCCTCCTTGACCTCTCCAGGACTGGCAGGGTCAGTGTGAGTGGCCTGGGGCTGAGATTCCCAGGCGGCAGTCATTTTTCTGGGCAAAGACCAGAGGCCTGGAGGCAAAAGCCACACCATGGGGAAAAAGATGCAGTCAACTCACTGCAGCGCAGCAAACTCCCAGACCCAGAGCTGGGACTCAGGTAAGATGGCTCCCAGCTCAGACACAGCCTCGGCCGGTGTGGAGGGCCCCCAGGCCCCAGCGTGGCGGCTCCCCCACTGGAGGCTGCCAGGGTGGGGGCAGAACAGGAGGCCTTTCAGTAGGCCTGTGCTCCCGTTGTGGTTTACCCCGCCACCCCCTCCGGCTCCTAGGAAAGGCTGGGGGGCTCTGGCGCAGGGCGGGCTCTGCAGAACAGAGTGCTTGTGGGGTCGGCCACTTCTTAGAGGAAAAAGAAGTGGCTATTGAGAAGCTCAAATCACAGCAATAATTAGGCCACTTATTTTGCAAAAGTCCAAATTAAATGGAAAATTTGGTGCTAATGAAAATGTTTCATTTTCCCCTTTTATTAAATCTAGCTGTGCCTTCCAAGAGTTTGGGAATAGCCAGCCCCCGATGGCGTTCTCCCAGCCAGTTCATATTCTCTGATCGTAGAGTTGCCGAGAAAAAACACACTCCCAGGGCCTCCAGTTACTGGCTCAATTGAAAAATGTCCTTCATAAGGTAGCAGCGTTAACCCACCCCCAGCCACCCACTCCTCCAGGCCCCCCTACCCCCACCACTACCGGCTTCTGGCTTGCCACACCACCCGCTGGGCTGTGAAGGCAACCCCCTGCCCCCCCAGGAGGGGGGAACCCAGGCCCAGGGGGGAGGGGCCAGTGTGCTCCTTAAAGCTGGGCTTCAGGTCTGCTCCCTCTGGAGCCCAGGAAAATCTGAGCTCAGCATCTTCTCTAGAGAGCCTAAGGGCCCTGCCACTCCATGCTGCCTGCATGCAGACAACGGTTCTGGAAAGGACTCAGAGGCCTAAGGTTCTGATTGGACCTGCACTTTGATCCCCCACTTACCAATGAGAGGCCTCAGACAACTTGATTTCCCTCTCTGGGCTTCAGTTTCCTTATCTGTAAACTGGGGGTATTGCTAATGTCTGCCCTATAGAATGTTGTGAGTGTGAATAGAGAAAAGACACTGCCCAGCACCTGACAGGGGTTGGCGGGAGGGGGTAGGGCACAACTCTGGGGCCTGGTCCTTTCTGGAAGCACTCTCTGGCTAGGGTTAGGACACAAGTTTGACCGCCACCCCCTCCCCCAGGATTTCCCCTAGAAGGTTTGGCTGGGGTGAGAAGGGACACCCCCACACCGGGCTAGGTACCAAGGGTGGGAGAACCCACTCTGGTCCGGACCAGCAGGAAGCCTGGGTTTGGGAGGCTGGCTGTCAGGGATGGGGGGTCAGAGGGGGAGTGCGGTGGGTGGGAGAGTCCTCCCACACAGACAGACAAAACGATAGGAACAGACGCATACCGGCTTAGCCGCAGCCCTCCTCGATGGGACCGTCAGGGACTTGTCTGTGGGTCCCAAGGACACCTACAGATGGAAGCCCAGGCCATGCTTAAAGCCACATTTCAAAGCAACTGCCGATTAGTCTCCCCATAAAGGTTTGCCAGAAGCCTAGAGAGTGTACCCAGCACCGGGTTAGAAGAAGCCAAGGAGATGGGCGGACCAACAACGGCCATAATATAAGGGGCCCGTCCATCTCAGCCTCCCCACCTTGGTGATGAGCACCCCAACACACACCTGATAGCCAGATGAGAGATCCGGCTGTTGCTGTGACTCCTCTTCCCTCCTACCTTCTCAGTCTTTACCATCCCATTCTATAGTCTCCAGTCATTTATCAGCTGCCCACCTGAACGGCCCCTGCCCCCTGTCCCCTGCCCCGCACAGCTTCCCTTCCCTCCCCGTCCTTTCACGCCCATCACCAGAATTATAGTAACAATCCTTGTTCTGCAGTCCCTCCCTCCCATGGGCCCCAGAGGGAACCTCCTAAAGTGAACATCTGAACCCTTTACCCTCTGCTGCAATCTCTGTAAAGCTCCCATTCTGTTCAGGATAAAATAAAACTTGGTCGTCCACGTCTGGCACCTCCCTCCCCTCTCCAGCCTCTTTCTGGCCACATCCCTCTTCATCCTACCCTCCACTCCAACTCAACAGCTCACAGTTTCTCAAATGCAAAGCAGTCTCTCATGATTGGAGTGGATTTTTTTTTTTCTCCCTTCGGATTTCTTCTCATTCTGAGAACAAAATCCTCTCCTATGAGAAACGTTCTGTGTGGTTTGAATGAAGATGGTCGGTGACCTAAGTCTGTGATCTAAGGTAATAATACCCCATCCTTTTGGGCTCAGTGGTTAATGCAGAATGTGAACATCACCCGAACAGGGTCCATTAAGAGTCTTCTCTGGAATTTATGAAAGAGACCCCCTTCTAATGATCTTGCTAAGCTGAAAGGAAGTGAGTCCGGGGCTCTTGAGGATCATCTCATTCACTACATAGAGAAAGCCTATCTGAGAGATGTGGAGAGAGGTAGCACCTGAAAATCTATTAAGCTCCTGGATGCAGCCATGCTTGAACACATCCACCTGGTTTTCAATTATGTAAATATAAACCTCGTGTATGTGCTCAGTTTGAATCTTCACTAAGACAATGGCTGAATTGCTTCGTACTTTAAACTGTCAACAAGTCTCACCTCCCTTGTCATATTGGAAAATAAGAATGAATTTCAAGACTCATCTCAAATGTCAACTTCTCTAAGAGGTCTCTCTTTTCCCTGGTCTGATTCTGATGCTACCACTTTTTTGTGTTCCCATAGTTCACACTGTGTCACAATTACTCATCATCCAGCCACATGTGGTCTTTTCGATGGCAGGTTCCATGTGTTACTCACCTTTATATTCCCTTTGCCCAGAATATGATTAGCTACAGGCAGAATGTAGATTTCATTCATATAAAAAGAGGCAAAAATCAATATTATTTAGGGATGTACATATAAGTAACAAAACAGTAAAAAACAAACAAACAAACAAAAAACACACTATTTTCCTAAAAGGCAGTTACTTCTGGGGAGCAGAAGGGGAATGAAGATGGACAGGAGCACAAAGATTTCTGGGATTCTGGAAATACACTGTTTGAAAATTTGAGTGATGGTACAGAGATGTTTACTGTATTTCATCACATTCTGTGTATCATATGTACCCTTTTTTATACATATAGTATAGTTCACTACAACAAAAGAAAATGAGATATTTTTGGACCTTTTTTATTGTTTTATAATGTTATTGAATTGGAGCCACAGAATGTGTGTCATTAATTATATCAAATTTTTAGTATCTGTTAAGATGTCCTTTGAGGCCTATCATACAGTCTGTTTTGCTAATGCTCCACATATACGTAAAAATAAGGTGTAATCTTTATTGGATAGAGGGTTTTATATATGTACATTAAGCAAGTGTTAATTGTGCAGTTTGATCACGGGTATTCGGCTGTATATGTCTTGTCTCTTCCTTCAGTTTCTGAAAGCAGTGTTAAAAATTTCCTGTCATGATTGTAGGTTTATCAGGTTCTCCCACATTTTACTTTACAATTTTGCTTAACATACTCTGTTAATTTTTTCCTCATAATTCTGTCATTTTAAAAGTTACGTCATTAAAATCAGTTTCAGCATCACTCTAGATTTCTATTGAACTGTTTCTCTTGTCAGTAGATATTCACCTTTTTTAAAATCTCCAGGCGCGTGGGTGGCTCAGCTGGTCAAGCTTCTGCCTTCTGCTCAGGTCATGATCTGCTTCTCCCTCTCCCTCTGTTGCTCCTCTTGCTTGGGCTCTCTTGCTCACCCCCTCTCTCAAATAAATAAAAACTTAAAAATTAAAATCTCAAAAAAATTTTTGCCTTAAAGTCTCTTCCTCCTGCTCTTACAATATATAATTATGTTACAAATATGATATATAATTATAATATTATAACATTATAATATTATTATGACTCCTTTATTTTAGTATTTATATGTTCTATCCTTTTACTATCAAACTTTCTGCATGGTTATGTTTTAGTTGTTATATCTCTCATAAACAACTTATAAGTGGAATTTAACTATCTCAGGATATCTCGGAATAAGTGGGCTTAATCCATTTAAATAAATTGTGATTACTGATAAGCTTGGTCTTTTTTATACCATCTTGTAAAAATTTTACCATGCATTTTTCTTTGTTTCTTTTCTTTTCCAGCTTTCAGTTTGATTTACTGAGTTCTTGTAATTACTTTTTCCCCCTCCTCTCTAGTGGTTTAGACGTTATACTTCTTTTAAAAAAATCTAAATGTAATTAATAACTTTATTTGTCTCCTACAATACAAAGATCTTTAAACATTTTAACTCCAATTCCTGCTCCCATCTTCTTGTTATTGTTATAAAGTACTTTAATTCTACCCTGTTTTTAACTCCTCCCAAAGGTTAGTCTTTATTATTTGTAGGCAATACTGGTTTAGGAGAATCGAACATGTTTTCTACTGTATTCATTCATCTTTTCTACCTTTTGGTCTTGATTTCCTTCTAAGGTACACCCTTTCCTTGTTAGTTCAGAGAAGATTGTGAGTATAAACTCTCTGATTTTTTTTCTGTTGTGTTTGCTTTTATCTTGACCCAGAGTGAACTACACATTATCAGTTATTTCTCTTTTTGTCCTTTGAAGATGTTCTTCCATCGTCTTTTGGAATCAATCTGGCTACTGAGATATCTGCTGTAAATCCAACCATTGTTCTTGTCTAGAGATTCTGCTGTCTCTATTCCGTAGTTGCTTTTCT
This sequence comes from Spilogale gracilis, assembly GCA_004023965.1. Lineage (NCBI taxonomy): Eukaryota > Metazoa > Chordata > Mammalia > Carnivora > Mephitidae > Spilogale > Spilogale gracilis. The sequence continues at coordinate 89,592 of PITA01001321.1, forward strand.
TTTATTTAATATTCTTTCTTTTTTTATATATATATATATATATATATATATATATATATATATATATTAATTTTTTTGACAGAAACACAGCTAGAGAGGGAACACAAGCAAGGGGAGTGAGAGAGGGAGAAGCAGGCTTCCTGCCGAGCAGACAGCCCAATGTAGGACCCAATCCAGGGACTCCAGGATCATGACCTGAGCCGAAGGTAGACACTTAACAGCTGAGCCACCCAGGTGCCCCTCTTTTATTTAATGTTTTACAGTTTCCTGATAATGTACCTAGGTGTGTATGATTTGTCCTTCTCAGGACATAAGGGGTTTAATCAATTTGAGGATTCATCTCTTTCTTTTAAAAAGAATTATTTTTATTTATTTGAGAGAGTATATGACACAGAGAATGAGAGAGAGCACAAGTAGGGGGCGAGAAGTAGAGGGAGAAGCAGGCTCCCTGTGGAGCAGGGAGCCTGATACAGGACTCGATCCCAGGACCCTGGGATCATGACCCAAGCCGAAGGCAGGTGCTTAACAGGCCGAGCCACCCAAATACCCCAAGGACTCATTCATTCATTCATTCATTCATTTCTTTTTTTTTAACATTTTATTTATTCAAGAGATCACAAGTAGGCAGAGAGGCAGGCTGAGAGAGCACAGGAAACAGGCTCCCTGCTGAGCAGAGAGGCCAATGCAGGCCTTGATCCCAAGACCCTGAGATCATGACCTGAGCTGAAGGCAGAGGCTTTAACCCACTGAGCCACCCAGGCACCTCATTTCTTTCTTTAGTTTAAACTTTTTAAAACTTTTAAAAATTCCCAGACATTTTCTCTTCTAGCGTGCCCTTCAACATTCTTTCTTCTCTCTTCTTTAGGAACTATCAGGAATCTTTGAATGATCTTATTTGTCCTGCTTCTCCCTCATGGTGCCTCATTTCCTCATGTAATTGGTAACTTCTCTGCATTTACCTTTAGTAGGTGTTTTATTTCTGTTGGAATCTCTTGTACTCTACTTGTCAGAATATTCATTCTAAGCAGTTTTGTGGTTCCTGTTGCTGGTCCCCCAAACCCTCTTTATTCTCTAAGATTGTGGATCCTGTGCCTCACAGGTCGTTTGCATTGGGGACTTCACTCCTACTTCTGTTTCATTCCCAAGTCTTTATCTTCCCCTGGGATTCTTCCCTCTCTCATCTACCACCACAGGCACACAATATGCTCTCCTGTTGCTTCCTCAGCTTGTGAGTTCAGTTTTTCTACCTCCATTTTCATACACATGGCAGCATTTCAGTGCTTCCAGTCATTTACAAGGGGCTTAGTTCCAGCTCTGTGCTTCTCATGGGCAAGAGGCTAAGTCTCCTGACCCTGCTTGGGTGTTAATATCCTAAAACCACCACCATGGGACACTATAGCATCACTTCCTGCTTACCATCCTAGCAGTAAATACATTCCTCCTCATCCTAGAGATCTAACTAACTTTCTTTTCTTTTCCTTTCTTTCTTCTCTTTTCTTTTTCCTTTTCATTTTCTATCTTTTCCATGTGAGGCCATATTGAGCCTCCCTATCCATTTAGTAATCTTTGTTTAGAAGTTGAGTTTAAACTTTTTAAAATAAACACACTATAAGTATCATTATTAATTTTTACAGTCAACATGCGATTTTACCAATATATGCATATTATTTCCTGTGGTCATGCATGGTTTCCTGCATCCCATTTTCTTTTACTTTGTGTCCACTTTTCTTCTTACCAAGGGGACATCTTTATTTCAGTGAGGGGCTATGAGGCATATTAGCTTAGTCTTTGCATGTCTATAAGAAGTTTTATTTTTGCTGTATTTCACCTCAGGTCATGATGTCAGGGTTGTGAGATCAAGTCCTGTGTTGCTCGCTCACTCTCTCTCTCTCTCTCTCCCCTTCTCTCTCCCTCCCCCTCTAAAAAAAGGTTTTATTTTGCCTGCACTTTTGGATAGTAGCGGGGCATAAATTTCTAGATTGATTTTCATGTTTCCTCAGCTCCTTGAAGATATTATTTCATTTTCCTTTGGCATCTACTGTCGCTGAAGAGAATCCCACTTTGGTCTAGTTTGATTTTTATCATGATCTGTTTCTACTTTCTAGTAGCTTTTAAGTAATCTCCTGACCCTCAATGTTCTGAAGTTGCACTGTGATGTATCTGGATGTGGATCTATTTTTATTTTTCCAATTCAGTGGATTTTTAAATCTGAAAACTCACATCTTTCTTTAATTTTAGAAAATTCTTGACAGTTATCCTTAAATATTGCTTTTCTACTATTACTTTCATTTTCTTCTTGTGTAGCTCTTATTAGACACATGTTGGAACTTTTCAATCTAAGTTCCATGTTTCTCCACTGCCATATATATATTTGCGATGCATTTTGGGTGAATTTCTCCATTTCTAACTTCCAACTCAATTCTCTGGTTGTGTCTTTAACTCTGCCTAGTCTGGAGTTTATTTCATCTATTGAACTTTTAATTTCAATGCCTCAGTCTTTCGCTTCCCAGATTTTTAATTGGTTCTTTTTCATATCCACTTGTCATTTGCATTTGTTTTTATTTTATTTTATTTTATTTTATTTTATTTTATTATTTATTTGACAGAGAGAGAGGTCACAAATAGGCAGAGAGGCAGGCAGAGAAAGAGGGGAAAGCAGGCTCCCTGCCAAGCAGAGAGCCCGATGTGAGATTTGATTCCAGGACCCTGAGTTCATGACCTAGGCTGAAGGCAGAGGCTTAACTCTCTGAGCCACCCAGGCGCCCCTTGTTTTTATTTTACACATATACTTTTGTTTTCTTTTATTAAGACTATCTATTTGAATTTCTAAATGTACTTATTTTAAAGTCTTGGATAGATACTTCTGTCATATGAATTTCTATTCAGCATGGATCTTCCTTTTCTGCCAAGAAATCTCTTCATATATCTTGGAAAACTGATTTCTAGGTTCATTTTAAGTGAGGATTTCTTTTCTTTCTCTTCCTTTCTTCTCCTCCTCCTTTTCTCCCTCTCTCTTCTCTGTCTGTTTTTACCCATTCTATCCAAAAGCAGCTCTTAGTAGTTTGCTGTTATTTTCCCCTGGGTATAGCGGCATGTCCCAAACATAGTCATAGAGTTTGCCAATCAGCTGGCCTTCATTCCTGATCACAAAGCTGCATCCTACCCCCAAAGGACCACTTGTGTCCTCTTTAACCTACAAGGGTTGAATTTTCACGTGCATCCTTGATGCCAGACCCAGAACCCAGCAAAATTATGGCTTTGGTTCCATTTACTGTTTTAGATTTCTATTCCATTTCTGGTCTTTGTTTATCTTATTTTTGAAACTGCTGATGAACTTTTGGGCTTCTTTTATAAAATTTATAGTCGCTGCTCCTTGTAGGGGCCAAATTAGGCAATCAAAGTGCGAACCAACTTCATTCTGAAGTTGCCAACCCCTCCATCTCAATTCAGAAAATCTGGATAGAGAGCAATGGGCCCAGCTTGTGTCACAGAGTCCAGGATGTACAATGCCACGACAGTCCCCTTTGTATTACATGCTTACCTGGTGAAGGAGGTGATCCCAGATACCTGGCCTGAGAGCCTCATCATGGCCATACAGGACAAAAAAAAAGTGTTCCCCAAAACAAAAAAGAAAAAGAAAAGACAGTTTTGCAAAGGAGGGAGATGAGATCATGTGCTGAGCAGAACATAATCGTGGCTCCTACAATCCACATTGGGAGCCCTTCTCAGTGTATGGAGCACCTGGAAAGCTTAGACTTACCTTTGAATTTCCATCCCAACCCCCCAAGTGCCCAGCAGAGGGCTGAGTGCAAGTGCAAGTGCAAGGCAGGACCCCAGCTACACTGCCAGGTGAACCTGTTAACACAGCACAGGAGAGAACCCACCTGGGACAGGCCTCCCTCTCCCAAGCTCTTCTCCAAGGCCTTAGAGGCTGAGAAGCAGGTCAGCAGGCTTGGTCCATGTGGGAAGTTCCTTCAGTTGAGGCATTGGTTTTACTTTTCCTCAAGCCCCAGAAGTATGTAAGTGGGCAAAGAGGCCCATGGCTCCAAAATTAAGAGAAGAGGAGCCTGGTGCTGAGCTGACATGCAGATGCCCATCTTGCCTTTGTGGGGGGATCAATCGTTTGTTTGAGCCCTCGTCTGAGTAACCAGCTGAGAGCCATGGGATGCTGGGCAGGTAGTCTTCCCGCTAGAGGGTCTGGCAGGAGGACAAGCGGGCCATGGGCCCCGGCTAGCCAGGGCAGAGACCCCAGCTTCCCCCATACCAGAGCTCCCAGGCTGGGCTGGTGGCGCGGTTAGGCGGCGATGGGGGTGGGTTCCTAGGCAGGGCTGCTGGGTCGGCTTCTAGCCCACACCCCTAGGCCCCCATTTCCTGGCTGGCCCAGTTAATGGCATCTTTCATTTCATTTAGAGCTTGATTTGTTTACAAACTAATAAATATGATTTATAAAATGTGCCCATGGTTTGCTAATTACTGCACATATGGCGTTTTCATTTTGCAAAACTGGCATTTGCATTCTTTGTAGATTATGACTTTGTGTCCCCAGTGCTAATTAGGCTGATTAGGCCGATAACTTCCCCTTTACTAGGCTGAGAGGCTGAAGGCTGCGCGCAGCACTGAGGGCAATGGGCTGGGGCGATGGCCAGCCTTGCAGGGAGGAACCAGGGAAGTCCCAAGACTTTGTCAAGGACCCCGGAATATCAAACAGCCCATGTTGTGTCCTTCTCCAAATGCAATTAAACGCAGTGCGTTAGCACAAATTTCTTAATCGGGACTAATCTTCCAACTGAATGTACAATTTCTGCATTGTCGCAGAGCTGGGTCAGCCTGCAGGGGGTGGGGAGGCTGGTGAGGCCTCCAGCAGAACAGTGAAGGGACTGCTGCCAGACTCGTCCCCATGGCCAGCGAGAAGGACACAGTGCTAGGGTGGCCACTGAGCCAACTTATGAACCTCAGGTGGGTCCTCCAAGTGGTCTAGTCCGCAGGATACTTCCTCAGACCCCAGGAAGACTTTGGAGACAAAGCTCCTGGGTCCACCTGGGGAGGCAGGTAGAAGGCTGAAGAGCAGGCTTCACAGCTTTGGGAGAAGGTCCAAGGCCAGGAGGGAAAGCAGCCATATCTGAGGATGAGGGCTTCTCCAAGTCGCTGGGATGTGTAATCCCTGAAGTTCTTTAAAAAAAAAATAAAAAGGAGGGGAAGAATGAGCCAGGACAAACAATGGGTATTAGATCTCTTACCAATCTGGGTGAGCTTGGGCTGGCACCAGATTTCATTTGTGTTAAAAACCCACAAAAATATGTCGTCGCTTGCATCCCGGGTGTCCTAGAGGGATCAGTACCTGCTTCAGTACCCTCACGGGTGAGTGAGCTGTGGCACACATCTTTGGAGTGCTTGTGCCAAAGTTAGCTATAGTTTGTGCCAGAGTTTAAACAGTGCTTAGAGAAGGGCCTCCCGTCAGTGAATGAGCGGTGGAGAAGTTGCGATGGATGTGCTGTGGAATCAGGGTCTACGGACTCCAGGGGAGGCCGGGCAAAGGCTTCACAGAGACTCTATGGGCACTCAACAGAGGCAGTTCTGGGCCCCAGCCCCCTACCTCTCTCCCCTGGCCCTCGACCAGACATTTGGAAAGAACCTAGTCATACATGGTCTAACCTCCTTTCTCCCCTGAGGCAGGAAGCCCCACAGAACCAGCAAGGGAGGAGCTGGGGTCCCAGGATCACCTTACTCATGGAGCCAGGAACCTGGGGGGAGCCTCAGACCTATGCTTGGAAGTCAGGGAAGTTCTAAGGGGGGAATTCTGACCTTGAAAGATCTGGTCCTTGTTGACTTTGGAAGGGTCACTTCCCTCCTTGCTGTCTGAGCTTCCATTTTCTCCTTTCAACAGTAGGGATCAAGTAGTCATCCCCTTCCTCCCTGAACAATATGATGGTTCAAAGAAGTAGTTGTAACAGGGAGGGACTGGTGTGTACGTGTGTGTGCATGCATGTGTGTGCATGTGTGCACGCGCTCATATGAAAATGTGTATGCATGTGTGGGGCAGGGAAGCAAGGGCAGATGAGCCAGGTAAGGCCGGTGCAGTGGCCTCCAGGGGAGCGGCACTTTGCTCACTGGTCAGCTTTGCTTAGGACTCAAGACTCTGCGGGGTGGGCCTGAGCCCCCACCTCCTCTCCCACTGTGAAGTGAGGGAGGTGCTGTAAGAGGATTGCTTCGTCCCATCCATTTGAATTTCATAACCAGCATCCTGGTGTAGGGATAGGATTCTTTCCCTTTCTTCAAAAATCTTAATGCATTCTGCTTTAAAATTTTTTTGAAGTAATAAAGGGATTTTCACCGGCAACAAATGAGTCTCTGGACAGACTTAATCTGAGGCCAAAGCCAGAGACGGGATTTACCTCCCATAACAGCTCCTTTTAAGTGAGACAAAGCGGAAGCCTGACTTCCACTCCTGAAGGGTATCCACAGAGAGGCAGGCAGGGGCGCCCCAGAAACCCAGACCAGCAGCTCCACGACTCCCACTTTGGCCATGGCAGGTGTCACCTTGGCCGTAGACTCATCGCATCAGTCTGCCTCAGGGGTCTGTACCGTGTGCTGCCATTGGTTCTGCTCCCGGCTACCAGGCCACAGTCAAAGCCGGGGAGGGACACTGAGGTGGAAGCATGGGGCAGGCATGGAGGCTGAAGAGTCCCTGGGGAATGAGCATCCCTTATCCTACTCTCTTCCAGAACACCAGTCAGCTCTGTGCCCTGGTCAGGAAGAAGGTGATGCTGGTGAGCACAGGAGGTGGGGCTGGCCGGGGAGCTGCTGATGAGTCTAGTTGCGGACACAGTGAGTCGGAGGCGCTGCGGGACATCCAAGGGGAGCAGTCCAGGTGCTCGTGTGTGCAGGTCTGCAGCCTGGAGAAAATACACCCATGTAGACATCTAGGCGCCCACAGAGCTGAGCGATCATATTTCCATGTGTGTACATGGAGGTAACCCTCATGTGCTGGGCTTGGGGGTCCCACTCGGCAGCCCCGGGATACAAGGGCACGATGTGGGCCAATAAGTGAATGACACCCCCACATTTCTAGCTGAAACCCTGAGCTGGAAGGAAAAAGAGAGCAAGAAATGATGGCACCTCCATCATGATGTGGGGCCCCAGTCGCCTCTGTTGACTGCCTAGGTGTATGCCATGGGTAGTTCAGAGCTCCTGCTGTGGGAGACAGAAGGTGCCCTGAGGGCATCTTCTGGGTCTCAAGTCACCTCTCTGCCTTTCGGACAGCTATTATATTATGAGAAAAGGACTCACTAGGTCTGAGCTGTGTGTTGTATCTAAGACTGCTCTTATAGGCTGTGTGACCTTGAGCAAGTCACTTAACTTCTCTGGCCATCAATTTCCCCATCTATAGATAGGGATAACGTTACCTGCATGTCTATTGCTAGGAATGATACGAATCAATGACAGTGAAAGTCCTTTAAAGCTATGAAACCCTGTATATATTTGAGGGGTTATTAATATGTTCTTCCACCTCTCAAGCTGGCCTTCCCTGAGGAGATGATGCAATGTTTTTGAACATGGAGCAAATTCCTAAACTGTGCCCTCCCCCTCTCCAGTATTTCTGCCTTGGATTGTCAAAAATGGTAATCTTCTCTCAGGCCTGAAATTATGAGCCTGCTTTATTGGTCAAAGGCCATAATAATTTGAGCTCTTATTTTATAAACTCATTTCTGCACAGTGATATCCTGATAGGAGCAGGAATAATAAATCACAAACATGTCCCCCAAGATTGCATTGTAAATGTCAAACTAGACAGGAAATTGTAATTAAAGAAAGGAAATTGCTACAAAGAAGCACTTGATTTTAAAATGAGCCAAGCATAGAATTTTCTAAGCATTTAATTATAGTCCAATTTCAACTGACTTGGCTTTTGCAGTCATATTTCTTATTATAAGTCTTCTACATAATAACCCAATCTCCCTGCTCACATAGGTCTGGCCCGTCAGAGGCTGAGGACACTGCATGAGTACAGGGATTAGGAACTTTATAGGGATGGTAATCATGGCGGAGGCTGGCGTGATGGACACAGGTGTCCAACTTTAAATCAACCACAGCTGAGTTTCCAGCCACAGAGGAGCCACCAACACCTGTGAGGAAGCAGATTTGGCCCGACTTCAGCTCCCAGAGAAATCCGTCCAGGGCCTTTGCTTCTGTCAGGAGAAGGGAGGCCCGGGCTTCCCTGTTCTGTTCCTCACCCCCTCAGACGTGCCTGGGAACAGCCCCCACAGCACTGTCCCCCCTACGGGTCCCACTTTACCCAGGCTTCCCATGCAGACCTGTCTGCAGGGAAGGCCGGGCTGACCCACATCTCCGGCGCTGGGGCTTTGTTTCCATATTCAATGGAATGTCCAGCGTTCTGGGGCTCGAGAGGTAGGAGAGCAGCGTGGCTGAGGACGTCAGACAAGCCTGGCTTCCAATCCCAATTCTGCCACTTACCGTGAGTTGTACTGAGTCACATAACCTCTCCAGGCTCAGTTTGCTCGTTTGTAAAATGGGCATCGTGATAGTCTCCACCCTGTCTGGTCACAGTTAGCAGGCTTATATGGAAGTGGTTGTAATGGTCATTATGGCCTGAGTCTGAGTTGTGTCAAAGCGGAAGCTGGGGAGGTGGATGAGCTACCTCGATTGATGTGGGCTGCCCAACCAGATGGGGCCGAACCAAGGCAGTTAATGGTGGATGTGGGAAGTGGGGGTGGTGACAAATGCCCAGGGGCCCTTTGCTGCCATCCAACATAGTAGGAGGACTGATCGGCCACATCAAGACGTCTTTGCTGGCCCAGAGATGATCCCCAAAGTAACCTGCCCACAGGATCTTCTTATGTCTCCCTAAGTTCATAGGGCCCAGAAATTGTTAGGGTGCTGGTTCTTCAAGTCCTGGCCCATGAGGGCCCATGAGGGCTGGGATTCCCCAGGCCCTACCGCAGTCTTAGCTTCTCCCACAGAAGGGACAGGAAGACTCAGAACCAGGAGAACCTTCTTTCTGAAGTCCTTCTCTCTCTTCAGACACTTCAGTTAGGTTGTGGGCAGCAGGGTGAGTGAAGTCTGACAGCGGGAGAACAGAGCAAGGCCCAAAAAAGGCCCAAAGACTGCCATCTTAGTGAAAATGTCGCCCGAGGAGGTACTGAGAAAGGGGTCCCGCAGGTCTGCTTCTCTGCTGTGTGATTTTGTGTTGCACAAGCTTCAGGGAGTGCTACTTGCATAGACCACAATATGAATGCCCCCTCTTCAGATTGTGCAGTGTACAACCAGATAAAGATCTGAACATGATGACCCTAGTCTCTGGGCTCCAAGATGGAGCTAGACTGGAAGGGAGATGAGGGTGAGATTAAAGAGAGGTGCAGGCAGTTTGAAGATGAGGACTTGAAATGGAGCAAAGAGCTGAAGGTCCTAGGATGAGAGCAGAAAGCAGAGAAGCCAAGTCCCAGTGCACTGCAGGCCTGTCTGCAGGGAAGGCGGGCTGACGACTCCACTCCCCTGGGTCCCTCTGCTCCATGCCTCCTTCTAATCTCCCAGGTGGCAGGGGAGCATGGCATCTGATAGAAAGTGATGAGTCGGACACCAGTCTGCCTTCCAGCAGAGCGTCTCATCCCTACTATAACGAGTCAAATGCAGGATCACCCTGCATTTGTGTGTGGTCGGTGACATAGGACCAACCTTCGGGGTTGTGCCTCCCCAGGGGGACTGGCTCTAGCTCTGAGAACTGGCTTCCCCCGCAGGAGTGCCACTGGAGATGACCAGAGAGGAGGCGCACTAGAGTTTTGGAGGTGCCCATGGGGAAACACTTTCCAAGGAGACAACCTGAGCAAAAGTGCGGAGGTGTGAACACGCTTTCATTCATTCAAAAAAGATTACTTCATCTACCACGCGGCAGGTCCTATTCTGGGCACTAGATGTACACCAATGAACAAAACAGACAAAAATCTCCGCCTTCGTGAAGTTCCCATTCCAGCAGAAGAGAAGAACAATCAAGAACTATAATAAACACATGATGTAATAGGCCAGCAAGCCATAGGTGCTACATAGAAAAATAAAGCAGGGGACACCTGGGTGGTGCAGTCAGGAAAGCCACCTGCTCTTGGTTTCGGCTTGGTTTATGATCTCAGAGTTGTGAGATGGAGCCCAGTGTCTGGCTCTGTGCTCACTGTGGAGTCTGCCTGTTCCCCTCTCCCTCTCCTGTCCTCCCTGCGCGCTCTCTCTTTCTCTCTCTAAAGTAAGTAAATGCATTTTTTTGGAAAAATAATAAATAAATAAAAATAATAATAAATAAAGAAGGGAAGAGAAATAGAGTGTTGGGGAGGAGTTGCAATTTTGAATAGAATGCTCAGAGACTGATATTGGAGCCAAGACATGAAAGGTGAAGAAGCAAGACAGACATACTGAGGAGCATTCTAGGCAGAAGGAAGAGGCAGTGCAAAGGCCCTGAGGTCTGGCATCTTCAAGGCATGGCCGTGAAGGCACTGTGGAGTGAGGAGGGGGAAGCAAAAGGGGCAGAGGAATAAGGAAGAACAGGTTACATAGGGCCTTGGAGGGAATCGTAAGGACTTGAACACGATCAAGATCTTTCTGACTACATCTTTGAGAACAGACTGAAAGGGATCAAGGGCAGAAGTGGACACTGTCTGGCTTGGCCACTCACTCGCTGTGTAACCTCGGGCAAATTACTTCACTTTCCTGGACCTCAGTTTCTCAAATGTTACCCAGGGATTGATAACAGTGTCAACTTCATAGGATTGTTACAAGGTCAAAAATAGTGACTTCCCCTAAAATGCTTAAAGCTGTACAGGCCTGGAGCGAGTGCTACCCGACTGTCAGCCACCAGTTTCAAAGAAGGGGCAGACGGGTTGGATTTCCACCTCATAAAGCTCACCTGGCTGCTGTGAGGAGGTGAGGGGTGAGGGCAGTAGGCTGGGAGAGTAGCTTTGGCCACAGCCGCAGGGAAAGATCATGGTGGCCTGGACTGCAGGGTCTGGGTGAAGGATGGGGGGCCGACAGAACTGCAAGGGTTTGAGAGAAATGCAGGAGGTAAACCTGGTGATGATCAGAGTGGGAAGTTGAGGGGGTCAGGCCCTCCTCATCGCTGTGTAGCTGAGATCCCCGCAGCAACCTTTCAGTCACCCCCACTCCTGAAGTCCCATTGCTCACTCCCCTCTGCCCCTACCATGGTCTCCTCACCCCCTCCCTCCCCTGCCTGAGCTCCCTGCTCCCCATCCCCCTATTCTGACTGAATCTGGTCCAGATTCCTAGGACTGGTTGCCATGGCCCTTCCCACCCTGAGCCAGGTGGGCTCCATCGCTCACTGCCCCTGCGAGCCCCCTGGTGCTGTATGTACCCTTCTGGCCCTGCACCCTTCTGCCAGCTCCTCCAGTCCAGCAGGTACCCTGCCCCTCCAGGGTCCGCTCCCCAGGAACCAGATCCCCCGCCAGAGACGCAAGTCTGCCTCCTGGCGGCCACAGGCTCCACAACAGGGCCGTGGCTTGTGCGAAGCTGGGCTTCAGTGAGGGGCTCTCTGGCCAGTGTGGCTCCCCGTGCAACTGCTCCACCCAGGCAGGGAGGCCCCTCGGCTGCCTCTCAGAGAGAGCAGGGCCCTGCCCCCAGGCGCCTCCAGCTGGCCCAGCCCGGACCCATTCCTGAAGGAGGCGGTGGCCTGCTCAGGACTCCACCATCGGGCCCACGCCTTGTCCCCCTTTGCTCCGGGAGACCCCAAAGCTTTCTCCTGTGAAGACAGAGCTTCAGGAAAGGACCTCAAACTCCCAGGCCCTCTGGAGACAGTCAGGCCCAACTAGCAGAGGCAGCCAGCCTCCGGGGCCCCCAGAAAGTGGCCGCCAGCTGCCAGGCCGTGCTGTCATTCCAAGGCGCCACCTCTTTCTGGCTAAGACATAAAACCAGATGCCAATGTCTCCTCCAGGCCTCCAAGGTCTCCTGCCATCCCCCCACAGCCTGATGGCTCCTCTCCCCACCCTCCCAGGCTCACATCCCTTCTCTGCTTACTCCCCTTTCCGCCTTCTCCAGCTCCTGTACCCTTTCCAGGGGGCAAGCCTCCCTGAGCCCTCCACGCATCTCTGCCTCCTGCCCCTCTGGGCTCCAGGAGCCACATGGCTGACTAGTCCGTCATGGAGGGCCCCTTAAGGCCAGCAAAGCCTTGGACTCCAAATCTCAGCCCTGCCCGCCTGAGGCCTTCCACAGATTCCAGCAGCCTTTCTCCAGGCATGGGGGCCCGGGAGCAGGGCCCCCCTGCCTTTCCTATTCTTTGTCCCCTCATAGGACCCAGCCTGATGGGAGCCAGAAGTAGGGATCTGACCCACATCCACAACGGTCCCCCCAAAGCCCCGAGCCCAGAGGCCAGGGAGCCACCAACCTGGAGGGGGCTTCAGGTAGCCCAGGGCCAGCGGAAGCCCCTCATGGTGCTTCGGCAAGGAGCCCACAGCTATGTCTGAGGGAAAATCAACGTCCATTAAGTCCATTAACTTTAACACTGAAATCAATGTTGCAGCCACCAGAAGTAATTAGCGTAATTCACATTTCAGATCAGGAGATTTCTGAAAACCAAGTTTAATTATGTTGAAAAATGACAACTTCATTTTCCTTCCCTGGATAGGTTCCCCTGATGGTCCCCAGACTTTCATTAAAAAGAGGACAGGTCATAGGTTTTTGATGTTGTTGTTGTTTTAATGTTATTAAGCAAAAGCGGTACTTTGGCTATTTCAGAGCTAATGAATCAGCTTGGATGCCCACACAGAGTTTAGACCTCCTTGAAAGTTTCTCTTCATCAGGACAGAACATGGGGTTTCTGGCCCGAGAGAATCCAGCTGGGGCTCTCCAGTAGCCAGAGTGACTCTAAGAGGTCATCAAACCCATTTTACAAATGAGTAAACTGAGGACCAGCCAGAGGAGGAGACTCATTCAAGCTTATCTTGTGCCCCAGGCCAGCTGCCAGGCAAGCAGAGACAGCCCCTGCCATCAAGGAGTAGAGGAGAGAGAGATGTGGGCTGTGACAGACCAACCTGGGGAGTCAGAAAAGGTGGAGGTGACATCAGCTCTGAGTCTCAAAGGTTCTAGGACTTAGCTGGGGGAAGAGGAGAAGGCTGCCATTCCAGGTGGGGGAGAAGATAAGAGCCAGGGCCAGGCAATGGGCAGGACATTCAGGAGTCGCTATGGATGTAGGTAGAGGATGGGGCATGAGATCTGGGGACACTGCCTCTCACCTTACTGTGATTTCCCATACAGAAGGCCCTCACATCCACCTGAGGATATCAGAGTCCCAACACACACTGAAGATGGCAGCCTGGAGGCCACTCTGCCCAGCCCCCACCCCCCATCCCACTGGCCCATCATGCCCCGCTCCTCCCTCCCCCGTTTACTGTTACAGCAACACCCAGCCCCTATCTCAAACCCTTATCCCATTTCTTTGTTCCCACCTGGACATTCTGGCCCATTCATTGTCATTTTGAGCTTCTCTCAACGGAACCTATGTCTGTAGCCTCTGGCCCCTCTGACAGATGCATCTGACCCTCCCCCACCCATGACTCGGTCCCATGTGTTTGTTTAAGAGGCTGCCATGGTGCTAATTGCTGTGTTTATTCCTGCTCGCCAAATGCGCGCTGTTTTGCAGGCATTTGCTTGAGTGGCTCTGGATGCCTGGCTTTGCTTGTTTTTCCTTCTAGGAAGAGGGAAAGAGAAGTATCCTTGTCAGCATTGCCTTTCTGGGACCACAGTCCAGAACCAGTACTAGGACCTGTCCCCTCGCCCGCCTCCACCCCTCCTCTCCAGGACGGAGGCCTGGTCTCCCAGCGGGCCTCCTGGGTCAGGAGGATTTCAGTTTGCTCTTGGGGGGCTGAGGCAGCATTTCCCTCCCTAGGAACCATGTCTCTGTTTTCCCAGCAACCCCCACGGCCAGAAAAATCAAGTGTTAGCTCATTGGCTGCGCAGTCTGGCCTGGCCTGTTCTCTAAGTAAAGGAACAACCTAGATGAGAATGTCGTGCTCCGCTGGATCTCAGAAGATGAGGCAATAAATGTGAGCCATCCCAGCCTCCAGGGATCCCCACAAGGACTGCTCAGCCAGGCAGGCCTCCCCCACTCCCAGCACCCCGTTTCCATGCCAAGCCACACCATTGTGCTGGCTTGCGGGGTGGGGGTGGGGGGAAGTGGACGGGTCCTGCCTGCCAGGGTCTTCTCATCTCGGCTTCATGCTGCAAGACCCCACCCCCTCCCCTGGGCCCCGCCAGCCAGGCCAGGGTCAATGGGATTAAAGGCTCAATTCACGCCAGTCAGTTCTCTGGTAACCCGATTTCATTAGAGGCAGGCAGGGAGGAGAATGGACGGAAACAGCTGGTGTATAAATTATAAAGTCTACTTTGTACTGAGCGAGCACACCTTTCCCCAGCCACATGACTAATTAATGTGGCGGGGAGTAGACTTGAAGTCAAATTGCCTCTCCCCCTCTCTCCTGGGGCTCGGTTAACAACAGGTCCCCGAAAAGCTGGGAGAAGGGAAGATTATGCAAAGCTATCATCATATGAAAATACCGTATTAACATACTGCCTGTGAGCTGTGTCCAATCAGTTTCCTCCCAGTGGCGTGTGTACGAAACAATTAGAATGGCATCTCCACCACGCTTCTTTAATACATTTTGGCATTAATATAATCAAGGAGTGGGGGCCCAGACATCTTGCAGGCACAGTTTTCTGGAACACCCCTGGGATGTTGGAGTGGGATTGGTGGGATCCTAGGGGGCGGGGTGGGACGCAGCCGTGCTCCCCTGGACCGGAACCCCAGGCATTGCTCTCCCAAAAAGCCCTGAACTCTGCCAGCCACCCACAGCTTCTGCCTGCCTAGAAGCAAAACTGCCTTCCCTTTGGGCGAGGGACCACAGACCCCTCCTGGCTCATCTACCAGCAATGGCAGGAAGTTTTGAAGGCAGAGGGATTCTTTAGAAACACCACTCACATCTTTCAGTCACCTGCAAAAACCCCAGTGACTTCGTATCCTGCTTCCAGTGAAGTGCAAACTCCTTCGGGGGCCCAACACCTACCCTGCCTACCCGAGACCCTCCCTGCCTGGAGGCCTTCATCCTTGACTTTTACCTCTACCTGCTGTGGTTTTCCCTCCTGGCCAGGAAGTCTCAGCTCCTCTGAGAGGCCCACCCCTACCCACTCAAAATCAGCTCCATCCCAGTCATTGTCTGCCTCTTTGGTTTCTGTCATAGGTCTTGTCCTGATTGAAAATCTTCTTGTGTGTGGATTTGTTCCTTGCTATTTGCAGTTTTGCAGCCGAATGGAATACCCAGAAGCAAGGACCTCGTCTGGCCTGGCCATGGCTGTATTCCCATTGCTATCACGGTAACTGGCACATGGGAGCAGCCTGGCCAATATCGTCTCGATGGATGAATGAATCAATGAACGAATGAATCAATGAATGGCTTAAATCCTAGCATCTGGCGGCTCCAGGGGGATCCCGTGGACCTGGTGGGAATCTTGGCTTTGCTGCCATCTCCCTCCGTGGCCCTGAGCAACTCCACTTTGTCTCATTCACCAAGCCTTCATTCAGCACCTGCTGGTTGCCCAATCTTGAAGAACTGGGAGAAGCAGGAACCAGATGTGGTTCTGCCCCAAGGGGCTTGAAGCCTAATTGTGGAAACAAGTCTAGATATGAGAAAAAGACCAGCTGTCTCAGTCGGGACTTGAGCACAGGAGCACAGGGGGGTGAAAATGTAGGAGTGAAGGACCTGGGGCCAGTTCTCTTACTATGGCTGTTGTGTGATCTTAGACCAGTCATCGAACTTCTCTGCAGGCTCTTTCCTCATCTGTGAGGCAGATCATAGCCAAAGGCAGCTTGAGTCCCATTTTAGAGATAGACAAACTGAGGCCCAGCATAGGAAAAGCCTTACCTAGGGTCACAGGATGAGGTAGTGGCAAAGCCAGGACGAGTGCCCTACGCAGAATCTACTCTTCAGTGGGGTGCCAGAGCCCCTCTGCTCCTCTCTGTCACCAGCCTCCCAAATAGTCCCAGCTTCTCTCGGGCTCTAACTGGTATTTGGCCCTTATCCCATGGCTCAGAGAAAGAGCTGAGAATGGTGTATGTTCCTCCTTCCCTCACAATAGGCGGGACCATAACTGGGTGACTGTATCTCCACACAGGGAGCCCTTTGGGTCCTGCCATGAGACATCTGGGAAGTGGCCTCCTGCCACTCCCCAGCTTTTGTATCAACATGGTTTTGTCCCTCCTCGGGCCCCTTCTCCCTTCACCTTCTCTGACATCCCTGGGAGCTGGCCCCAGTGAACTCTGGTGTCCGCATTCAAAGTAACAGACACGTGTTTACTGAGTACCTGTCCTATTGGCTGGAGATGCATGAGTGAATAAAACTTAATTCCTCCCACAGTTCTTACACATAATCGGAGAAACACACACATATACTCGTACTACTATGTAACACTGGGATAATAAGTACTATAAATACATAAAGCAGGGGAAGATGATAGTAACCAGGAGGCGGGCTCATGGATAAGGTACCAGGTGGGTAGAGACCCAGATGTAGTGATAGATCAAGGAATGAATGTACTTATCTGGGGAGAGCATTCTAGGCAGAGGAAACAGAACGCCCAATGGCCCAACATATGAGGATGCTTGGCATAGCTAGGGAACAGCAAGGAGGGCCATGTATGTATGAGGATGGAATTATCTAGTAAGAGTAGGAAGGAGACAAGGTTGGAGGGGTAGGTAGAGGAGGGAGGAGGCATGGGGCAGATCATGTGATGTGAGAAGCCATTAGGGAATGGCATGATCTGCTATCTGTTTTCAAGGTTACTGGCTGCTGTGGGGGCAACGGTCTGCAGAGAGACAAGCAGGAAGATGGCCAGGAGACTACTACAATGGTCCAGGCAAGGGACGATGGACTTTTAGATTAGAACATCCATGAGGGGGCGCCTGGGTGGCTCAGTGGGTTAAAGCCTCTGCTTTTGGCTCAGGCCATGATCTCAGGGTCCTGGGATGGAGGCCCACATCGGGCTCTCTGCTCAGCAGGGAGCCTGCTTCCTCCTCTCTCTGCCCGCCTCTCTGCCTACTTGGGATCTCTCTGTGTCAAATAAATAAATAATAATAAAAATCTTTAAAAAGAACATCTCTGGGGAGAAGAAACTGAATTCTGCACATATTTTGAAGGTATAGCTGACGGGATACTTCTGAACCAGACATGGGGTTCATGAGCGTGAAAGAAATGCTCGTGGTCCTGAAGGTGAAGGTCCCCTTTGGAAAGAGAGGCTCCTTCTGGCCTGATGCCTGTGGAATGGGTCCTTGGAGTTTATCCCTTCCAGCCTTCAACCACCCAAGGAAGGCAAGGCCGTGTTGTTGACTCAGCCTGGAAGACAGAGACTAAGAGCCCCTTTAGGATGCAAACTCAACTCTCCTGAGTCCATGCTCACTAGAGTCAGCCCATCTCCCCAAGTCCCCAGCCAGCTCTCATTCCATGAGCCTCTGCCCTTGTTCCCTCCAGGGGCCTCTCCTGACCTCCTCTTTGGGGATGCAGGGGATGAAGGGCTATTCCAGGCAGGGCTAATGGTCTCCCAGAGCTGAGGAATGGGTCTGGCCTCTCCTCTTGAGCAGGGACATCCCCACAAGGTAGGAGGGACAGATGGGGCCAGACATCCATTCCCATGGCCTCAGAGAGCCCTCAGTTGGATGCCCAACCCTGAGGCCCATTTTGTAGGGAAAGAGACTGGGGCTCAGAGAAGTCAATAACTTGCCCAAGGGCACAGAGCTGAGCCAGAATTTGAAGCTGTCTGCCTCAGGGTCCACCAAAGGCTGAGCACATTCTCAGTCCCCTGACCCGACTGAGCTCCTGACGGCCTTCCAGTCACTCAGCCTCAGACTGGGAGCTCCC
>PITA01001321.1:112500-162586 GCA_004023965.1 Spilogale gracilis
TGGCTCATACCTCGGAGATTCTGAAATGTGAGGCAGCCTTGCACAGGAGGAGCAGCCTCTTCTCATCTCCCTGCCCTTGGCTCCTGCTGTGGCTGCATCCTCAGCCCAAAAAGGGGGAGGCGGGCTCTGGATACTTTACATGTCCTTTCCCTCATCTTTTCCAGCATCAGGCCCTCAGGTGAATGTCAAGGAACCTCTGAAAGTAAAGAGGAATCAGGGGGCACAGCAAGGTTCAGCCTTGGCTCCAGGCCAAGGGCCAGAGGTTCTCATCCTGGGCAGCTCCTCAGAAACCAGGGACCTGGCCAAGCAGAGCCTGGAATTGGGAACTCGGAATTTAAAGAAACCACAGAAACTATTTTATTGGTGGGGAATCAAGCTCAGTCTGTTCATTACAAAGAAACCCCAAACTACAATGGCTTAAATAAGATAGAACTTTCTCTCGCTCATAATAGGTGATAAAACATACACACCGTGAGGGTTGCTCCACAAGGTCACTCAGGAACCCAGCTTCCTCCCGTCTCATTTTCCTGCATTCCTTCGGGGGTTGTTCTTTTTGGCATAGTCAAATCTGGGTGCCAGAATGTCTAAATTCTAGCTTGTAAGAAAATTTCCTTTTAAGTGAAAGAGCCAAAAGTATGTCTTTCTCTCCTGCCTACAGATGAGAATAATATTTTGTCTACACCTACTTGCAAGAAAAGCTGGGAAAAATAGTCTCCTCTGGAGTAGCCCTGTGCCCCAGAGGGAGCGGAGAACCGAGGCGGGGGACATCGCCCGCAGTCTGCCACTCAAGAAAGAAGAGCTGTTTGAGATCTGCAAGTGAAGTCAGACTAAAATCAAGGCCCAGGCCTGAGTAAGTCACCCCCACGTCTGGGACAGCTGCCTGTCCCCAGGCTGTGCCACGTCCCCCTGGGCTTCAGGTGGCACGTGTTGCCAGGCTTGGGTATACCCAGTACAGGCCCTGAGTGGTGGCCAGCTGTGACCTTCAGCCCCGAAAGGACTCAGGTAGTTCTGTGACACACCATGAAGGGCGGCCTAAGGGCGGGGGCTCAAAGCCCGGCTTGGAGAAGCCTGGGCAGGTTGTAGGAAGCAGTCGCCGTGGGAGATTGTATGTTTCAGGGGGACTCTCTCCCTCCAACCTCGTGTCAGGCGGGATCTCTCAAACAGGTTGGGCTCTGCGTGAGGAGGAACCCCTTTGGCCTCTTTGATCTAGAAGGGAGCATGACAGGAGAACCCAACTGGAGACTGGGAGTGGGGGGAGTAGACCGGGAGGGCTCCCCAACCAGCGCCACCTACCACAGCCCCAGGCTGCAGCATCCGGGACTGCTTGTGAGATGTGTGTGCTGTTGGGACATGTGGTCGTAGCTCCAAGGGGACCACCTGTGTGTGGGTGTGTTCACTCTGGTGAGCTTGTAGGGAAACAGTCTGTTCTCTGGGAGTGAGTCACGGTTCTCTGCCCCACAGGCCACTCGGTCAGAGTCCATGAAGCTCCTGAGCCAGGACCAGCCTCAGAAGCATGTGGGAACCCCTGACCTCTGAGACCCAGCCCAGGATCGCTCCAGGTCTCCAGGCCTCGGCGGACAGGTGATCAGTAGGGCGGGAGAGGGTGCAGAGGGCCCCTCGTCAGGCAGCATGAGGATTCAGATTGAGATTCTGAAGCCACCGGTAAAACTAGGGTTTGGTTGCTGGAGTGCATGTAGCCTCAGATGGACCTTGGGGGCTCTGGGGGTTCATTTGGTGAGGGTCTCTGAAGGGTAGGAGGTGCAGAAAGAAAGCCACTTGGAGACTGGGAGAGTCCCATGCTCCAGCTCTGCCTCACCAGCGTCTCCAAGGGCTTGCTCATCACCCATTCTCAGAACGAGCTAGTTGATTAGATAAATCAGACAGTATAGGGAAATATTTGAGCCCGGCAAATTCTCCCAGCTGGGGAGGGGAGGGGAGGGAATGGGGCGGGGGAGGATGGTAGGGTGAGGAGAGCAAGAGCACATTCAGAATCTCAGAGTTGGGTTGTCCGAGCCACTTCTCTCCCAAAACAGAGGCTGGGGGAGAAGATGCAAATGCTTATAGCTTAATAGTTTCTCTCTTATCCCTGTCACACAAATAATTATACAAATAACTCTGTAATTAACTAGATCACTGTGATAAGAGCTATGGAGGAAAAACAGAGGGCTGTGCCAGGCTGAAACAGGGAGGTCTAACCTAGTCTTGAGGGAAGAGGCCACCCCGAGAATGGAAATGACATTAAATCCCAGATCTAAGAGGTGAGTAGGAGCAAATGAAGAGGAGAAGAAGACTATTCCATGCAGGAGAAACAGTACATCTACAGGCCCTGGGACAGATGTTGGCTCAGACAGTGTCAAGGGTAATCTGCTGCCGTGTGGGAGCAAGTGGTGGGTGCCAGTAATGGGAGATCTTGGGGAAAGCCTGTGCGTGCAGAGCCAAGGAACTGGCAGAGAATGGGGCCTTTCTGTAGAGAGCACCAGGAAACCATTACACGTTTGGGAGGGGGCAGTTGCCAAAATCTGATTTGCATCTTATAAATAGCTCCTGGCTGCATCTGGAGTATGGAGGCTAGATTAGTGGGGTTCAGGGTGGATGCAGGAAGGCCAGTAAGAAGCTCTTGAAGCAGTGTGCAAAAGATAATGATCACTGGGACCAGGGCAGTGACAGCAGCTGTGTGGCTGGAGGGAGCGCCAAAAAGGACTGTGACTTCTTTCCAAATTTTGTTAAATCACAGATTGATGAAAAGAGTCTAAAAGTGTATCATAACGAAAGGTAATGCTTTCCCCTTAATCCCCACCTTCCATTCTCACCTGCTAAGGTCACCATACTGGCAGCCTGAACAGGGACAGCCGGGTGCATCTTTTCTTCACGTTCATTTGAACAGAAAGAGCTTTTCTTTTAAATGGGGTGCTATTATGTGCTACCGCAACCTACTTTTCTCACTTGACGGTACATCACAGACATCCTCGGCAAGTCAGCAGCTGCAGCTCTAACTCATGTTTTAACAGAGGCATGGTAAGTCTTCATGAGGTCGTACGACAATGTAGTCAGCGCTTGATTGATTGTGATATTCAGCTAGTTTCATTTTCTGCCGCCATTAGCAATGCGGAAGTTACAGGGTTATCCTTATATACGGGTGATCCCCTATTCCCAGACATAGGATACATTCCCAGACGCAGGGTTTCTGGGTTAAAAGGCATGTGCGTCTTTAATTTTAATAGACAGTGCCAGAGTACTTGCTCAGCAACAAATGAAATTAGCCATTTTCCCAAATTTCTAGCAGACCTGACCATTTTACTCTTTAAAAACGTTTTGCCAATCTGATGAATTAAGGTAATGAAAACTGATTTTGCTTAATTTGCATTTTCCCCTGGGAGGCCTGGGTGGCTCAGTTATTTAAGCATCTGCCTCAGGCTCAGATCATGATCCCAGGGTCCTGGGATCCAGCCCCACATCAGGCTCCTTGCTCAGCGGGGAGCCTGCTTCCCCCCCTGCCTGTCACTCTCCCTTGTTGTGCTCTCTCTGTCTCTTTCTCTGACAAATAAATAAATAAAATCTTTTTTTTTTTAAATTGCATTTTCCCAGCTAATAATAAGGGAAAGCTCCTTATTGGCCATTTAGATTTCCTTCTCCCAGAATGGCCTATTCATACCCTTTTTCCATTTTTCTCTTCGGCATTTGTCTTTTTTCTTTACAATGTAGAGAAATTCTTAGTATATTCTTTGCATATTTTCCCTTTCAGTGTTACATATTTTTTTTAAGATTTTTATTTGTTTATTTATTTTCACAGAGAGAGAGATCATACGTTGGCAGAGAGGCAGGCAGAGAGAGAGGAGGAAGCAGTTGCCCCGCTGAGTAGAGAGCCCAACGCGGGCCTCGATCCCAGGACCCTGAGATCATGACCTGAGCTGAAGGTAGAGGCTTTAACCCACTGAACCACCCAGGTGCCCTCAGTGTTACATAATTTGCAAACATTTTTCTGGTATATCATTTCTTTTTTTTCTTTGTTTATGGTATCTCTTTCCTTTTTTAAAAATCAAATTAAGTATGTCTTTTCTTCTCTTGTTGTTGCAACAGGTATCCACCAAATTCATTTGTATTATCCAAATCTATTCAATTTTTCCCCTAACATTTCTAATACTTTCATTGTTTCACTTTTATGTTAAAATCTCTAGCTGATTCGGAACATAATCTTTATATTTGAGGGGTAGGGACCCCTTTTGTTTCTTCCAGATGGATCACCAATATGGCAGCACCATTTTTTAAGACAATTTTGTTGAGAAATAATTCACATACCATGAAATTCATCCATTTGAGGTTAGTCTACTCACAGATAGGGGATTCAGCACAGTTTCAGATCACTTTCATCACCTAAAAAGAAACCCTAAAGCCTTCAGCTATCACCCCCTATAACTCCTAGCCCCTGGCATCCACTCATCTTCTCTCTATATATATAGACTTGTCTATTCTTGGCATTTCATAGGAATGGACTTTTGTGACTGCCTTCTTTCATTCAGCATAATGTCTTCAGGGTTCATCTATTTTGTGGCATGTATCTGTACGCCACTGTTTTCTATGGCTGAGTAATATCCATTTGCCAGTTGGTGGACATCTTTCCCCCTCTTTGGCTATTATAAATAATACTGCCATAAATGTTACTGTAGAGATGTATGTTTTCTGTTCTCTTGGCTATATACTTAGGAGTGGAACTGACGGGTCATATGGTGATTCTGTGTTTATCTTTTGAGGAGACAGCAAGCTGTTTTCTAAAGTGGCTGTTCCATTTCACATTCCCACCCACAGTGTATGAGTTCTGATTTCTCCACATCTTCACCAACATTTGTTATTATCTGACTTTTTTTTAAGACGTTGTTTATTTGCGGGGCGCCTGGGTGGCTCAGTTGGTTAAGTGACTGCTTTCGGCTCGGGTCATGATCCTGGAGACCCCGGATCGAGTCCCACATCGGGCTTCCCGCTCGGCCAGAAGCCTGCTTCTCCCTCTCTCAGTCCCTCTGCTGTGTTCCCTCTCTCGCTGTGTTTCTCTCTATCAAATAAATAAATAAATAAAATCTTTGAAAAAAAAAAGACGTTGTTTATTTGAGATAGATAGATAGATGATAGATGATAGATAGATAGATAGATAGATAGATAGATAGATAGATAGATAGGGCGAGCAACCATGAGGGGGGAAGGGACAGAGGAGAGGAAGAATCCCCGACATGGGACTCGATTCCAAGACCCTGAGATCATGACCTAAGCAGAAGGCAGATGTTTAACCAACTGAACCACCTAGGTGCCTTATTATCTACTTTCTAATTCTAGCTCCCTAGTGGGTGTGAAGTGCTATCTTATCATGATTTGGTGTGTATTTCCAATGATATTGAGCATCTTTTCAGGTGCTTATTGGCTTATTTGTATATCTTCCTTGGAGAAATGTCTGTTTAGATGGTAGTACCATTTAAAACATTTCTCTGATGAATTGAAATGCAACTTTTATCATATATTAAAGTCCTTTCTACATTTGGACCTATTTTTTGTTTGTTTGTTTGTTTGTTTGGCTCTCTGTTCCTCTGATCTCCTTATCTCTCCTTGTTTTACACCCTACCACTGGGATCATAGTGGCTTTGTAGTGTGCTTTATTATCCAATAACACAAGTTCTCTCCAACTAGTCTTTCTTTTCATGAATTATTATTATTTTTTTTAAGATTTTATTTGACAGTGAGAAACACAGCCAGAGAGGGAACACAAGCAGGGGGAGGGAGAGAGGGAGAAGCAGGCTTCCCGCTGAGCAGGGAGCCCGATGTGGGACTCGATCCCGACCTGAGCCGAAGGCAGTCGCCCAACCAACTGAGCCACCCAGGCGCCCCTCTTTTCATGAGTTCTTAACTAGCCTCAGATATTTGTTTTTCAGATGGTCTTCAAATTGGATTTTTTAGCAGTTCTAAAAAAATATTTTATTTGGGATTATAAGAGAAATTTCATTAAATCTATATATTAATTTTGAAAGGAATCACTCTTTATAAGAGTAAGTCTGAAACCTGGTTGTCTTTAGGTTCAGATCTTATTATACATGCTTCAGTATTTATTGCTTTCTTCAAAGATCTTTAACTTTGTGCTGGTGGTTTTTGTTTTAAAATTACTCCTGAGGGGTGCCTGGGTGGCTCAGTCATTAAGCATCTGCCTTCAGCTCAGGTCATGATCCCAGGGTCCTGGGATCGAGTCCCGTATTAGGCTCAGCGGACCCCAATGGGCTCACTCCCCTGCTTGTGTTCCCCCTCTCTCGCTGTGTCTCTCTCTGTCAAACAAATAAATAAAATCTTTAAAAATAATAATAATAAAATTATTCCTAAATGTTTTATAGTTTTGTCACTATTGCAGATGACCTGTTTCTTCATTTCTATTTCTAATACCTCATTGCATTTAGGGGAAAAAATACATATTTCCATTTACCTTATATTTAACTAACTTCCCCATGATCTAATTAACCTAATAGCTTTTGACCTAAATTTCACTGGATTTTCTTGATATATAATCACATTATTTGTAAATAAACATATTTTCATCCTTTTTAAAGCCAGCTACTTATTCTGATTAATTCATTTTCTTGTCTTATTGAATTGGTTAGAATTTCTAAAATATGTTGACTCATAGTGATGATAATGAGCATCCCATCTTGTTCCAAATTTCTGGAAATAGCTTTTGAATGAAATTGTTGATATATTACTACTGGGTTTTGGTAAACAGTCTATCAAATTGAAATAGTTTTCTTTCTGTTTTAACATATGATTAGCAATAACTGCTGAATTTCATCAAGTGATTTTTGGCATCCACTACTCTAATTGTATTGTATTCCCTTTATTTGTTGATGTAATGACTTAGATTGATAGATTTTCTGATGCTGAATGATGTTTCAGTGTTAAAAAATAAAGTCTGCCTTATATGAGTATATTATTCTTTTGCTACTTTCCCCGTATCCAGTTAACTAACATCTTATGTCAGATTTTGCATTTAAACTACTCTGTGATTTTTTCTTTCTTTCTTTTTTTTTTTAAAGATTTTATTTATTTGACAGAGAGAAACACAGCCAGAGAGGGAACACAAGCAGGGGGAGTGAGAGAGGGAGAAGCAGGCTTCCCGCCGAGCAGGGAGCCTGATGTGGGACACGATCCCAGGTCTCCAGGATCATGACCTGAGCCGAGGGCAGTCGCTCAACCAACTGAGCCACCCAGGCGCCCCTTCTTTCTTTTTAAATTCAATCTTTATAAGGTTTGGGAATTAAGAAAATGCTAGCTCATAAAACAACTAGGAAGATATCCAACTTTTTCTCTTGTCTGGAATAGTTTAAATAACATTAAGAATCATCTGTTTTTAAAGATTATATAAAACTCACTTTCAACATAATCTGTGCCCTGTGATATTTTGTATTTTATTTCTAATTAGGATGAAATGCACATAACATAAAATTTACCGTCTCATTTTTAACTGTGAATTTCAATGATGTTAAGCACATTCGCATTATTGTGCAACCAAGCTCCAGAATTCTTTGCATCTTGTCAAACTGAAACTCTACACCCATTAAACAAAAACTCCCTATTTCTCCCTCCCCCACAACCCCTGGTAATGGTGGTTTTTGTCTTTATGAATCTGACTATTCTAGGTACAACGTATAAGCAGAACCGTGCAATACTTGTCTTTTTGTGACTGGCTTATTCCACTCAGCTTATTGTCCTCATGGTTTATCCATGTTGTAGCAGGTATCAGAATTTCCTTCTTTTTTAAGGTTGAAAAATATCTCACTATATATATATACATATTTATACATACATATATATACACGCATACATATATATACATGTATATATATATATATGTCTATATATTTGATTATTCCTTCACCCATCAAAAGATACCTGAGTTGCTTCTACCTTTTGCCTTTTGTGAATAATGCTGCTGTGAAGAAGGGTGTACAAATATCTCTTCGAGATCTTGCTCTCAGTTCTTTTGGGTATATGCCCAGAAGTGCAATTGCTGGATCATATGGTGTCTTATGATATTTTAATAGCAGAGTTTTCACTTCTTTTTAAATCTCTTCTGTTTATTTGCCTATTTGGAATTTCGACGTCTGCACTCAATTTTATTAATTTTCTACTTTCCCTGAAATCATCAACTTCCTCTTGGTTCACATGTATTTTCATAGGCTTATACAGGTTATTGTTATAATTCTTTAATCTTTTCTGTATCTGTGATATATTTCTTTTTAAAAAAAATTTAGTTAAATTCCAGGCTGTTAACCTGCAGCATATTATTAGTTTCAGGTGTAAAATATAGTGACTCAAAACTTCATATAACACGGAATGATGCTCACAAGTGGCCTCCTTAATCCCCATCAGCTGCTTCACCCATTCCCCACTCACCTTCTTCCTACTGATCAGTTTGTTCTCTACAATTAAGAGTCTGTTTCCTAGTATGCCCCCCTCTTTTTTTTTCTCCTGTGTTCAATTGTTTTGTTTCTTAAATCCCACATATGAATGAAATCATGATATCTCTCTTTGACTGACTTATTTCTTGTAGCTCCAACCACATTGTTGCAAATGGCAAGTTTTCATTCTTTTTTATGGGTGAGTAATAGCGTATATTTTTGCCTTTTTTTTTAAATATAGTCTTTTTCTTTTAAGATTTTATTTATTTATTTGACACAGAGAGAGCACAAGTAGGCAGAGAGGCAGACAGAGAGAGAGGAGGAAGCAGGCTCCCTGTTGAGCAGAGAGCCCAATGAGGACCCTGAGATCATGACCTGAGCTGAAAGCAGAGGCTTTAACCCACTGAGCCACCCAGGTGCCAGCCTTTTTTTTTTTTCCAAACAGTTTTGCCTATTCTGTGGGTTTTTGTTTCCAGGAATCAAGTTTGGGTTTTAATTTTTCTTCTAATTATTTTTTCTATTATTTTTTTCTATTGAAGTAATTTATTTTGACTTTATTAATACTGTTCTACATTATTTTGTTTAATATTAAAAGCATTTAAGGCTATATTTTTTCCTCAAAGTACAGCTGTGTCCCAGAAATCCTGCATGGCACTCTGTGTTCTCTTGTTCATTATTAGATGATATGCAATTTCAGTTTTGAACTTATTTTTGACCCATTAGTAATTCTAAGAGAGTATTTCTTCATTTCCAAGCAGCTCATGTTTGGGGCCTGGATGTTAGCTTTGTTTGACATCAATATTTCTGTTCTTGCTCCCTCTCTGCTTGCATTTGTTTGGGATATCTTTGCCCATTGGCTTTTTTTTTTTTCACTCTCCTTTGTCACCTTGTTTGGGAGTATTTCTTGTAAACAGCATTTGGCTGTATTTTATGAGCTAACTTACTCAATCTGTCTTTTGATAAGGGAATACCTTAGTGTAATAACTAATAGTGTGATAACTTGATAAACTTAGCTTTATTTCTTTTCTCTCTCCCCCTCCCCCTGCTATTTTTTTTTTTACTTTTGTTGGCTTGATTAAAATTCTGGCATTAAAAATGGAGGCCAGTTGACTGAAACAAGATGAAGAAAGATTTTGGAAGAAATATCAGGAGTTCAATTTGGATTTTAAGATTTAAGATGCCTTTGAGACATCCAAGTAGAGACGTCAGCAGAGCATTTGGAAATACTAAAGTAGAACTCAAGGCAGAGATTATAGTGAGGGCCAGACATGTTGGCAGCCATGGATGGTACCTCCAGGGGAGGTGTTGTAAGATGGCCCAGGACCCAGTCCTGAGGAAGGCCAACAGCTAAGGACTGGATGAAGGAGAAGAGCCAGCAATAGCTAAGACAAAAGGCAACTTCTACGGCGGAGGGGGGGTGGGGATGGAACTCAGACAGCATGTTAGTAGAGGGGAAAATCATGTTCAAGAAGGAAAGAATTACATGCATTATTAAATGCTGGGAAGTCAGTCAAATGAGGCCTGGAAATAATCCCTTCATGACATAAAAGTCACTGGCGACCTTGGCAAGCCTTGTAGAGACCTGACAGGAGTGGATGCAGGGAGATGGGGAGGTCAGGAAGTCAGACAAGGAAGGGGGATGGGTGGCAAAGTAACTCAAGAACGATGAGAAGTCCAGGGACTTGGCTTGTTTTAGATGAGACCCCAGAGCTTGTTTGCCTGCTGTGGTGAAAGGTCCAGCAGAAAGGGGAGATGGAAGGGGACCCGAGGAGCCAACACAACCCCTTGACAGGTGGTAGCAGGTGGGCCAGGGTACCCACTGAGGAGTAGGGCCCAGGGAGGAAGGCCGCATTTGCCACTGCTTCGGGAGAGAAGGTTCATGTGACCAGGGGTCTGTTGCTGATGCTGACAATAAGGGTAGGAGCCTAGACTGGAGGCAGGAAGGGGAGGGCCTTCCTGTCTAATACCTTCTCTCATCTGAGTCAGGTAGGAGATGATGTCATCTGCTGAAATTGGAATGGGGCAGGAGGACCAGATGGTTAGGGAAACGAGAAGGAAATGAAACAGAAGTTCGGGTTGCCTGGGTGGTTCAGTGGGTTAAAGCCTCTGCCTTCGGCTCAGGTCATGATCTCAGGGTCTTGGGATCGAGGCCCACATCAGCTCTCTGCTCAGCAGGGAGCCTGCTTCCTCCTCTCTCTTTGCCTGCCTCTCTGCCTACTTCTGATCTCTCTCTGTCAAATAAATAAAATATTTAAAGAAAGAAAGAAAGAAGGAAGGAAAGAGAGAGAAAGAAAGAAAGAAAGAAAGAAAGGAAAGAAAGAAAGAAAGAAAGAAAGAAAGAAAGAAAGAAAGAAAGAAAGAAAGAAAGAAAAAGAAGCAGAAGTTCAGGAGCCTGGGAGAGTACGCAGGACCTCAAGAGGCCCTCTAGGCAGGGAGGGGCAGTAGAAGCAAAGCCTTTGATCTGCCCTATGACCTTGACATAGTGCCTTTTGTGGCTCCTGCTGAGCTCCACTGCCACCAGGCAGTCTGCCCACGGGGGCTGCTCCCCTATCATTGTTCTGGCTCATTCTTGCCCACACAGCCTTTCCCTTCATGCCCATTGTGTAGCTAAGACAGCTTAGAACATAAAAGCCATACAAATACCAAGTATCAGGTCTCAAACATTTATAATAATTAGCCTCCAAATCTGATCCTCTGATTCTTCTCTTCAGGAGCTTCCTTTCCAAAAAGTTGGGAGACCTTCTGGGAATGCTTACATGTGTAACCCAAGCACCCTCTGGGCACCACGAGTGTTTGAGTTCTGGAAAAAGTCACTTTCTCTAACAGTTCTGGCATTGGGAGCGTGGCGTAGATGAGCTTGAGGTATAGAAGCCTCCCATGTAATTACAGGAGCTGTCTATGCTCCTGCCATCTTGTCATCCACGCCAGGCACGTGCTGCTGCCACGGCCACCAAGCTGCTGACCCCAGCTGCTCTGATCCATTTTGATGGCTCCCCAGCCTGGAGCTAGCCCCTGCTTCTAGTGACCAGCTCTTTCAGAAGGGGATTCCCCTAGCAGAGCCGAGGGCTCAGAGTGACTCCTTTCCTCATTTGTACCACTGCTCTCCTCTTCCTGGGGCACTGGTTGGGAGTGGGTCAGGCCCAGCTTAGCACTGTGCCTCAAACTATTGCCCCACCAAATTCCAGGCCTTGCGGTTCCATCTGGTTCCCTCCCAGGAACCTCACTCTCTTCCAACATGGCCCCCGTTAGGGACCTCGGTTTTCACGGTAGGTCTGTCCATGTCTGAATCTCAGGTGTGGACTGAGTTCAGTGTCTTTCACCAGGGCTTGGGGCTGGGCTTCTGTTTCAGTATCCCTGACCCCTCTGTGATGGTTGAGCTCTCTGAACTCTCTTTTTCTCTATGAAAACTAGAATGGTCTCCTAAGAGCTCGCCAGAGCCTTGGTTGGGATGGGGGGGTACAGGTTGGCTGGGGGGGCCTCTCAGGCTGGCCTCTCTGAACTCTGGCCAAGCAGATTCTCCACTGCAGGGCCATGCTAGTCTCCACGGGGTCCTTGCACAAATTAGAATAGGGTGCTTTCTCTGAGTGGGTGCGGCCTACCCCAGGCCCATGGTTTAGCAAGTAGAGAGGGCAGAATTTCAGCTCATTCTCAGCCCTTTGGCTGGATGTCCTAGTGTAGGGAACAGTTGGCACGAAAGTAGGCAGTGGCCATGCCTAGCTACACAGAGAACTAAACAATATGGAGATCCAAATATTGGACCAACAGAGTAAACATATTCCTGGGTTCTGGTCCCCATGTGATCTGAGATCCTGGGGATGGTCAGGGAATGATGATGACCAATTGTCTATCTTTCTGTGCCACCATTCCTGTATCTAGAGTTCAGGAAAGCAGAGTTCCTTCCCCTGACTCCGCAGCTCCCATTTTCTCCAATGATCCAGTGTGGACGCTTGATACCATATCTCTCCTTCCACTCCAGGGGAGCTGAAAAACTCCCCTTGGAGCCTGATTCATCCCCCAGGCCTCAGCTAAATAATCCACACACACCCTGGCACAGTGACACCCACTTAGAAGAACAGAGAGGAGCTGTTTCCATAGAGGATTTTGAGAAGTGGGCCAGGGCTTCCTAAGCAGAGGGATTCCCTGAGAAGAGTCCCTGGAGCTGCAGCCTGCTGGATTATGTTCAGGGATAGGAAATTGGTCCAGAGGGCGGGGCCGGAGTGTCAAGGTGGTTGTTGGAGATCAATAGAGATCCGTGGAAAGAAAGGTTAGTGGTGGTCACAGAGGCTTCACTCAAGATCTTGTGGAAGGACCCGAAATGATGGGATAAGTAGTTAGGGTTTTGTCATGAGGACAATGGAAAGCCAAGGAAGGTTTTTGTTTTGTTTTGTTTTGTTTTAAGATTTATTTATTTGACAGAGAGAAACACAGCCAGAGAGGGAACACAAGCAGGGGGAGTGAGAGAGGGAGAAGCAGGCTTCCTGCCGAGCAGGGAACCTAATGCAGGGCTCAATCCCAGGTCTCCGGGATCATGACCTGAGCCGAAGGCAGTCATTCAACCAACTGAGCCACCCAGGCGCCCCAAGGAAGGTTTTTTGGGGGGTTTTTTGTTGTTGTTTTTTTTTTTTCCAAGGAAGGTTTTTGAGAAGGAGAGTGGTAGGGCCAGATCCTGCCCACAGGAAGGTGTCTCTAGGGGCTAGTGCAGGACGGTGAGGAGATTTGCCACCCCTTGGTGTGGCACACTTACCTTCAGTGCCATTGGGAGACCTTGAGTAGCAGACTCAGAAGATCATTCTAAAGAGCACCTCTACACTCCCCTTTTCTTCACCAAATTGAGTAACATCCAATCATTTCACAAACTTTTCCAGATACCGTGTGGGTCCAAGTGCAAGGATGGAGGAGGGCAGGGAGAACCAGGATGAGCCTCCCCCCATCCCCCCCACCCTCCCCACCCCATTACCCTCCCTTCTCGCCACCCCTCAGTCAGAATGTGTTTTGATGAGTGGTGGCTTGGGGACAGCATTAAGGGTGACAAACTGTGCCCCTCCCCACCACCAATTAAATTTTTTAAAAAGCTGCTATGGAAGGAGCGAATATTAGTTTCCTGATTTATAAAGCCAAATGGATTAAGCTCATTCATTGCCTGAGGAAACAAAAAGGAAATCTTCAATACCTCTGTGCACATTGAGAACAGGAACAATACTGGTCTTTAGAAAGCAGAAACCTAATTTGAGGGAATCAATTACCCTCTGTGTCCCTGCCTCTGTGGGCTCTCATACTCCCTCACTCTCAACAGAGATTTCCTGGGAGGTAAAATGCGAAGTTGGTCAACCACAGACACACCCTCGGTTCAGCCTGGCAGACAGGAGGGAAGAACTAGGCAGAGGGTGGTTGGAGTGGGGTGGGGGTGTGCCTGGATGGCAGGCACCTGTGGAAATAGGGGTAGAAGGGGGGGTGCGGGTGGTGGCTGGAGGATAAAAGGTGGGGGTGGAGTGGGAGACCGTACTCAGTTGGGCTAGGGATACCGAGCATGCGAACCTGGGGTTTAAAAGAGGGGGTGGGCTGGGGCAGCCGGAGTGGCGGGGGAGGGGGAAGCATAGCCCAGACAGTGCAGAAACACAGGCTACCACGTCCTGATCCTCACATTTCTCTTCTGTGTTCTGCACTCAGCCCGTGGTCTTGAACGTGCAACCGGCAATGCCCGGGCAGTTATGAAAAAAAGCGGGGGTGATGGGGCGCCCACCGCAGTAGCCACAGAATCAAATTCACAAAGTCATGCACAGAAGCGCAGCTCACAATCTCACCATTCCTGCGCTGCGTCTCAAACCCTGGCCCTCAGTCCCCAGACCCAGAGCCACACCCAGCCCGATGCACTCACAATCGCACACACGGATCCCCCATTCGCACCCGCGCGGCCACAGACTCAAACTCCCACCCGCGATCTCGCACATTCCGCTACCCCCACGCTCATCTTCGACTCACACCGCGGCTCACCATCCCACACTGCCCTCACTTTGGCATGCGGTCACACTCACACACACACACACACACACACACAGTCGCTCACACGCACACACTCTAGCTGTGCTTTTGTGTTTTGTCAGAATTAATGAGAAAAGTTCCCGTGCCCTGCGGGTAATTAGTGTCCTTGGAGTTAAATAAGCTAATGGCGGGCACCTCTGGCCCAAGCAATTATGTTTGTGTATTGAATAATTGATTCAAAGGGGGGAAGGGCCGCTAATCAGATCTGAGCATAATGAATTGATTTAATTAACAGGGGAACTGAGGGGCCCTGGGAAACGCAGGCTGCATTCGGCAGAGGCTAGTGCGGCCCCCGCCGACGGAGAACCGGCGCGCGGTGGCGGCGGCTCCCGCCCGGCCCGGGCAGCGGCTGCTAGCGCGGCTCCTGCGACCCCGCGGCGAACCGACGCGCCCCCGCCCCCGGGACGCCCCCCCTCCCGCGCGCTCCCTGCCCCCGGGGCTGAGCTGCCGACGCCGGTCCGCCCGCCCCCGTCCGGGTCTCCGTCCCAGTCCCCGGCCGCCGCTCGCGGGGCACGGAGCCCGCGCGGGGCCGGCGGGAGCAGCGCAGGCGGGCGGCGGCGGAGTCCGAGACGCGCGCCCCTCGCGTCCTCGGCCAGTGCCGGGCTGGCGCCGCCGGTGGACGATGGTGCTGGACCAGGAGGACGGTAGGTGCCGGGGGAGGAGCGGGCGGCGCCGGCGCGGGCCCTGCCGAGGCCACCCCGCTCGCCTCGCGGCGGCAGCGTCCTCCGCACCGGCCTCGGTAGGCTCGGGCCGCTCGGCCGCTTCCCGGAAGCGCGGCGCTGGGTGTGCGCGCGGGCGTGCGTACGGGGGTGCCGGGCTCAGCCCCGGGGTTCCTCAGCCGGGTCGGGCAGTCCCCCGGGCCGCGGAGAGCCCACCAGCCCCTCACGCTCCGGCCGGGAACTTTCTCTCCGGCTCTTGCCGTCTGGCAAACACTGGGAGCGCCTCTGCGACCCGCGCCGCGGGCTTCCCCGCAGTGCCCACAGCCCCCCAAGTCTCCCAGGCTCGCTGGGTGTCTGCGCGTACCCCCTTCGCCACCCGACTGCGGAACGGCTCCCCCAGCGGGGTACCCGGAGAACCTGCAGGCAAAGCCGCAGGGTCCTGGGGTCCCCCGGTCTGCAACTTCATAGCTATGGGATGGCTGACATTGCTTCACCCCCGACAGGGCTCCCCCAGCCAAGTGTGCCGCAAGGTGCCCTGTTGGCTAGGGTCCGGCCCTATTTCCATAATATCGGGGGTGGTTTTACCTTGAAGCTAATGAAGTTTAAGCTTCATAGTCCTTCGAAGGTCATTTTGTGTTAGCAGGCTTGTATTCCTTTTCTTAAAGAGCACCTCCAACCCCTAAAATGCATAAGTAAGCTTGGCTCTCGAAAAATCTGGGTACACCGCCCCCCCCAGTCCAACTCACAACTTTCTCACCCTAACTACCTACCGGTCTGCAAGAGAAGGCACAGCTAGGCTGTCCCGTGGGGCCATCCCCAGGGGCTAGGGCAGTTCTTCAGTGCCTGGGGGATGAAGCTCTGAGCAGGAAGCTGGGAAATTTGAGGCTGGGAGGCAGCTGCTGGTGTGCAGGGAAGCGTCTGGCTGCCTGACCTTTCTCTCTGGCCCCACTAGCCCCTTGTCCCAGCCTACCATCTCCCACTGTAGTCATTAACTGTCCTGGTTTGCCCAGAACCGGCTGGTTTTAGCACTAAAAGTCCTGCCTCCCAGGAAATCCCTCACTCCTGGGACAAAACAAGACAGTTGGTCCCCCTCCATGCACAATGTTGTCAGAGTTGTTGTGCAGGGGTGGCTTGGCCTTCAACAGGAGGTTGGGGGAGACTTACTTTCTGTGGGGCAGATTTGGCCTAGGCCTCCATCAGGCTTAACATGGTAAGTGCAGCTTCCTAGAAGGGCTTCCAGAAACCAAAGGAGGAAAGTTTGTCAATTGTGTACTTCTCCACTCTAGCTCATTGCAAATTCCTGTGTTTAGGCTGCTTCTGTGTTGGTAAGGGACAGAACCAGGCATCTGAACATGGCCAGCAGGCATCCTGATTGTACTGAAAAATCTGTAGGGTCACTGTGTCATGTCACCTGTGGCGGCAACAGGGAAGGGGCCCTTGTCACTCCAAATACCATTGTGAGCTTCACCTGTGAAGCCAGCTCGTGACCCCATCTTGGAGACAGCTGCACTGTGTTGGAAGCATGGCCCTCAGGCTGAGGCACATCTGACAGCCTCCACTGAGTTCTGGAATATCTGGTCTGCCCAGGCCCTGGGGCAAAGAGTCTCCCCCCACTCCCCATACCACACACACCTCCCAAACCCAGTGCAGGAACCCTTCCTCAGGACTTCCCTGACAAATGCAGAGACAAACTGTTGGGACCTGCCCCAAACTTTGAGAGGCAGCCAATAGTACCCCCTTTCTCCTCACCATGTAGAAGCATCTCAAGGACGTTCTGGAGCACTCTTGGAAACATTGCCTGAGAGTACATGCTCATGGCCTGTGGACTGTGTTGGGTGCAGACTGCCTCCCCCACCCCCAGGGGATCAGAGGATTCCACCCAAGTGTTGCAGGTGTGCCCCCGAACCTGGAGGCAGCGTGGGTGGGGGTAGGCCCCCGCACAGGAGTTACCTGTCTGGCCAGTAATTCCCCATGAGCTAAGAGCGTGGCTGCCAGATGGGTAAGGCTTGTGTCTGGCTCTGGCCATCCAGCAGGCCCCTTCCTGGCTAAGAGCTCCAGTCACCTAAACCCTTCAAGGCTTGCTGGGTAGCCCCATAAAGTGGAAGGCCACTGTGGAGGCCCTTTTCCAGATCAGTGTGGGAGCTCAGTGTTCCCAACACAAGCAGCCCTTCACACACAGCAGGGATCCCCTGCTGACATACCCTACCTGCTTCTCAGCCCCTGGCTCAGAACTCCAAACCTGCTCCCGTCCCTGAGGTGGGGCACAGGGCCCCCGACTCCCCGGATGTTCGGATGGCTGCTAACTGGGTAACTTGGAGGCTTCAGGGAGCTGGTGTTGGGACAGAGCTCCAAGCCCAAAGCATGAGCAAGAGTGGGAAAGTGCCTCTAGCTAGTCAAGTCCTGGGTTGTGGGGCAGGGCCAGACCCTTGAAAGGGAGGAGGAGCTGGCTCTGGGATTTGAGAGTAAAGCCACAGCCCTTGTGGAGGGAATGCCTCCAAGTAGCACAGAGGCACCCACAGCCCCAAGCTTCCCCTCACCAGCCTGTCAGGCCCATTGCCTGTGACACTGTCCGACCCCCAGCTCAGGCTGGGGTGAGGGGTTGGTACGAAATGTGCCTGTGACCGCGGAGCCAAAGCCTCCCGCAGACCCTCGGGGTACAGATCCGACAGCAGTGGCAGGGGAGAGATCAAGCTTGCAGTCCTGAGGGACAGTGAAGCTGAGCAAAATGATATATTTAACATCAAATATACTCAAGGACTATTAGGATTAAGTATTCAAGATGAAGGGGAAAGCAAAAGCCTCTGAGCTGCGGATGAGCCCCTTCATCTCCTTAGAAGCAGCCTCTCTTCTGTTTTCTCAAAGCCTGGCTTCCCCGCTTAGGCTAGAGGAAGATGGGCTGCAACCCCATTCCCCCTGTCCCACCCCTGCCAGGCACCCTGCTTTGGGGCCTCGCTGAGCTTCAGGGGCACACCTGGACTCCAGGTCTCATGTGTACTCAGTTAAGTCCCCCCATTGTCGGAAGGCCACAGTTTACAAGGCACGTTCACATCCATTGGCTCATCTGATCCCTGCAGCAACCTTGGATACAGGAGCAGGTCTCCCACTTCACAAACAGGGAAACTGAGGCCCAAAGTAATTTGCTAAGGTCCACCATTGGTAATAGGCAGAGATGGGATGAAATCCCAACTGATGGTCCTTGCCTTCTTCTCGCCTGGGTCTAGTCCTCAGAAGTATCTGCCAGGGATGAACCTCTACCACGTCTTTTTGAAGCCCTCCTTGGCCTATAGAAAATCCATTAATATTTTCATCCTCTCTTGGAACATAGTACTGTCAAGAGGGGGGAAAAAGCTCTGGTATTTAAGAGTGGCCTTCCTAGAATAGGCAGCCTGGGCACTAACCCCAAGGCTCTTGGGGAGAAATAGGGTTCAGGAAGAGAGGAGATGAACACTGTCTTTCTTCCTGCCTCCTGTGTTATAGAGCAAGAACTTTCAACTCCTAAATAGCAGAAATCGTTCCTTCACTGCAGTATCGCCAGTGCCTTAGAATAATACATGCTCAATAAATAATTTTGGAAGGAGAAAAACCTTCAAGGCCATGCTGTGCTTGCTCAGAGAGAAGCTGAGACAGGATCCGGATCCCTGAGGAGTTAGGATACTCTTGAGAGGCTGGGGAGTTGCTGGAGTAAGGGTGGTGCCGGAAGACTCAAAAGTGGGAGAGTTTGTTCCCTGCAGGGGGTTCACTTTGCCAAACAATCCAGGAGGTAACCAGAAGCCTCTGGCAGAGTTGGTAGGAAGGGAGGGTACGAGATCAGAGAAAGATCGCCTGGGTGGGAGGTGGTCAGAAACTAAGGCTGAAGGGGTGGGAGTGGAAGACCAGGGTGGTCCACCGGACAAGTAGCCGGGATGAGGAGCCTGGGTGCTGCGCAGAACCAAGCGCCGAAGTAGGGCCAAGAGACCTCCAGGTGGCGCTGCGGAGCCGGGCAGCCGCGTCTCCACTCCCCATTAACCCTGGAGGGAGGGGGGCCTCGGGAAATGTGTGCATTTATTCAGTAGCAGGAGTGCAAACCTCATACATTGAGGGAGAAAGGCAGCGGGAGACGGCCGCCGAGATTCCCCCATCTCTTTGAATATAATTTTAGATTGAGATTCAGATTAAATCCGAGGGGAAAACACTTTATGAGGCTGAAAGCTGTGTCGTTGCCAGAGCCAGGGTTATGAGCTATCAAATGCAATTACATTAAGACAGATTATACTGGGCAAATTGAGCCATTTAGAAGGTGAGAATCAAAGAAACGGCTCTGATCCTCTCTTCCCCCTTCTCTCTCCCTCTCTCTCTAAATTGCAGTTCGTAGTTCCTTGCAATTCTGAGGCACAAAAGTAGGTGAGACTGCTTTTGTATCTGCGAAGTGCTTCGCTCCTGAATGTAATTCTAGCTGAGTGCAATCTAGGTTAAGAGCCGGACAAGCGGGTAATTAGAGCCCGCTCGCTGCCCGAGGACCGGCCGCCCAGCCGAAGCGCGCGCGGAGTCGGCGCCCTTCTCCCGGTCGAGCCGAGCTGCGGCTGGACACGGAGCGTCCGAGATGATGGTGCTGGACAAGGAGGACGGTAGGTGGCGGGCGGGGGACCGACGCCCCGCACCCCCTCACCCCTTGGCGCGGCGCGCGCGCGGGAGCACACTCCCGGACGCACACACGCGGGGGTTGCCGGGTGCCCCGGGCGGGCAGCGCGCGGGGGGGACAGGGCGGGGGTGGCCAGGTGGGGCCGGGGGAGGGGTGAGTGAGCCGGGGGAGGGGTGAGTGAGCGG
The DNA here is from genome assembly GCA_004023965.1 of Spilogale gracilis. NCBI lineage: Eukaryota > Metazoa > Chordata > Mammalia > Carnivora > Mephitidae > Spilogale > Spilogale gracilis. The sequence goes on from PITA01001321.1 coordinate 132,422, forward strand.
GAGAAGGGCGGGCGGTGCGCCGGCCGCGTGCTGTTTGGCGGGGCAGCGTGCAGGCTCGAGTCCCCACGGATCTCGGAGCGGTGGCGCTCCACTAGCGGCGTCTCGTCTTTGCGGCCGCTCCTCTCACCGCAGCCATCTCCCTCGCGCCGGCTGGGTAACCCGAGAGGCCAGGAGCGCCAGCCAAATCAGGGGCTTCGGGAGAATCGGACGCCAGAGTTTGCGGCCAGCGGGCGTGCGGGAAGACCGTGCTGGCCTCGGGGTGTCCGGTGGCGAGGGGAAGGCCTTACAGTCCCTCGGGGAGATAGACGCCTCCTGTGCCGGCCCACTCTCTCCTGGTCCCTGAGCGCACAGGCGGGAGTGTGGCCCAGAGGAAGAAACCATCCCGCCACCGGCCAGTAACACTCGTGCAGGCCAGGTCCCGGAGAGTGGCATGAACCTGACATGGTCAAGAGCCTCAGTGTGCCACAGAGGTCAGAACGCAGGGCCCATGGTTGCTGCAAGCCTCTAGCTGGTGGTCTGGTAGACCCGAAAGCCTTCCTGACTGGGAGTGCTCTGCAGTAAGGGTCCTGCAATGTTTAGGAGAGGTTGGGATCAAGACCACTTAAGGGTAAAACCAAATGGGTGCCCTGTGACCCAAACGCGGGCTCCGGGGCCAAACAGTAGCTGTTCCTTGGGGGGCCCTGGGCCTTCCTGCCCTGTAGGTGAGGGTTGCCTGATGTGTTGGTGTTATAGGGAGATGAGGATTTAATTGTTGGCACCCATGCTGTCACCTGATTTCTGCTGGTAAGGAACTGAGAAGTGGTTTAAGGCCTGTCATCAGGAACTGTCTTGGATTGACCGTGGTGGCCATTCTCTGAGCTTCTATTAGTGAGTCTACCCTGGGCCTGTGCCCTCTGCCCTCTGGGTCAGTTGTGTTACTGACATGGTCACTTGGTGAAAAGTTAAGTGACTTGCTCAAGGTCACACAGGATGTGCACTTTGCTGCTACCACTTGCTGGTGCTCCTGGCCTCCCACCACCCCTGAGACCTCCATCAGGGAGGGGCATTTAAAGTGTCTGGCCTGGGGGCGGCATGTGGGGTGCCTTGAGGGCTATTACTCAGCATGTATACAGTAAGAGAAGAAAGGGGCAACTAAGTGCTTCTGGCCAAAAGGAGGCATTTATGAGGGGCTGGCTGGGGCACTATCTCTACCTGTGGTATGCTTCTAGCTCTTTGGGGCCCTCTCTCCAGGATCCCTGTGGGGGTTGTCAGAGAATTGGGCTTCTTCAGGTCTGTATAGAATGACAAGGAGCAGGATCCAGTCAGGCCAGACCAGGAGGGAAGAGGAATTTTGTCATGAGCTCCCTGGGTTCTCTCAGACCAGTTGTGCCCAGAGCTATCCTTCACTTTCCCTCTTGGTAAAATGAGGGGCTTGCAGAAGCCAGTGCAGAGGGTCCTTCCTCGGTGTGTGGAGGTACTCTCCCGACAGGGAGGGGTGGAACTTGGGGTGTCTTCAGCCATGGTGATTTGGCATACTCGTTTCCCAGGAGCCAGAAATGGAGAAAACCCAGGTGGTGTAGGTGGGAGGCCTCCAGCGGGGAGACTGGTCTCATGCAGCACTAGATGACGCCACCGCTGCCACCTAGGTAGTGCTCTGCGCAGGCTCCCCAGAGTCCCTTTGAGCTCCGGGATACTCAGGATTTTCAGACGAGCCCTGAGTAGGAATAGATACCTGGAGGACATTTTAGCCAGTCTCCTGCCTCCAGACAGCAGTGCACCGCAGCCACCCTGGGCATGTGTATTTCCCCTAGTCTCCACCAGATCTGCAGAGAAGAGCTCAGGATGTCCCTCAGTCCCCTGCTCTGTTCAGTTGCAACAATGTGGTGCTCCATACAGTTCATAGCACTGAGCTCTGGGGCCCAGCGCACCAGGAACCTGGGGCCCTGAGGAGCCATTTGGTTCTTGTCCTGCCCAGCCCAGAGGTGTCCTCCAAAAGCAGTCTTCCTGCTCATGCGTCTGTCCTCCACTCCCTATTAGAGCCTGGCCTCCCCTAATTCCAGGAAACCCTGAAGGTGGCACCTTCCGTTGGGGAAAGGAGACAGGCTCTGGATCAACTCTCCTGTCCCTCCCAGCCTGCTGCCTAATTTCTTCCTGGTGCTTATGCCCTTTCAGCAGGCGGCCCCCTGGGCTAGGGGGCAGCCTTGCCCCCTAGGGGCCCCAAGAAGCATGTCCCTCCAGGATGCAGCACTGCACCCTTTGTCTGGCTGCAGCAGGGACTCGGGGCCCTTATTAACCACCCCCAATGCCTTTTCTCCACCTGACAGCATCTTGTCGGAAGAGGCCGGGGCTCCTCTGGTTGAAGTCAGGTCTGCCAGCTGCCGAGGACCAAAGCTCTTGCTCTGCTGGGCTGCAGGGCTTTCATGTTGCACTTCTGAAAGATAATAAAATATCAATCGCTTTGCCGTAGCAACGGATTTAAGAGACTTTCTGAAGTATTGAATTGTCAGAATTTTTTTTTTGCTTTTAAGCACAGTGCATTATTAATAAAGTAATCCATTAGGTCGAGCAGTGAAGGGCCACCACAGAGAGGAAAGATCTGTTTTGCAAATGGTTAAACTTCTGGTTTTAAGATTAATTGCTTTCATTTGGACGCTTGCTCTTGGCCTAGCCATCTCCACTTTACTGGAACTCAGGGTCCGAGCTTTCTCAATACCGTCAGGCCTGCCTGTCAGCAAAGGAAGCGCTGCTCCAACTTTCCCGAAGAAAGAGCCCTTCTTTCCCTGGCACAGGTGCTTGAACTGGCATTCAGCTGGGGGCCTTCCGGGGAGGCTTGCCATCTCAGGGGAGCAAAGGGAGCTCCTGCTCTGAACCCTGAGAACCAGGTTAGCTCTCAGGCACTGGAGAAGAGGCCCGGGAATACTCAGAAGCAGACAGCAGAGGGTCCAGGCAGCCCCAAGAACAGGGGCAGCCTTGGGTTGTGGGGGACTAGGCAGGAGGGGAAACTGCGGGCGTCCTCTTAGGGGTGCTGGTGTGTTCCCAGGTGCTTGCTGGCGAAAGGCAGGTAAGCTGCCTCTGCCGAGGCCCCAGAGGAAGACTGGGGTGACCACAGGAAATAGCAGGTGGGTTGCAGAACTAAACACCAGACATGATTCTGAGAGCATTTTGAATAAGTAAAATTGCCCGAGGAGAGTGGAGCTGGCCTGAGGAGGGCCAGACAGCGAGTCTTCAATTGTTAATGACTGCTGCGAATGGACCTGGGTGACCTGCCAGGGCGGGCTCTTGGCTGTTCCTGGGTACTGACCAGCTTTTGCTCGGCTGTTAGCAGGGCCTCCTGGGCTGTCCCATCATGTGCAGAGTCCCCGGGGTCCCTCCTAGCAGAGTGTGGCTGGGACCCTTCCTGGTCCCAGAGATGGAGGCGGGGGTGGGGGAGGCTGACGCTTGTCTGTGGCAGGAAGGGCAGAGCCCAGCAGGCACCGCTGCCTGCTGAGGGCATGTAAAGGCCTGGCAAGGCCGGCGGGGGGGGGGGGGGGGGACAGCGCACCCAGCCTGACACCTGCCGGGAGCCTAGAAGAGGAGGGTCTCCGATCTGCAGCTCCCATGGCACCTCCGGCAGCTACCTCCTCAACCTTCAGAAACGATGCTTTGCAAATCTTGAGCAGTGTATACAGCAGCTCAGCCTTCCTGCTCCAATTCAGCCAGGCAGAGAGCCTATAGAGATGGGTCTCCCTCACCCCTCCCAGAGCCTTGGGTAAAGAAGCAGGTGCTTCTCTCTGCCCCGCTGTTCCATTCATTTGCCCACACAGAGCACTCAGGGTGGGGGAGTGGGGGACAGGGAAACAACATAAATTGGTCTGTCGTCCAGAATCCATGTCTCGCTAATGTACCCAGATTAACTCAACTGTAAATTGTCTCCTTGGATGGCAGTGTCTTGCTAAAAGTTTCCCATATGATTCATGATTTGAATTGCTTTTAACGGCTATTGGCTAAGCAAGCCGGTAACTGTACAAGGTGATGCAGTTGGCATTAGTGAGAGGAGGCACGGGAGCGTGTAATGCAGTCAATACTGCATTAACTACTGATGCCCAATTACAGGGAGTGGAAGAGAGCCTTTCAGGAGCATTAGGACTGGGGGAAGCTGAGATCACTGGCCGCTGCTCGCCTAAAAGCTTCACCCTTTGCGTGCCGGGGCTTGGCGCAGACATGGCCGCTCACTTGGCCTCTGTGGCTGCCTTTCTGTCTTACTGTCTCTCTCTTTCTGAACATGTCCCACAAAGAGGCTTTTAGCACGTGGAAACATGCATTCTGCTAGTGCCCGGCCCCTGCCTCTCATCCCTCAGAGTTGATTCCCCACCCCAGCCAGTGTCCCAGAGTCAGACCTGGAGGCTGCCCCACCCACTTCCATTTAAGGAGCCTCCCAGCAGGGCCCATTTATGAGCAGGACCAAGAAGAGATCTATTTTGGTCTCTCTTCCCTTGGAGCAGATGGATGATTGCCAGCGAGCATTGGCGGCCGCCCCTCTGCGGTCATGGGCAGAGGAGTGTGAGGTTCGGCTCTGTGCGGTGGGCTGCGGGCGCTCGGCTGCCACGGTTGGGAAGTGGCCATGGTTGGACGGGGCCTTCTCTGAGCCGAAGTCAGAGCTGGGGAGCCTACTGGGAGCATGACCCAAGCCAAGCTGGGGTCTTCAGCGAATGTGGGCCCCCTCCAGAGCTGCATCCCCCCAAGGCAGAGCTTCCCCCGAGTAGCCAGCAGGCCAAGGTTCAGACCTACCTCCGGGGCCCAGAGGAGCTCCTGATCCAGAAGCCCAGCAGACTGGAAGAAGTTAGGAAGATAGAGAAAAGGGCATTGGTACCATAGTGTGCCAAGACCCGGTGGGCGGGCTGCCACCTCTACCGACCTGCGAAGCTCTACAGGTCCACATGCCCACTGTGGGTTTGTGCCTCATGGCCACCCAGTGCTGAGGTTGCTCTGCCTCTCTACCATCTCATCTCTACCATGAGAACAACCACATCTAACTGGTTGGGTGGTTAATGAGGATTAAGTGAGATAAAGTCTGTGTATATGCTTGATAATCCAGGAAGCCTCATATCTGTGGGAGGACATTGTGCTCCACACAACTGCACTATGGTCAGATAATCCAGTGCCCAATGTGGTGCCTGGTTCACCTGCCTTATTCACTCACTCTCCCTCTTCCAGTTTATCCATCATGGCCATTGATCACTGCTGTCCAGGAGTCAGGCTGACTTCCCTACTTACCACTGGCCAGATTCCCCAAGGCAGGTAGTGTTGTAGAAATAAGCCTCCAAGACCACTCTCCGCAAGCCCTTCCAACTACAGAGGGATAGTCGAGGCTGAAAGTGGGCAGGAAAGTTGCCTGGGCGTATGTAGGGAACCCAGAGCTTCAGCATCTTTTGGGGTTCTCTGCCCAGTTTCGACACCCTCTGAATCTTGCCCAGAGGCATGATGAAGCTGGGTGGTAGAAAAACCTGATTAGGAGGGACATCACCTGTCCTGCTGGCATGTACCTGAGCATCCGGGGGGTGGCCCCAGCCAGCCCCCTGATGGCCCACAGGACACGGTTCCATCCTCACACGTAAGTCCTGCTGGCAGGTGCTGATGGGCGCTAACCTGGCCTGGGTCTTGATGGACTGGAGCAGCCCCAGAGGTGCATATGGCATGCAGCCTTCCTGCCTGCCCACCCTGCCTGTAGTGGAAGGACACTGAGGCACGGAGGGCGTCCTCCCCTCCTCGGGCTTGACTCTTCCCGGTGTTGCTAGAGTGAGTTTGCCTGGCAGGCCTGCACTCAGAATAGGACTGCACTGGTGGAGTCAGCTTGTACTGGCCTACGAGAGGTGATCTTGCACATCTCTTCCCAACTCTTGAGTTCAGCAGCATCACCCTGGTAGCGGGAAATCAGCCGTGGGGGGAATATTAGCCCCACGGATATTGGCAGGACCAACTGTGAAGTGTTTATCAGCACACAGCTGGACAGCATTCATCTGAGGCTCTGGCCCCGCTCTATTTCTCTTCTGCCACCACCTGGCATCTTTCTCCCAGGTGTCACTGCAGCCAGGGCTCTGGCCTGTGCTGCCCTGACGTGCCTCGGACCCGCTGCCACACTGGCTGTTGGCCTTGCGGGAGCCTGTGAGTGGCCAAAGCCTCTTACAGACTGGTCCGGACCATGCTCAGAGTCACGTCCCTTTTACGTAGCAATAAGCTGCTCCAGGCTACAGGGGCAGCTGCCCCAGAGCATAGGCCTGCTGGGTCAGATCATGTCACTGGCCCCTACCTCCTGCCTCTTCCCAGCTGCACTTCCTGCTGGCATGAGTCAGGAGACCCCGCTGCTAGTCCCAGCTGACTGCGGTGTGACTCCAGACAACTTACTGACCTCAGTTTTCACATCTCTGTAACGGGAGCAATACCTAACTGGCACCTAGTATCCATGTACACACTTGATCAACCAGGAAGCCTCATGCCTCTGGGCAGTGACCTCGCTCTCTGCACAGATATGGTGCAATCTCTTTTGCTTTAGCCTCTCAGTCTTTAGGGCTCATATGAACACACTTGCTATGTGTCACTGAGCTCTTGATGGAAAGCGAAGCCTTGTGCTCTGCACCTCTGTCAGTAAGTTAGGGCTGCGTAACCATCCACCCCCCAAACTTAGAGGCTCAGAACAACGAGCATCCATTTAGCTCTTGAATCTGTAGGTCAGTGCTCTGGACTGGGCTTGGCTGAGCAGTTTCTCGGGTCTCAGCTGGACTCTCTCATTCCTGGCAGATGGCTGATCTCCTGGATGCTGAGGGTATATGCATCCCTCATCGTCCAGCAAGCTCTTCCAGCCTTTTCTCATAGTAGAAACAGGTCAGGAGGGAGAGTAGAAGTATACAAAGTTTCCTGAGGCCTGGGCTTGGCTCTGGGTGGCTTTTGCTTCTGCCACATTCTGTAGGCCAAAATAAATCACAAGGCCTGCTCGAATTTGGGGGCAGGGTGGGGGTGGTCGGATTCTGCTCTTGAAGGGAGGAGATGGAACGTCACATTGCAAAGGGCGTGCATACTACCAGCAGGAGGGGTAGAGAATTGGGGCCATTTCTGTACTCATTCCACCAAAGCATCTCCCACGTATGATCTCACTGAATACCCTGAACCACCCTAGGAAAAAGCCACACGTATTATCCTCATTTCACAGATGAGAAAACTGCTATACAAAGAGGCTGTGTAATTGGTCGCAGGTCCCACACTTGCAAGGGCCAGAGTTCAAGCCATCTTCCTGCAGCGCTGTGCTCTGCAGCCTCCCTGTTCCAGCTGGCGGACCTGGAGGTGGGGGAGAGGGACACTCGGGGAGGGTTCAAGGGAGAGGGGGTGAAGCCAGCAAGAGGATGCCTGGGGACAAGGGGCAGGAGGCTGGCAGTCAGGGCAGTTTTTCGGGGGGAGGAGGGGCTGCCATTGGAGGGCAAGCCTGGAGGGGAACCACAATGAGGTCAGCCCCCTCTGCCTCCTCCAGCTTTTCCTCTCTGTCCTGCGATGCCACTGGATGGGTGGAAGGGGTGAGCAGCTCCCATGCTTACCAGAGCTGACTCAAGCCTGGGTCTATATGCAGGGGCAGTCAGCAGGAATCAACTCATTGGTTAGCCCCTCGCCTCAAAACGGGGCGGTAAGTGGGCTGGTGCGAGGCCTATGTACATTCATAAACCAGCTGATTGAAAAGCAATATTTCAGATAAATACAAGCCAGCGATCTATCAGTGGTTGTAATAAAACCCAGGCTTCAGGCTGTGATTTTATTTTGAAATAATAAGAATTGCTTGATTCTTTTTACTTGAGTTACCATGGTAATTCCGGCGTGGAGCAGTGTTATATTGATTTAGAAAGTGGACAGTAATATTTCTTTTGTGTTATTCTGTTTCTAGGCCTTGATTTCTAATTTCCACTTGGAGATTACTTTTATAAATTTCTTAAGTCCTTCCACTTTTTTTCCTCTCACAGTATAATTTTCCTCTCATACACCACTATGTTCTGAGCTTATTGGTTTGCTCTTATTTTAAATTAAACTTGCTGGTTTCAAATATTGAAATGACATCTTTGTCTGTGTCTGTACTTTGGTTTAGCAAAATATTACAGTCTGACGCTTTCTGCTTAATAATTTAAGGGAGGCATTCTGTCGGCCCTCACTGGGTGCTGATAACTTATGACTCAACCAGCACAGGCCTTAAACTCCTGACATTTTAATATTGTGTGGCGGGAGTGGCCGCCCCTCTGCTCGGAGTCTCAGTGGAGGAAAACCTGCGTGGTACCCCAGAAGGGAGTTTTAATAATTCAGCCTTGCTGGTTGGTGTGATGACTCGACGGAAAAGGGAGGGAGACCTGTTCTTGCCACATAAGAGGGAGCAGCTCTGGCCCAGGGTTCCTGCCACCCATGGCGGGCCCCTGCTTTGTCCTGTCTCTCTCCTCGCTGAATATTTAAAAACTCCCAATTCCTAATCCCTGGTGTCTGGGATGCCAGATCCCTATTTCTCAGCTCCCCCACTTATAAAGCAAGGGGAACTAGTGTGGGTTTGAGTCAGATAGCCTGGGTTCAGATCCCACCTCTGCCACTTAGTGATTCTGAATAGTAAATTGTAATAGTAGGTCTGACTGATCAAATAGATGGGATCACGAACCTCCTCTTAGGTCTGTCGAGCCTTCAGTAGGGCAGGCTCTTGATGGTCTTGTAGACGGTTGGTACAGTTCCCTGTCCTTTGTCAGGTTTTAGTAAGCAGCGGGGGAGAAAGTGGCAGTGTTTGTGCCTTGAAACACTCTGCTCCAGACACACGTGGGGTTTGCAGCCCTGGCAGCATGGCTCTTTGGAAAGAACCGAGGCCTTGGCTTCAGGAGGTGGGTCTGCTCAGCCCGCTTTCTCGGCCTGCTGAGCCTCGAGCTCCTCATAGTACCCCAGAGCAAGGACTGGACTCCTCCTGAGGGAAACTCACAACAATATGGCTTACAGGGAGGAGTTGGAGCTGCAGGGCAGCCCCTCTCTGGCCTGAGGAAAGGCCTCTGTCCTCCGCGGTTGCCCATAAGGCAGTGTGTTCGCTCCCTATCGCTTGTAGCAAATTATTTCACAGTTTAGCATCTTAAAACAACACCCGCTTGTTAATCTTGTTTCCGTGGGTCAGGAGTCTAGGTACAGCTCTAGCTCACGCTTTTTTTACAGATTATAATTGAAGTGTTGGGGGGGGCTGTGGTCTCATGTCGAGATTCATCTGGGGATCGAGCTTCCCAGTTCACTCACTTGGTTGTTGCAGGATTCAGTTCCTCCCGGGCTTCTGGGCTGAGGGCTCCATACCTCGCTGACTGTGGATCAGGGCCAGGCCTCATTTCCACCCACATGGGCCTCCCCAACATGGTAGCCTGGTTTTCTTAAAGCCATTGAGAGAGTGTCTGCTGGTAAGCAGGAAGTCACAGTCTTTTATAAGATGTGACACACCTAATCACAGATGCGACTGACATTCCATCATTTTGGCTGTATTTTCTTCCTTGGGAGCAAGTCACTTGGCCCAGCTAGAACTCAAGGAAGTGGAGGGATTACACAAGGTCATGAGCCCTAGAAAATGGGATCGTTGGGCACCATCTTAGATATCAGCCTACCGTGAGAGGTCAGCAAACCCTGGGCCCAGGCGGCCAACAGTTTAGCTGCCCTCAGAGAGAATGAAATGTCAGCTCCATCCCCAGGAGGCCCATTGCCCCTGCCTCACACCAGGGAGGGCCACAGATGTCTCAGGGCCTTTCGTTTAATCCTCACGGCACACGCTTCGGAGGCTGCGAGATCCTTTTGCAGAGGAGTGGGGCGTGCTTGGAGAGGGAAAGACACTTGCCTAGGATAGCCCAGAAAGTTGGTCTGTGGCCAAGTCAGATGAGAACCAGGCCTTCCTGTGGGCCTGGGGAGGCAGTAATAAAGACAATCCCAGGCCTCCCTGGCCCTGGCGGTGAGAGGCACCAGCAGTGACTGTGAGCACACGCAGGGACCGGGGCCGTGGATGGGAACTGCTGGATTCCTCATGTCACAGATGGTAAGGTTTGTGGAGGACACAGGGAGCCTGCTGCGCAGCTGTCTGTTACCCAGTGGCCTCTCTTCTCACTCAATGGTGACCCTGGGAGGAGGCGAGGTTGGTTCCTCCCTGAGCCAGTCTTCCCACAGCTGTTGGACAGAGGCCTCAACACCTCCCCTGGCTGTTGGCTGGCCAGGGGGAGCCCACATCTTCCAGGAGGCCTGGGCCGAGCACAGTTCTTCACTTGGGAGCAGGACTGAAGGAGGCTCTCCTGTGGGCTGGAGCCCGGGGCTGGGAGCCAGAACTCCCCGTCTGTCCCTGGGCAGCCCCTGTCTGCTCTCTGGGTCTGTGCTTCTCTGTTTGCACTTCAGAGGTCGCTGGCTGCTTGCTGCCTAGTGGTGCTGTGTCTGGAGATAGGTCTTGGGGAACGTGTGTATGGCGGCCAAGGTCAGGTTTCATTGTCTTTCTTTGGTGTCCTGGGGTCAGAGAAGCAGAGATCCCAGGTGAGAACATCTGTGGCCTCCAGCCCTCCACTTGGTCCATCTCATTTCCAGCTGTTCCCAGGCAGAGCCTCAACTAAGAGGTAGAGGGGACCCCTGGAGCAGGCCCAGAGCCTGGAGGCCAGTGAACCAGAAGTCACAGCCTCAGGCCTGAAAGGACCCTGGTTAGTTAATCATGCCCCCCCCCCCTTTTAGGGCAGGGAAACAAAGACACCAAGAAGCTTCTATGTCTTCTCTCAGATGAATGTCTCAGAGATACTTTCAGAGTGGGAGCCTGAAGTCCAGCAGAAGCTGCTTCCAGCCCACAACGGGGTGCCAGGGCTCTACCCCATCTCTTTGCCTGTCAGTCAGAGGCTCTCCCTTGCAGGCAGCTGCTCTCACTCCAGCCAGAAGCTCTTTCCCGTCTGTGAGGCGTCTTGGCAGGGGCCAGGGCTCTGGAGGGACAGAGGGCAGGGGGCAGCTCTCCCTCAGGTACCAGGATCTGACCTGGTACTAGGCCCAGGTGCAGAGTGTGACCTTCCTTTCTGCTCCATAGATGTTTCCATGCAGTTCTTTGATCCTCAGAATGCTTTATCAGATCAGTGCTAAAATATGCCTGGGTGTGAGAATAACATCTCATTAATATTATTGAAAATGTAAAAATAAAAAATATCCAGAAAAAAATCCAAATTGGTTGGAATAATTAACACAAAGTAAAACTGGCAGCAGTTAACACTGCACCTGGCAAAATATGTTATTGACTAAAAATTGACGGAGGAATCAGATATTCCTGAGAAAATTTAGATCTGCCAAAGTTGGCTCAGAAAATATTTTTTTGGTAGAAATAATTATCACAAAAGAAATGTCAGTGGTGTCAAAAGCTCTAGTTCATCAGATTTAATATGAGCCAAAAACTGATCATGAACCAAATAGTCACTTTAAATTTAAAAATAATTGGTTCCAATGAAAATAATTCCAATAAGGAATTTTTTTTAAAAAATTGCTTTACATGCCGGGGGGGGGGGGAAAAAAAAGGAACTCTAGTAAAATAAAAATGGGGAAGGGGCCAAAAAAAAAAAACCTTAGTTTAATGCTAGTGAATAGAAAATTGATCAAGGAATCAAATTGACTTAATGAGGCTCATTAAGAACTACTTTCTTTTTTTTTTTTTTTTTAAGATTTTATTTATTTGACAGAGAGAAACACAGCCAGAGAGGGAACACAAGCAGGGGGAGGGAGAGAGGGAGAAGCAGGCTTCCCGCTTAGCAGGGAGCCCAATGTGGGGCTCCATCCTGGGTCTCCGGGATCATGGCCTGAGCAGAAGGCAGTCACTTAACCAACTGAGCCACCCAGGCGCCCCAAGAACTACTTTCTTAGCAAAAAATCATCAATGTTAGTATAGTTCTTATTAAAATACATGGCTTAGGGGCCAGTTCCTAGTCGTAAATGCTTAGCAATTATTCGTTAAGTCAATAGTGAGAATGAATGAAAGGCAAAGGAGGTTCGGAGGGAAGCAGGATCATAAGCACAAGCACAAAGTAATCTCTGTCCCAGAGAGAGGACAGACTTACACTTTTCTTTCTTTTTTTTTAAAGATTTTATTTATTTATTTGAGAGAGTGCACAAGCAGAGGGAGCAGCAGAGGGAGGGAGAGGAGCAGGCTCCCCACGGAGCAGGGAGCCCAACATGGATCTCTACCCTAGGACCCTGGGATCATGACCTGAGCCCAAGGCAGAGGCTTAACCAAGTGAGCCACCCAGGCGCCCCAGTCCTAACACTTTATTAAGACTACTTGTACTACTCTGGAAGGTTTCCAACACCACCCAGCAGTTCTCCAATTCTCAGGGAACATGGACTGGGTGTCCTACAGTTTAACTCAATTCTGATGCCATCTAGCATTAGCTCTGGCAGGTTAAGGGCTCAGTCCCACAAGATTGCCCCCACTTCGGAGGCCAATCACAAATCCTGGTTGTCATCTCTACTTCTGACAGGCCCGCTATAAATCGGGGTTCCCATGATCCCCCCTCCTCAGGTTAGAGAATTTCCTAGGAAGGCTCACAGAGCTCAGAGGTACATAGGACGAGACCTGGGCAGATGGTTCCCGAGCACAGGAGCCTCTGTCCCTGGGGAACTGGGTTGTGCCACTGTCCTGGCACCTTGATGCCGTCACCAACCCCGAGCTCATCAAGTCTTGTTCAAGAGTTTTTATAAAGCTTAATCTCCAGCCCCGTCCCTGTCTTTCCTGGAGGTCTGTCGGAGAGTAGAGCTGGAAGTTCCAACCCTTCTCTTGCTTGGTCTTTCTGGTGACCAGGACCCAGCCCCATCCTGAGGCTAGTTGAGGGGCTTACCTTAAGTTACTTCGGGAGCAGAAATGCAGGTGTGCTCAGAAGGGCCTCCTCACAAATCACAGATCGCCCTAGCACTCAGGAGACACCAAGGGTTTTAGGAGCTCTGTGCCAGGAACCAGAGACAAAGTCCAAATACATTATACTACAGCTACTCTGGGGAAAATAAATCAGAGGAGGTAACATTAGGGGCAGAAAAAACAGGTCATGATGTGAGGGGGAAGCATTCTTCCTTTTGAGCTTTCCAGGGTATCTGCTCCCCACCCCTCCAGCCTCAGACTGCTCCCTGTCCTCCCTCCTTTCCTTCCTTCCTCCTTTCCTTCCTTCCTTCCTTCCTTCCTTCCTTCCTTCCTTCCTTCCTTCCTTCCTTCCTTCCTTCCTTTTCCTGTTGATCCTGCAGCCTGGATGTGTGAGAGGATGGGTGCAGATGGGCGTCTGGGTGGTCAGAGAGGAGGCAGCTGAAGTCCAGGAAAAGAAGAATAGAGGGCGTGGCCAGAGCTGTGGCCATGGGAATGTGGTGGCTCACCTGAGGTCTCTCTGGGATCAAGATCCTGGATAGAGCCTCTTAGCTGCCCATAGCAGGGCCTGAACTTCTGGAGTTGAGCCCTAGGGAAGGCAGACCCAAGGTCCTGGCTGCAAACTGGACCTCACCTACTTCCATCCCTTTGCTTGTTTGCCCAGCTTTGGCTGAGGCTTCTCCTGACCCTCCCCTTCCTCTTCTGCTGCTGTCCCATGACTGGACCAAGATCCTAGCTTTCCTGGCTCCACAGGAATAATGTGCAGCCCATGGGCCTGAGGCCGGCAGGAGCACACCAGCGTAGGGAAGCAGCCAGTCCAGACCTGCCCAGCCACCCTTGGGCCAGCCCCTAACCCCTCTGCCTCATGTGATCTGTCCTTAAAGAGTTGCTTGGCCCTCCCAGCTCTGGACCACTTTCCTTTCTCAGACTGCCTACCATGAGAGCTCCTGATTTGAGGAAAAAGCTAAGTATTTCTACCTCTTTTATGTCTAATATAGTCTGCCCCCTAAATATATATATATATTAAGGTGGGCCCTGAGAAGAACAGAATCTTTGTGTCTCAGGGCACCTCTGTGTGGTACAAATGAGCTTAAGGCTTTGCCTCGGCAGTGAGCTGGCTCTTGGGGGCATCCGCCGGTGGCGCCGCGCTGCCCGGCTGCCCAGGGCCTCAAAACCCTCCGCCCACCGATTCCGTGCTGTTTCGGGGCCACACCCTCTGCTCCCCAGGGCCCACACTCCCAGGATCTCTGCCTTCTCTTCCAGGGGGCAAGGCTTTGGACTCCCTCCCCCAAGAGGAGAGAACCCCCAGAGCATCAGCCCACACACAGGTGGATTTGAAATCTCTCAAATTCTCTAGGAGAAATGGCAGCCACAGGAGCGAGTGACAACTTACTGCAGAGCTGGCTTTCTTTGGACTTGAGAGGGAAGTCATCAGCACGGGCTTTGGACCCCAGCCCTGCTGTGCCATCCTCTGGCCATAAGATCTCAGGCAGGCTTTGCTTGTCCACCCTCCGCTCTGTGACCCTGGGCCGCATCGTGTGTCCTCCCCAAACCTGTTTCCTCACATGGAGATTAGGGCCCAGAGCGGCATCCCTTCCCTTGCACAGAAGCTAAATGGGAGAGATGTTTCCATGTGTTTCACCAGCTGGACTACACTGTGCCCACCTGAGGAGTATTTAGAATGTGGTAGCTGCCTAAAGGGATGGGTAGGAAGGGTAACTTCCACCCCTTACCCCTGAGGGGTCCCCTCAGCCCCAGGATGTGTAGGACTTCAGAGAAGTTTGGAGACGCTGGGGGATCGTTTCCCTAAGGGTTGGCTTCCTGAGATAGGAGCCCATGATGAAGCCATGAAGACTCATGGAATCAGCCTCATGCCTAGAATATGGGCTTATGCCCTCTCGCCCCATGGCACAGATATCCTCCTCTAGTGACCAGAGCTGTCCGGTCCCCTCCCTGGGGCTGGTCTGTGTGCTGAGATGAGACCTGAGATGCCTGAACTTTCAACCTTACCTTGGTCATCTCTCCAGACTCAGGGTGGCCCAGTATGCCTGTCACGGCGCAGGTCCGGCGCCCCCTGTTGGCCAGGATGCTTTGTCTTCTTGAGTCACCCTCTCAGATGAGCCACGCAGGAAGAGGTTCAGAGCCTGGGCACCGCGTGCGCTCTCTCCAGCCCTATCCCTTTCACCCAGAGGTAGCCTTGCCGAGTTTCTTCCTGGCGTCTATGGCCTGGATCCATGCCTACACACCCCTGTCCCCGGGGAGTGGGTCCCAGGCCCTAAGAGAGCGCAGCACTACTTAACTGAGCCTGGGCTGGGGGCCTGGAGGGCCTCACTGTGACCTTATTCATGGTACCCACTGTGGTACAAGCTCAAGGTCTAAGAGACACCCTCCCCCACAGGCACGCACAAGCTTTGGGTAGGGCATAGGCCTCCGAAGATGCAGAAATTATGATACAAGATGAAACATAAATGCATTGAAGGAAGAAGACCGATCAGAGGAGACTGGTGGATTCCTGGGAAGCAGGGCTGGAAGAGTGAGTTCAGCCAGGTTTCTGGATGGGGGGAAGGAGCAGGCAAGGGGTGTACTCTGGGGAGCAGCCAACAGGAGATGGAGGGGAGCAGGGCCTGACTTCCTTATGATGGCTGGCTGCACCTCCTAAGCCCCTTCTCCTGACCCTAGGACTCAACTTATCACTTGGTTTTTCCTGTTCTCAGAGGGCTATTTGTTTTGTTTTTGCTTTATAACAGCTTTATTGAGATATAATTTGCATGCCACAAAATCAACCTTTTTAAAACATGTAATTCAGTGGTTTTTAGTGTATTCACAATTGTGCGACCATCCCCATTACTAATTTAAGAACATTTCCATCCTGAAAAGAAACTTCATACCCATTAGTAGGCACTCCCTGTTACCCCCTCCCTGGCAACCACAGATCTATGTTCTCTCTCTATGGATTTGCCTATTCTGAACTTTTCGTGTAAGTGAAATCATACAACATGTGCTGTTTGTGGCTGACTTTTTTTCCCTAGCCTGACATTTGGAAGGTTCACCCATGTTGAAGCATGAATCAGTACTTCACTTTTATGACCAAATAATATTTCACTGTGTGTATGTATCACATTTTATTTATCCATGCATCAGTTGATGGACATTTGGATCGGTTTTCTTTTTTTAGATATTGAGAGTAATGCTGATATGAACATTCATATATGTGATTTGTGTGGGCCCATGTTTTTACTTTTTCTTGGGTATATACTTAGGGCTGGAATTGCCAGGTCATATGGGAACTCTGTGTTTAGGGATATTTGTTTTTCATTTCAACACTCAGTGCCTGAGGATTTCAGAGAGAAATCCTTTGCTGTCTGAGCTTCCTTGCCTGGCTTCTCCTGGGCGGCTGAACCATGTGTAAGTCCTTCCCCCTGCTGGCTTCAGTTTTCTGATCTGTGAAATGGGGTTCTCTTGGATCCCTGCTCACCTTTAGGGCCTTTGTTAGTAATTATCACTCACACAGCGCGTCAAGGATTGCAAATCACTCTCCTGGTGTTAGTTGCTTTGGTTCCCTAGCCCTGTGCGTTGGGTGTCACGTTCCCGTTTTGCTGACGAGGAAAGCAAAGCTCAGAGAGGCTAAAGGACCTGACTGAGGTTACACTGTGGGTCAGTGGCAGAGACTGATCTTGACCCTGGACTCATCAGAGTCCAGTTCCCTTGCCTGAACATGTGAGCATGTGTCTCTGGGTGGGGCCCACCTGAGCTGCCACCACATCTTATGCCCCATCCTGGGGGCTGGGAAATGAGGACCCAGACATGGCCTGGTAAACGCTCTGAGGTAGAATGGTGCTATAGGAATAAGGACTCGGCAAAAGTCCTCCCTGTAGCTGTGTATCTTTGGCTGAGTTGCTCCACCTCTGTGAGCCTCACTTTCCCCATCCATGCAATTGAAACCGTAATTGTCACTTTTCGCACTAGAGAATGTGCTGAGATGCTTTATATGAAGGGACAAGCGTGCAGCCAGGAAGACAGAGGGTGTTACCTACACATTTAGCACAAGAGGGGAGCTGGAGAGGGTAGAGTACTGCTGGGCCATGGAGAAGTGGTTGGGCAGGTCGGGACCAATGCAAAGGAAGAGGCATCACCTGGGCTGGCCAGGAAGGGGAGAGGTGGGCAGTCTCCCACCGTGGGGCTGCCAGAAACCAGGAGGGGTTTCCAGGGAACACATGAAAGAGCTCCTGCCTGGAGGAGAGTGTGTAGACAGGCCCTGCTGGTGCCCCTAGAACTCTCCCCCAGCTGGCCCATAGATGCCTGAGAGGGGGGCTTGCATGACTGCCTTTCTTACCCCGAGTGGTAATAAAACACTTTAAATTTATTGTGACATTTGGATTTAATTAAAAAGTACACACTTAGGGAAGTAGAACATAATGGGGAAAGAGCCAGGGTGGCTTTTCCCCTCCTTTCTTCCCCAAACTAATTAGCGTTGTATTTTAAATTGTTTATGTGCCGCTAATCATCGTAATAAATCATTTATACTGAAAAAGACACACTCGGCTGTGCCCGCCGCGCGGATTCCGCTCACCGGGCTCTATCGTGAACAAATTGATCTGGAAGTGAATTTATTAACCACTGGGGAAGAAATCATTAGTGCTTTCTCTAAACATTCCCCAGGTACGCTTTACTGCTGCAGTTTATGCTGTAACTAAAAGGAGCATTACCCAGGCCCATGTTGTAATCTCCCTGCCGAGCTGGCAGTCCCACTCCCGAGCTAGAGGGTGGGAGGGATGAGGAGCCCTGGCCGCCTCTCCCACATGTGGTCCAGCAACCCCAGCCCTTTCCCTGTGCTCCTCATTCCAGAAGGGGCTTCCTGGGAGGTCTCTGTGGGCTCAAGGCTTCAGCTACCCCTTCTGTCGCCTCTCACTGGAGAGCAGTTCACAGTCACTGGTGTTTATGTCTCAGGAGCGTGGCTTAAAGGAGCAGTGGCCTAAGCTTCAGAGAACTGGGGAGCAGGAGCCGTGAGGTCATTGGGGCCAGAGAGGCGGGTCTTAGACCTGCTTCTCAACCCAGAGATGGAGAAGGCATCAGGGGTGGGCCAGTCGTACCCTTGGAGGAACAAATGGGGCTGAGCAGGGACCCAGGCAGGATCATGCACTGCCGGCCCGAGCCCCCAGGACCTTCTGACGATGGGCCTGGGGCCCTTTTCCAGGGTTTGGTGAGCAGTCAGTTCTGCTCCGCTGCCTGATGAGGCCTGCTGCCCTGTGGGGGTCTGCCCATCTCACCGGGCAGGCCCTGAACAATACTCCGCACTCCACATATAGTCTGGTGACAGGCAGCACGATTGTCAGCTCCTTGGTAGGAGACACCATGCCTTGGATAATGTGGCCTACAGCGGCCACACAGCTTTCCCGGCAGCCGGCTCTGCCTACGACTCGCACACAGGATGCTTTCCTTCCCTTTGCTCTGGGGGCTGCAGACCACTCTGACCACAGGGCCTGCTCTCCAAGACACACCAGCACAGCAAGCATCCTCCCACCCAGTTTCTAGAAGGGGAATCCATTTCTGAACAAGATCTGTCTGGGAGCCTGTGGCTGGCCTGAGCTACAAAGCCTGACTGTCCAACTCCCAAGGTTTTCTAAATGGCTTCATGCACTGGTTCCCCGTGAGCCTCCTCAGCCAGGCTGGGAGGTGGGCAGGGATCTGGCCCACACAGGCCCTGCCTTCAACTTCTCTCGCCCAGGTCTACCAAGGAGGGTGGAGAGTCCCCAGGGTCCCAGCAGGAAGCCTCAGGCTGGCACCCCAGAGGCAGTGCTAGGTCAGCAAGAGCCAAAGGGCCTCCTGTCCTTGTGGCTCCTGGGGCCAGGGCACTGGCATCTCCCTCCTTGACCCCTTGTCCTCCCTTCCCTCAGCCAGCCTGTGGCTAGCAGATAAGTTCTGGATCCTTCAAGAAGGAAGCAGAACCCGGCCTCTGACTAGGCTGAGCCTGCCTGGAGGGTCCCCTCCTTGTGTCTAGAGAACACATTTAAAAGTTTGAATTCAAAATTGATTTTGAAGGGCCCTAATCTCTGATCCCCTGGCGTTCACGGTGTGTCTGCAGCTCCTGCCAGACTCTCGTTTTCTGGTTCAGCGCGTTGGTGCTCACGTCCCTGATGCTGTGAAATTGAGACTCGTCTGAGAGTCCATGCCCCCCTCCCCCTCTGCAGAGATTGCAGGCCCCTTGGGAGCCCTGTTTCATTAGATGGGTGATGTGGGCTTTGCGGGTGCCCAGGGAGCAGCAGAGTTGCTGTCTGGGGAACACAGCTTCCAGACGCTTCCCTGCTGATTCCCCACAGCTGTGCAGCTCCAAGCAGCATCCTGTCAAGGGACCTGGGGTCTTGTTCTAGCAGCCCAGGATTGGATAGGGTTTTCTGGAGGCTACAATGGGAAAGGCTTGTGCCTGGAGTTCTTCTGTAGTTACCTTCGGGGGCTTTTTCTTCCCACCGGCCCTGAGAGGCTCAGACTTGGCTGGGAGGGGGGGAGTGGTCACATCCCTAAGCCCAAAGGACCCTCAGGTGAGGAGTAGGGGAGGCTAGGTCTGTGCCAGGGGAAATGGGGCATCCAGGCCACAGGCACAAAGGGGAAGACTGAGCTGCTGAGGTTACACAGGTGACTGAACTCAGGGCTCCACTCCACCGCCTGAGGGTTGGGATGGAATATTGTGTGCAAGAGGACATTCAGAGGGGGACCTCATTCCTCACAGGTCTGCAGGGGTTGAAGAAGAGGATTGCTGCCCCTTGATCTAAGAGGTAGAGGTTTTATATTTGCAAAAGAGCTGTCATTTTTCAGTTGGAGCCCTAGGCTGGGCCTCTCATAATTCCAGACTGAGGATGGCAGGATCTAGGCACTGCCACAGTTAGATCTGCTTTGATAGAGCCGCAGAGCTATAGATGCCCAGCCATGTGTGTCATGGGGCAGCAACAAGCCCAAGTAGGGCTCCCATCTTCAGGGAGCCTGCCTCTCTGTGTCAGCTCCCTCTGGCCAGCGACTCTTACCATTAATATGTGGATAGATTTTGCTCAGTCTCTATTCATTAACTGAACTGATAGTTAAAAAGTGATTTCTGTAGGGCTCAGTGCTGGAGACACAGTGGTGAATGAAATAGGACTCCCAAAATAGGCCTTTGTGGGACTTTCATCCTGATGAGAAAGACCAATTATTTGTCTTAAGTACAATCACCAAAAAAATAAAGTAAATAAAAATAAAACAACTACAAATTATGTTTAAAAACTCAGAAGGAAATGATCAGGGAGTCATTTCAGTAAAGAAATTAGGTGACCAAGGAAAGCCTCTCTGAGGAAGCCCAAGGAAGCTGAAGCCCAAGGAAGAAGGAGCCAGCCACATGAAGAGGCAGAGAAGGGTGTTCTGGGAAGTGGGGGGGGAGGGGTTGTGAAGCCTGTGCAAAGGCCCTGAGGCAGGAGGGAGATCTGGAATGTGGCTGACACACAGTATGGGAGGTGGATGCAGGGGCCAGACCACATGAGGATATCATAGGCTTGTTGAAGAAGGTGGATGTTATTCTCAGCCCACTGGAAGTTATGGAAGGGTTTCAAGCTGAGCAGTGACCTGACCTACTTTGTTCTGAAAGATTTCTGAAGCTGCTGTGTGAAGAATGGATTGTAGACAGTAGACATGAGAGGATGGTAGGGAGCTATGCTGATAGCATGGCGAAAAATGGTGGTGGCTCTGGAAATGGAGAGGAGTGGCAGGCTGAGGAGTGGGAGTCAACAGTAGGGAGTGAGGATGATGGAAGATCTGAGGGTGACTCTGAGTCTCTGGCCTGAGCATCTGGGTAGATGATGGTGTTCGTGTGATGAGAGGAAGCCTGGGGTATAGGGAAAGGGGCTAGATTTCGGGGGGAAGAGTTCGACTCCTGTTTTGGACCTACTGCTTTTGAGGTATGGCTGAGACCTTATAGAAACAACCAGAGAGCTGGAAGAGCAAGCCTGCACTCATCCTGCAGATAACTGTGCAGTTAACGGAAGCATCATTCCCCGTGACAGGCTCCAGAAAGCACATGCCACTTCCGACGTTTCTAAATCCCCCTCCCTGAAGATCGGCAGAAAACTGTGTGTCTCTGGGGAGTTGCTTCCCTTTGCACTGCTCCAGTGCATCGTCTGGGCCGTGCAAGGTCTAGACTGGAGTTCCCCACACCCAGACTGTGCTGGGTGTGGCTTCCCTCAACAGCGAGGCCTGCGGGATGTGCGTGGAAGCGCCTCAGCCCCTCCACCTGCAGACACTGAAAGGTCACCGCAGGGTCAGGCTTAGGACAGACCATTCCTAAGGAGTTTCGGTCCACCAAAACCTGCTGCAGAAATACATCTGCATAGGAAATGGCTTCTCTGGAGGGCACTGGGGCCATGAGGCCTGTCCTGCCCTGATGTACCCAAGGGGTCTTTAGAACTTTCTTCTTTTGGAGGGACCAGTTTGGTCCAAACCAAACTTCACTTTCCGCATTGCTTAGGAAAAGGCTGATGCCATACCGCCAGAGGGAGGAGCTAGAGCAGGAGGGGGTGGGGCCAGCAGCCTCGGTCCCAAGGCGCCCCGCCCCCACTTGGCCACTCCCAGGCTTGCCCTTGGGCAGATTGTGTAATTTCTCTGACCTCCGGGTCATCACGAATTGAGCGTTAGGGAATGTAAAGCACTTGGCACTGAATAGGCCATAAAAGCTATCCTCATGCCATTGAACGTGACTAGCGGCTGCAGGTGGATGGGGACAGCTCTGGGTGGTGCTTCGGTAGGCCTGACTGTGGTGGACTCTGGAAACCGGAAGGGACTTAACACTTTGGAAAAGGCAATTATTGTTGGACCTCCTTTCAGTTTCTTACCCTGAGTTGGGCCCCACCCCAGGTCCCCCTGGCTCCCTTCTTCCCTCCTTCACACACCAGCCCCTAGCTATTGATTGAGGGCCCACCCCAGCAATTGGGTTCTGGGTCTGGAGCTCTGAGTCCTCTCCTCACAGCTTGGCTCAACCCCCGAGGACACGAACCCCCTTAAGGCTTCTTTGTCCTTCTCAAGGCTGCAATGCAAACATCTTTGGTCTGCCTCTATATAGCCCTTCTGGTCTCTGTCCCCTTTCTGACCCCACCTCGAAGCCCTTCCAAGGTCCCACAACAGCTATAGCTTTTGCAGGACCACCAACTGAGAAGTGGCCTGTGGCTCACGAGAGCATGGGGACTGTGCCCTGCCATCACTTCTCCTGTGCTTAACCCAGGCCCTGCTCTAGGAGTGCCACCAGCCCCCTTCCCGGGATCATTCTGGTGTCTCAGCCATACAGGGGGACCAGACACTGCCCCAGTGAGCCTTCTTCAATCAGTCTGTGCAAGGAAGCCATAGGGCCTGGGCTGGGTGAGAACCTGAACTCCGGAGTCTGCCAGGAAGGGCTTCCGTCCCTGCCCTGAAGCCTCCTAGCCGTGTGACCTTGGGTAAGGACTTGAACCTCCATAGGCCTCTGTTTCCTCATCTGTTGAATGGGGTCATCATTAAGACGTCAGAGTGAATCTGAGGATTCCCTGAGATCACGGGTGTGGTGAGCATAAGTAAATGGTGGGTTTTATGAAGAGGCGTCCAAAGGTGGCCAAGGGGTGACCACCTCAGGTCTTTATTTTTTTCTTGGAGATGTAACGTATATGCAGTAAAATGCACAAGTCTCAAATGTTCAGTCCAGTGAACTTCTGCATTTATGAGCACCCCTTTAAACACCACCCAGATCGGGGCACCTGGGTGCCTCAGTTTTTTGAGCGACTGCCTTCGGCTCAGGTCATGATCCCGGAGACCCGGCATCGAGTCCCACATCAGGTTCCCTGCTCGGCGGGAGGCCTGCTTCTCCCTCTCTCACTCCCCCTGCTTGTGTTCCCCCTCTGGCTGTGTTTCTCTCTGTCAAATAAATAAAATCTTTAAAAAAGAAAACAAACAAAAAAACACCACCCAGATCAAGCCCCGGATATTTCCAGTTCTTCACTGGGCTTCCTCACACCTCCTGCCAGGTGATAATACACACCATTATTCTGACATTTCTCACCGTAGATCGGTTTTGCCTATTTGGGTAATACATAGAAATAGAATTATTCCACATGTACCTTTTGTGTCTGGTTTCTTTCATTCACATTTTGCTGTTGATCCATCCGTGTTATGTGTAGCCATGACTCCATCGTCTTCATGGCTGTGTGTTACTCCGTTGTGTGACTGCGCCATGGTGTATTATCCATTTTACCGTTGATGGGCATTTGTGGCGTTTGCACTTTGGGGCTGTTATGAAGCAAAGTGCTCTGGACATCCTTGTATATCCCCTCTGGTGGGCATAAGCTAGCATTTCTTGTGGGGGTGTACCTGGGAAGAGAATTATTGGATCGTAAGTCATAGATCATTTTTCTTAATGGACTTTTTAAAAGATTTAGGTGTCAGGGGCGCCTGAGTGGCTCAGTTGGTTGAGCGACTGCCTTCGGCTCAGTTCATGATCCCGGAGACCTGGGATCGAGTCCCACATCAGGCTCTCTGCTCCGCGGGAAGCCTGCTTCTCACTGTCTCACTCCCCCGCTTCTGTTCCCTCTCTGGCTGTGTTTCTGTCAAATAAATAAAATCTTTAAAAAAAATAGAAAATAAAAGATTTAGGTGTCAGAGAGAGAGAAAGAGAGGGCACACAAGCATGGGAGCAGCAGGCGGAGGGAGAAGCAGACTCCCCTGCTGAGAAAGGAGCCTGAAGCCAGACTCAGTCGCAGGACCCTGGGATCATGACCTGAGCTGAAGGTAGACACTTAACTGACTGAGCCACCCAGGCGCCCCTTAGCTGATTATTTTTTTTAAGCCGCTATATCAAACAGTGTGCTTTATGTCCATTAACTTAAAACTCAGAATAGTTCTTTGAAGTGGACTGTCCTCATTTAGCAGGTACGGAAGCTGAGGCAGAGCTGGGAAGTGATGGAGCCAGAATTCAAGTCAAGGCCGTCTCTCTGGAGGGCCCCCAGTCTTTGCGTCTACATTGCCTGCCTCTTCTACCAGACCCCTTTGAGGGGCAGTGCCAGAGCGAAAGGGGCGAGTCCTCCAGTGAGCTGGCCACCACCGCCAGCATCCCTCCACTGGCCCAATGGGGAGTTGGAGGCCGCGGGGACCCGACTCCTCCCTCATCCCACACAATGAGCACGCCACCTGCGAAGGCGTACGCAGAGGGGTGGTAGTGAACGTGCTCTAGGTGGCTGTGGCCACACGTTTCAACAGTTGTTCTCGTTGGCTTTTGATTCCAAATGAGTAGGAAATGCTATTAATCCAGGCCTCGCCTGCCGCATGGCAAGGCCCTGGGATAGGAGTGCAGTGAGACGAGAAATTGTGGAGATAAAACTGGTGTGAAATGGAGGCCTTCTCACAAGGCTGGATGTGTCCATGTGAAATGAAGTTACTTCTGAGAAAACGAGATTTAAAGAGATTCTGCAGAATTAGAGTACACTTTCAAATTTCCTTATTAAGCAGGATTGATGTCGTGGAGGGGCCGCTGGCTGGCTCTGTTCGGGACCCCACTCTGCCGTTCCAGGCCCAGATGTGGGCCCATGCAGCCCAAGCCCCTTGCAGCTTGGCCATGACCCAGATTCCCAGAGACAGCAGACCCCACCCCACCCTTGGCAGCTGGAGACAGGGTGCGAAGTGTGGGACTGCCTTTCTGGAGAATCACCAGCGCTCCCATGGGTCATGTGTGGGACTGCCTTTCTGGAGAATCACCAGCGCTCCCGTGGGTCATCTGCAGGTGAAACCCAGGGGCTCTCTCGGCCATTCCCCTGAGGAGTTGGTGCCGAGAACTGGGCACCAGGCATCTTACTCATGGGTTTTGCTCAAATCAGAGCTCGATTTCGAGCAGCGATCTACTTTCTGGAAATGTTTTTGAAAAGGCAGTAAGGTGCATGTGACTATTTGTGCCCATTGCGCATGTGCTCCGATGCGGGGTGGTGTGTGAGCAGCCGCTGGACGCTAGCACTGTGCTGGGCTGTAGGATAAAAGCATCATGGGGAGAATGATGCAGGCCCACCTCTCATGCACCCGACGTCCACGCGTGTGGCTCCGTGTCCCCGCACAAGTCTCTGTGCACTGCTGTGCATGCTGGCAGGTGTGTCCTGCATTCCGTGTTGCTCTCTGTATTAACGCTTTCTGCCTGGGGTCCGCGAGCACCTCAGGAGGTCCATAGTTCATACTCTGAGAGCAGAGCCGACAAAGCTGGTGCTTGGGCCCCGAAGACAAACCCCAACTCTGTCCCCAGCTCTGTCCCATTCTACCTGTGTAAGCCCTAGCAGGTCGAAACTTTTCTTGGGTTTCAGTTTTCCCATTGCTAAAATGGGAATAACAAGCTACGGGGGAGCCCAGCTTCTGCTGTGGGTGGTCGAGCTGCGGTGTGTGCAGATGGGTTTAGAAGCACTACTGAGACACATACAGAGATGACAAGCATTGCTGATAGACACCGCCAGTGGCCCCCGAGCTTGCCTGTCAGCCAGGCGGCACTGCTTCCTCCCACGCATGTCTGCCCTCACCACGGGACGATGGCGGATTGGGTGATGATGGATTCTAGCCTGTGTCCACCTGACTTTCACCAGGGTCACACATTCAATTCCAGGTATTTGCCTCGAAGTTAGTGATCGCCACTATTTGAGTGGCCTGAGATGGAGCTGTGACTAAGGTCATCCCTTCCCCTGTGCCAGATAAAGTGACACTAATCAGAGTGAACTTTTGACTGCCCAGTCCAGTCCGTCCTAAGCACTTCACAGAGACTTACTCCCTTATTCCTCACGGCAACTCTAGGAGATGTGGACTGTTTTCATACTCATTTAATAGTGAAGAAAATGAAGGCCCAGAGCACGCCGTCACAGATCCAAACTGAAGGGTACTCTCAGCCGGCCTGTATTCTTCCAAAATGCTGGTGTCTTGAAACACAAAGAGAGACTTAGGAATTCTTCCAGATTTAAGCAGACTAAACTTGACAAGTGAATGTGATACATGATCCAGAATGTTCTAGAATGTTATTTTGCCAAAAGGGTATTACTAGAGGACTCGGTCAGGTCTGAATGAAGTCCGCAGGTAAATAGTGGTAGGGCAATGATAATTTTCTGGTGTTGTTAATTGTATTATGGCTACGTGAGAGAATGTCCTTGATTTTAGGAAAAACGCATCCAAGTATTTAGGAGTGTGAGCCTTCCAGTCTGAACCCAACTCGCAAATGAGTCAGGAAAAAAATTATAGGTCGATGTATAGAGAAGGATAAAGCAGATATGGTAAAATGTTCCTATTTAGGGAATCTAGGCAAAAGGTGTACAGGAATTTTTTCTATTTTGCAACTTCTCTGAAGGCTTGAAATTGTGTCAAGATCAAAAGTTAAAGGAAAGAGGAAACAAGGGTCAGAACAGGGGGAGGGCATCCTGGAATGCATATTAAGAATACTCCCCAGTCTCCGCGTCAGGCCCCCCTGGAAGCCAGACTCTGCTGTGGCTTCACGTGCGTGACCTTGTTCTGTCCTCGCCACCATCTTTTTGGTTACCATTTCCCAGAAGCTAGTCAGAAAGATGAGGGATTTGTGCCAGGCCCTCCAGCTCCTTGGGACAGCGCTCAGGCTTGAAAGTAGGCTCTCTGACTTCAAGCTGTGTGCCCTGCACCCCACACCCACTGCTGGCTCTGACTTTGGGTGGAGAATGGGATGGGTAAGACAAGGCATTTCTTCCTGGAGCTGTGGTGGAGGGAAGGTGCTGGGATGGGAGCAGACCAGGTCCGTTTGCAGGATGGGGAGGGCTATTCTTCCAGGATTCTGCAGGGACCACATTCTGCAGTGTTGAGCAGGCAAGCTGGCTTGTGGGAGGGGGCTGCAGATGCAGGTGCCAGCGGTGGCCGCAGTGGTGCAGGGCATAGCTGGGAGTGACCCGGGGTGGGTGGGGCAGGGTGGGCATTTGCTGCTGGAAGACTGGCTTTGGAGGAGCTTGTGGGAGGCAGTGGGAGTGCTCCCCAGCCAGGCTCAGCCTGCTGTCCAAGCTGGAGGGAGGCATCAGGGGGAGTGCGCGCCAGTGGGCTTGGCAGTTTGGAGAAGTTCACATACCCAACACGAGGGCCCAGCTTAGCCTGGGGTAGTTGGGCAGGATTGCAGAGGACTTACTTGAGTCTGGCCTGGCAGACCCCTAGGGGGGGTCCAAGTGAAAAGGAGGGCTTCTCTCCTGGCTAGAGGGTGGGTGCAGGAAGAGCCAAATGACCTCTGGCAGTCCCTCCCGGTCACTGGGACTTGTCTGGCTTTTCCCCAGATTAAAGAGCTGAGGGTAAGTGTCTGGCAACTGGATGAGTCAGACCACGGGAGGCTGCCTCCTCCTCCTGTCAGCCTGCCTGGCATAGAGGTGGGCTAAGGGTTTGGCCTGTCTCCCCTCGAATGGCATCCCCTCACCACACACACCCTGAGATGGAGTGGCAACACACATGCTATGTGAACTGGTTTCTTTTGCCGGGTCCCGTGTGTGTCTGAGCGTGTGCCCACGCATGCAGGCAGGCTCAGACATCATCCGTTGTAAAATATCAGTGTTTTCATGGGTGAGTAATAATTACTGGGTAATGCTTTAAAACCTTTCCTGAAGTAGCACAAAGCTGTTTTTTTTCTAAAGTCAGGAGTACATTAAAAGGATTACCATGTAGATTTGATTTTTAGATAACACTAAAATGGATCCCAAATGGACTTTAGCAAAGGGATGCTATCTCCTTAATGGAAAGTGCATGGCCCGAGGCTCGGCTCCCAGAGCCAGGCAGGGGAGGGAAGGAGGGAAGAGGTGTCTGCAGGGCTGACTGGTAGGCTGGGTGGGGGCTGGGGAGGCAGGGCCCAGGGGCGGGGGGAGGGGGTGAGCCTTGACCCTCTGGGGAACATCTCACTCCATTTGGGGAACATGAGGCCAGAGATGCCCGCTTTAAACCTCCTTGCCTTTCCAGGAGACCTTTTCAGGTCTCCTTAACCAGCCCAGTGAGAGAGCAAACACAGTGTGGGTGCTGGGTAAAGAAGGAAGGAGTGAGTCAGACTTCTCCCAGGACCTCAGCCTTTCTAGGCAGAGAAAGCCCAAGGTTCCCATATGATCTGGGAGCTCCTAGCCAGGTTGGCTCTGGAGGTCTGTGCCTCAGTGGACATCAGACACTGTTTGGCAGAAGCCTTGTGCCCTCTTGAGAGTTCTTCGGGGCCCAGGAAGCGGAATTCCCAGGCCCTACGGAGCCCGGCTGTGGGCCAGAGCCAGCCCAGGCCGGGGCAGGGCCCAGGGGACCTGGGCTGGCTGCCTTGTGGCTTTGCTCTTCACGCCTTCCCTGGGTCCTGTCAGTTCCAGGCCCCGCCAGCTAGGGTTACAGATCACAGCTCTGCCGGCTCTGTGGCTAGGCATGCTGGGGCCTCAGCTCAGAATGCCAGCCTGTCCAGGAGCCATGCCAGATGGAAGACGGAGCAGGATGGACACTTCTCTTGCTGGGGTCCTTCCTCATCTCAGCCTGTAGCCTAGTGGATCCAGTGGATCCCTTGCGTGTAGATACTGCAGTTACCCCCCTCCTGCTATCGTTGGCATAGGGTAGAGCCCTGGGAGGGCTTGGGCCTGCCGCCAGTCCAGGTACACAAGGGAAAACCAGCCTTGGTAGGGCCGTCCTAGAGGCCAGGCCTGAGATTTTCCAGGTTGGTGCGTGTGTACCTATAGCTGTGATGACTGGGCACTCCGTCCATGGGACCCAGGGACAACAGTCCCACCCTGGGACCCACAGATTTCCTCACATCCAGCCCTTTGGAGCCCTCCCCCATTTGCCCACACCTGGTTCCTCCATGTAGGCCTGGCCTTGGAAGGAACCCTTCAGAGCCCCCTTAGCTCTCGAGGGGCCTGCTCCCCAGGTTGGCTCCAGTGGCCTCCTCAGAGCTCTGAGACCAGACTGAACCCTGCCAGAGGAGACGCGGGCAGGCCTGAAACACAGTCATCCTTAGCCCCATCACTCTCTCAGACCAATTAACCTTTAAAGCTGCATTAAGGAAATTAGGTAGCAAGTGTCCCCGCTAACAGGCCCTGCGGGGACTGGAAGGAGGAAGAAGGAGAGAGTTCACCGCCAGCCAGTGCCGCCTCCCTTCCGCAGTCACCTGTCCTGCCCTTCCAGGGCCCTAGAAGTCCCCCTCCCCAAGAGAGGTCTGAAGAGACAGCAAGGCACAGGACAGGGGAGGACCCCTGGAGCCAACTGGGTGATGAGTGGCTTACACTAGGCCTTGCCTTCAGACTTCTGTACCTCAGTTTACGGTATTCCTTGAAGCATTTGCCTGCAAGAGCTCTGCAGGCCCTTCTGGCCTGACGTCTGTGGACTCTAAGACTGAGGCGCCTTGGAGGCTGATTCTCTTCTGAAGTCTGAGGAAGGGTCAGACACCAGGAAGAGGGAAGGGGAAGGAGGGCTGAGGGCAGTGGACAGAGGCAGGGATAGGAGGGATACCGGGGAGTGGGAACTGAACCCAGGACCCTAGGGAGTGCTGGGGTCCCTTGGAGAGGATGGGGCCAGGAGGAGGGCAGACTTCACTGGCTTAGTGGAGAGCCAGGGAGGCAGGGAGGGGTGGGCTGTTTCCTCCCCAGTGGACGCCTCCATGCTCCTGAGCCTTGGTCAGGGAAGGCGCACCCCCACCCCTGCCATCTTCATGAGAGCTTCTCAGGCAGCTCTTACAGGTGCTCCACCCGCCCACACACCGCCTGCCCCCATCCTGGGTCTGGACTCCGAGATTCCCTGCATTGCACTCCAAGTCATGCCTCAGGGCCCCGCATCTAATGTCCAGGCTCAGGGTAGCCTCTGTCCTCACCTCCTCCCCAACTATTGCTCCCTGCGGTCGCTCCCTGAGCCCCCAAGGCCTGGGGCTACGAGCCCGAGCCTCTGTGCACACGCATGCCCGTGCCCACATGCTAGGCCTGTGTGCCCTCATGCACACACTTGTCTGCTGGGAGCTCAGCTTCTCCTTCCAGTAAACTCCATCTGCAATTCCTACCCTTTGTAGTTTTTCTTATATGTTGAGACACATGCATGGGTCCCGGAGCTGGTGTGTGTGGGGGGGTTGGTGGTGCTGGGGCATGGCTCAGAGACTTGTGTCCGGGTGGGAGCTCCCCACCGCTCAGCCAGGGCAGGTAGGAAGTTTGACTCTAGCTGCAAGCATTCCTGAGGAGAGCCCCCGGGAGGAGGGCTGGGAGGAGAGCTGGCCAGCTGCCTCCTGGCACACTCCCCCTCCCCGCCGGGAGTCCCACTTTCTTCCTGATACCCATACCGCCAGTTCTGCAGGAGTTAAGCAAGAAGCTGTAGCCTGCCTTCTAAGCGTA
>PITA01001321.1:162686-202231 GCA_004023965.1 Spilogale gracilis
TTCTCTGGGCCACAGAAGAGCCAGCCAGATGGGGCATATGAGGAGTTTCGGGCCTCCTGGCGAGGGGACCACATGGAAGGCTGGATGCGGAAAAACAGCGGGGGGGGGGGGGGGCTGGGGCTAGGGCCACCCACAGCTTCTGCAGGGGCCTCTGCAGGAGGGGGGAACAGCTTGTGCCATGCAGCTCAAAGGACAGGACCCTGGGGTGGGGAGGGGGTTTGCTGGGGAACAAGCGAGGACTCTGGGAGCCCCACACGCTGGAGGGGGCAGCAGGGAGAAGCAGTGTGCTCCTGTTCCTCGAGGGGATGAGCCCTGAGGCCTGGGTCTCCATCCCTCTGTCATCCGTCTCCCCACAGGCGTGCCCATGCTCTCCGTCCAACCCAAAGGCAAGCAGAAGGGCTGCGCGGGCTGCAACCGCAAGATCAAAGACCGCTACCTGCTGAAGGCCCTGGACAAGTACTGGCACGAGGACTGCCTCAAGTGCGCCTGCTGCGACTGCCGCCTGGGGGAGGTGGGCTCCACCCTGTACACCAAGGCCAACCTCATTCTGTGCCGGCGGGACTACCTGAGGTGCGCCTCCCTCCGGGCCCAGCCCCCCTACCCCCTCCTCCCCGGGCCAGCGTGGCTCTGCCCCCTGCATCTAGACGCAGGCCCTGAGTGCTCATCCTCGACCCTCCTGCCCCGGCCCTGCACCCCCAGACGTCCACAGAACCACGCTGTCTTCTGCTGAGCACAGTGCCCAGAACAGGGCTGAGCCAGCCTTTGGACCATGGGGCACCTGAGATAAGTTTCCCAAGGGCACCAGCCTGGCTCTGCCCATCTTTGCCAGGTGCTTCTGACTCACCCTGTCCCTGGAATCTGGGAGGGGACACCTCAGAGGCATTCCAGGACCAGGTTGGTAAGCTCTGACTTCCCTGGGCCCCTCCTGCCTGGCGAAGTCTCCTTGCCCCCTCTTCCCTGTGCCCAGCGGGCCCTGGCATCAGACAGCAGATTGCCTGGGGCATCTGGCAGGTAGCCAGACCCTGGGATAAGGACCGCTGATCTTAGAGCCTGAAGACCTGGTTTTGAACTAGCTCTGGAGCCTCGGCTTCTGACCTTCTCCAGACGTAGTTTGTCCCTCCATGAATAGTTATGAAGACTAAAGCTTCCCCAGCTCACATTCCTTGGAGCACTAACCCACCCTCCCCCACAACCTGGATCCTGTTCCCTAGGGCTGTCTCCCCCAATTAACCCTCCCTTAGGCCATTTATGACATCAGCAAGGCTGGAAGGAGGCCACAAAGTGGGGGCCTTGGCCGAGACCCAGCGTCTGCATTTGGCTGGGTGGCAGAGGCCAGGCCTTGTGAGGAAGGAAGGCCCATTGCATTAATTAACAGGTCAGGCTAGGGCTTCGTGGGGGCCTCCCTCTGCTCAAGTCTGGGCCTTGGTCGGGGGTGGGGTTGTCAGCAGAGGCTGCCCTGCTTTTGGGAAGAGCCTAAGGTTTCCCTGCTTGCTCCTTCTTGTTCAACTTCAACCTTCAGCCAGAAGTGTTTAAAGTATCACAATAATCTAGGACCTGCGATACAGTGCTCCTCGCTAGGCTGGAGGAAAGGGCTCAGGCCAGGGGCACGGGCTGAGGAAGAATATTTCTGGGGACTCCCCCTTGATGACCTGGAGGGGGCCTCCAAGTAGGAAGGTTTCAGACATCCCCTGGGAGCTGAACCTCCCAAGTCGACGAAGAGAGTTGGCGAGCTGACCATGAGTCCCAGGGACCTGGGCGGGAGGGGCCCCAGTGTAGGATGGGCTGGCCAGCAGAGTCTAAGCACCCACAAGCATTCTGAGCGCTGCCACCTACTGGAGCCAAAACTATTGTTTCTGGGCTCTGGCAGTGACCAAGGAAGGACTTCGGGGCCAGGTAGGTCAGTGGGCTGGGGTGGGGTAGGGCTTCCTTGGGCGGCTCTTCCCCAAAGAAGCCTGTCCGAAGGCTGCCCCCTCCACAGCCTCTGGGGGCAGTGAGGCCCCCCCTTGGCAGGCAGGTGTTGTGGCCCAGTCTTTATCTGCCTTGATCTGAGCCACCAGGCAGCTCAGGCTGATGAATAATGGAGTCAAGCTCGTCTGCAGGTGCCTGAGCTCGAGCTGGACAAATCAGGGATTAGAGGGTCTTTCGCCCGCCCCTCAGCCCCCTGCCTCACTTGGGGCTTGCTCAGCCAGTGCGCAGAAAATAAGCGAGGGAGCCTGGCTGGTGGCTCCGACCATGGGAACACCCAGCCCGAGACTGGCCAGTGTGGGAGCAAGTGAGCGCCTCATCCCCAGAGCTCTGCAGCCAGCACCTAGGAGGAGGGCGTGCCTGTGTGAAAGAGGCCTTGGGCCACATGGCCTTGGAACTTTCTTTGGGCATCAGTCCTATTTTAGAATCTTTGAGCAGGATCACCTAGTCTAGCATCCCCTTTTGGAAAAGGATACACTGAGATCCAGGAAAATGAAAAAGGGATTTAGGCAAGTCACCCAG
Organism: Spilogale gracilis; assembly: GCA_004023965.1. Lineage (NCBI taxonomy): Eukaryota > Metazoa > Chordata > Mammalia > Carnivora > Mephitidae > Spilogale > Spilogale gracilis. The sequence continues at coordinate 165,174 of PITA01001321.1, forward strand.
TGAGTTAGTTACAGAAAAAGACCACCCCACTGAATTAAATGAGTTGATCTCAGTACAGCCCTCGGAACAGGGCCTGGCACGTAGCAGACACCCTCGGTAGAGGCGTCCCCTAAGGGGTCCGGGACTGAGAACTTAACTGAACTTTCCACAGCAAACCTGTGAAGGATGCTTTCAGTCTCTATTTTACAGTCAAAGGAGGCTCTGAGAGACCCAGGGCCAGCCTGAAGGCAGGCGGACTGCCCCTGAATTCATGCTTGTGTGACTGGAGTCCTCGCTCATGGCCCAGCTTAGTGTTCTTCCAGTGGCCCTGGGTCCCAGTACCCCAACCCCGGTGAGAGCCCAGGATGGGTCTTGTCAGCCCAGCGCAGAGATGGGCAATGTCACCCAAGCCCTGAACCCCTGTACTCCCCTCTGTAGGTGGCTGCGTCGATTTCTCTGAGGCCCGATCTCTTAGCAGTATTCTAGAAGCTGCCCTATGCGCTCCTTCCCTCTTGCCTAGGCCCAAGGGCTAAGCCCTCAGGAGTAGGAACCCATGGGGCCCTGAGTAGAGGCCGCTTCTCTGCCCCCAGGCCCCGGCAGGCCCCTGAGCCCTCTGTACCCTTCCCTTGGCAGGCTTTTTGGCACCACGGGCAACTGCGCTGCCTGCAGCAAGCTGATCCCAGCCTTCGAGATGGTGATGCGGGCCCGGGACAATGTATATCACCTCGACTGCTTCGCTTGCCAGCTCTGCAACCAGAGGTGAGAGCTGCACCCATAACGGCCCCTGGATGACACCTGCGGGGACAAGCGTGCTGCGGACATGTCAGTGCAAATGTCCAGGGGCTAGAATGGCACGTGGTCTTGAGCATGCATGCGCATAAGTGTGTTTTATGTATGCCTGAGCCCTGTAGCCCATGTGTGCCCTCCGGCACTGTTGTGTGCGCGTTTGTAGGGCCCAGGTCTGTGTGGGTGTGATGAGTCGTGCGAACATGCGCTTACCTTGTGTGTCCATCGTGTCATGCGCATGTGTGGATTTTTAAACGTGCACATACAAGGCCGATGTGTGTGTGTGCTGTGTGTGCATAACAGATGAGTGTGAACACACACACATTTAAATGTTCATGTGCAAGGGGTCTACCCTGTCATACGTCTATGCATTTTAGTGGGAAGGTGTTCCTGTGCCTGGGAGGTCATTTCCTTATGGGAACAGCTACTCAGTCCTGGGATTCTGGGTTCAGCCTAGCCACTTTCTGCTCAACACACCATGTCCCAAACCCCGTGGGAGGCCCCAGGGACCTATGGGGCCAGAACCCCTCAGCCCTGTCTGGGGACCTAACACTAGAAGACAAGCCCTTTTCTCAGGAACTCCCATGTCAGGAAGGACCTCCTGCAAGTGGTCCCAGAGGATGAGGTCCAGAGGGACCTGTAGGGAACACTGAGGGGGATCACAGGGGACTCAGGCCGCTAAGAGGGCTCAGTGAAGTTGTAGTGCCACCTCGTGGTTGGATTGGGATCTGCCGGGACTGGGCCTCTGACCCAGGGGTCTGGCTGAAGACCTGGCCGCCCTGGGGATATCTTTAGGGAAAGAGCTGAATCCTCCAGTACTATGGAAGGACTGTTTGGCGGGGGCTTGATAAAGCAAGGCCTTCTCTGGGAGGGAGGGAAGATAGTGGGACAGGGTCACTTCCTTCTGGAAGGATGCTACAGATTCTGTTCAAAGGAAGAGTTTCACTGAGTCATCCTCTTAAGTTGGGGAAGGAAACAGAAGAAGAGAGAAATCAACCATTTTACCCCTTTGTCCTCCCCCATCTCTGCCTCTCTGCACCTCTCTCCTCTCTCGGTCTTTTTCTGTTTCTTTGTCCTTTTCTCTCTTTCTCCCTCTCCAGGACTGGGGTAGGTTATTCCCACACTTTCCCACCAACCCCATTCCTCCAGGGAAGACCCGACTGTGGCCCAGACTTGTCCGTCTGTCTGTCCTACACCCCAGACTGCAGGGCCTGGCTAAGAACTGGGCTGACCCAGGTGTGCTATGAGACCTTTGAGGGATCCCTTCTGGAAAGTTGAAGGAACCAACTCTCCCAGATCTCAGTTCTCATATGTTCACCTCCTGGGCTGGGCTGGGGCCTATCTAGAGCCCCCACCATTCACTGGGACCCCTCCATGGCCTCTCTCTCCTGCTTGGATTTTCCAGATTTTGTGTGGGAGACAAATTCTTCCTGAAGAACAACATGATCTTGTGCCAGATGGACTATGAGGAGGGACAGCTCAATGGCACCTTTGAATCGCAGGTTCAGTAATGCCCACCACCTGGCCTCCAGGCCCATCTGTCCGTCTGCCTGTCTGCCCGTCTGCCCGTCTGCCCACCTGCCTGGCCGGCCACCACTCTCCTGCCGATTAGAACTCCTTCGTCCTCGATGGGAGGGACGGCCCTCCCTCTGCTGCCCATCTGTGTGTGACCCCTCCTGGGGTCAGGCTGGGCCTGTACAGTCTGTCTTCTGTATATAAATGGGAACATTTATTTTATGAGAAATGTAATGCGATTTTATTACTGGCGTGGATTAAACTTATGAATGTTTCCGGGGAGGTTACTGTGCATTGATCACCTGACTGATACAGACCTGGGGTCCCTCCCCTCTGCTTAGGAGTGGAACAAGGCTCTGTCCCCCGGACATCTCCAAAGCTGGGCACAGAGCAGAGCCTGGGGCTACAGTGTGTGCTGTTGATGGGCAGGGCAGGGGAGCTCCAGGTGGGCTTTATGGGGTAGAAGCGGGAGGGAAGAGGACAAGCCCACATATCTCACAGCCAGAGGGGGGAATGTGGGTGTCCCTCCCTCCCCTGGAAGAGCATATACCCGGACCCCCAAGATAAAGAGAGGCAAGATGAAACCCTGCCTTCCCTGGGTTCCTGTTCCTTCCACTGAGACCACCAGCCAGGAACCCAGTCTTGACTTCCCCCCACATCCTGACCCCAAATCCTGAGCCTTCTACCATGGGAATACCATTCTCAAACCCCTCTTCCCTTTCAGGGTGATGGACAGCCCTTGCTGTCTCCTCCCTGCTGCTTGGGCCTGCCCTGGGGCCTGCCTTTCTGCTTTTCTGGATGAGCGAGAACAATCCTGTTGGCCTGTATTCAGCCCACACAGGCTAAAGGCTTTCACTCATTCATTCAGCAAACCTTAATCCAATCTGTCTCAGCCCCATGCTGCAAGCACCAGAAATGCGGATGAATCATGGATCGAACACAGTCCCTGCCCTTGAGGAGGAGGGAGAAAGCCAGGAAAACAAGTGGAGCCTAGCACAGTGAGGACAAACCCCGCAGGAAGACCTGGGATAGGCTGGTTGGCTTCCCGCGGACCACACCCACCTGCTACAACTGTGGAGAGTCAGAGGCAGCCCGTCCGGCGGGCACGCGCAGTCAGAGAGATGCACCTGCCAGCAGGCCGAGACACGGACACACAAGCAGATGGCTGTGTAGGCAGAAGTAGGTGGGGACAGCCAGCCAGCCAGACGCCCAGGGCATTTTCCATGCCCCAGCTAGGCCAGGCTCACCTGTGGCCAGCAGGAGGGCTATCTTGCTCTTGGCACCAGCCACAACATTGAGCACAGAGCCTGCGACCGCAAAGGGAGCACTAAATGGTATGAAAAATAGGGACTCCCTGGATCCAAAGCCTGGATGGGATAGGCGGTATCGACAGGCTTCCCTGGACCGTCAGGCCACTGGCTTATCCTTCTCCGGGGACTGTTCTCACCCTGGCCTTGGCCCAGAGCCCAGGGCTGATGGAGCCCGCCCACTGCTTCCAGCTCTACCTGCTCCTGGATGGGATGCTGCCCGTCACCTGGCCCCAGGCCTGCTCATTGGGAGTGACATGGGCACGTGGCTGGGCCTCTGGGGCCCCGGGAGCAGGCTGCCTCCCCACATGCTGGCTTTGTGGCTGGTGGCCCAATCCGTGCGCAGGGATCGCTAGGGCCAGGGATTCTCAGCTGTGGGGTGTCCCCCTCCTGTGATGGAGAAGAGGGGCATAGAGCCAGGTGGCCTGGCCGCAGTGGGGGTTTTTGTGATGTGTCTGTTGCGACTGTGGAACTGTGGAGCTGGGTGTGGCGTGTGAGACGGGGACCAAGCAGGAGTATGTGAATTTGAGGGCTGGAGTCCGTTGTGAGGAATTTTCTCCCTCAGCTTGGAAAAGCGAATCATTTTCCTGAATGGTAGCAGAGTCCCCCACCCCATGCCAGACTCTCCGGGGGCCCTGGGTCAGGGAGGGCTGTGCCCGCCCCCAGGCCCCCAACTCCTAACTTCAGAGTTTAGTGCAGATGAAGTTGTAACACAAGTTAATTACATGGTTATCGAGAGATAACGGAGCCACTCGAATGCAGTTTCTGGGCAATTACAATTGTTTCCAACAGAGTTCCCATATTGCAGCCATGAAATAGCATGTCGTTTTGCAGTAATTATGTAATTAACTTGTCTCACCGCTCTAGGTTGCACAACAATTAATTCACTCACAATGAGATAGACTGCACATCAGGCAGCCGGCCTCTGGAAGCCCCCGAGAGCAGAGCCGGCCTTCTAGAGGACCCCAGCCCTGCTCTGCCCACTGCAGACCTTGCCAGGGGGCTTCCTCCGTTCAACGTGCAGTGGGACGCGTCAGATCCAGCACCATGGCCCCACTTATATGCCTGTGTCATGGTCCCCACCCAGGACATGGGGCTGATCTGTTTCCCAGGGCAGCTGGTGGGCAGCCTTCCCAGGTGGAGGGCTATACTGTGAGCACTGTGCTAACGAGAGCCGGGTCACCGTGCCGGATGTCATGATGTGCTGAGTGGGAGACCCTTCGCCCGGGAAGTCCCACAGCGCTCCACAGCCATCCCCCAAGAGGAGGCCACACAGGCCTTGCGGACATGTGGATGGCGTGAAATCAAAGGGAGGGCAGCGGGAGTAGAAAGGAGGCCGGGCCTTTCCTGTAGCAGGCAGCGGGGCCGGGCTGCTGGGGCTTCTTGGGGCCAGGGATTATGTGCCCACGGAGTGTCCCAGGGGCTCCCAAGAAAAGTCCGGCCCCCCTCCCCAGCCACAGTGGTGGGGAAACTTCTTTAAGTGCAGGGCATGAATGGCTCTGACCCGGTTCTCCTTGGGGCTGCAGCAGCGTGGAAGACGAGTGGGGGGGGGGGGCAGGAAGTGCCAAGTATGGACAGCTGGAGACTGTGGCAGCTCCAGCCTCAGCCCGGGCCACATGGGTGGTAGCCATGTGTGCAGACAGGCTTCATACAGTAGCCGGGCACGCTCCCCTCGTCCTCCAGCCACCCTGTGGGACCCCATCTTTCCTCCCTGCATTCCTTGGTGGCTTGTGTCAGAGACACCCTCATGAGGGGCCTGGGTCCTACAGAATGGGGCACCTGCTTATGCCCCACTCTTTGGCCTGAAGCTGAACCACATATCCCTGTGTCTGGAAAGAAGTTTGATTCTAATTTTGACAGTGCTCCATGGCCCATCATGAAATCTCTCTCCTCCCAGGCCTTGCCCCAGAAACTGCGCCCCACATCACAAGAAGCACGGGAGCCAAGGCAGAACCCACGTGAAATTCCTGCCCAGGCAGTCTCAGCTCTGTGCGGAGACCATTGCTTTTCTCTCTTAAAGCTGTCAGTGATCATCACACCCAGCTGACTCTGTCTGGCATGGAGTGCTTCCCAGCATCACCCACCTAGGGACGCTGCCACCAAGTGAGCGTAGACTCAGGAAAGACGCTTTGTGCTGCAAGTGTGCATTACCTCTAAAACTATAATTGCCTAAAAATGAGTGACTAGAGATGGGCTGCTGTGAAGACCCAGAAAAAGGATTGGTCCAGAAAAATACTTGGTCAAGCCTGGTTTAATCATGTGAAAATCATCAGACGAAATACATACACACACACAAATACGCACAGCTCAAGAGTGCTAGATAATCAGAAGCCCCAGATCCCACGCGTGGGGTTTGTACTGCCTTGTCTCAACAAGGGCGGGAGTCTCTTGCTCTCCCAGATGTACAGTTGAGCGGTATCCCAGATCTCTCAGCCTCCTAAGGGTCAAGTAGACTGCTGGTCAAAGTTCTTGAGCTCCCTCCGGCTGTTTCCATATTCGTCTCCCAGCAATAGCCCTTCCTGTTGGTTGGTCTGCCCCCAACCTAGCAGCACCTCGGAGTTCCTACCTGCTCCTCCGGCCATGCCGAGTTCCCCCTGAGGCTCCAGTGACTCCCCTCTGGGCTGGTGCTTCCATAACTTTCACTCACACTTCTTTCTGTGGTTTCTCCGTTTCACCACCTCTACTTACTTCATGGAACAGGCGACCTCCGTTGACTCCAGACCCTCTTCCCGGGCTCAGGGCCAGACCGAGAAAGGGGAATGCAGGTGCTGCTCAGGACATCCATCAGGGCGTGGGGCAGAGTGAAGGGAGATTTACTATGCAACTGCTGTAGCAGGAAGAGAAGTAGGCTGGGGCCAGGTTTCAGCGAGGAAGGAAATCTGCAGCTCCGAGAGAGAAATGAGCTTTTAAAGCCTGTTTCCCATGAAGGAAAATAGAGCTGGATTCAAATATTTTGGAATCTCCCAAATTATTTTTATTCTGGGGCACCAGCCTTTCCCTTTACAAAATGTGGTGAAAATCCTCTAGCTGTGGGCTCCCCCGAATACCAATTTCTTCCTCTCTCGAGCCCCCAAGCTGCACACCTAGGCAGGCCTTCCCGTGAGTGCTGCCTGGAGCTCAATTCTCTGAGCTTACACGCTCACAGTCCAACACAGCAGCCCATCTCCAGACTATCCCAGGGCCCTGGTTGTTGCAGACCTTGTGTCCTTTGCAGGAGAAGCTTGAGGCCCCGAGCGGCTCAGGAGCCTTTTGGCTGCTCGTGGCACTGGGTTGGGGTCTCTGCTCTTTCGGTCCCCTGCCTTCTCCGGCAGTACAACTTGATTCCAGAGAGGAGCTGGTCCAGGACCTCCTGCTTGAGGCTTAATTCATTCTTCATTCTCTTACCTCCTGGGGCCCCTGGGGACCTGGCCTCCTGGGGACCTGGGGTTTCCTACAGTTCTGGCAAGTGTGGTTTTGCCTTTCAGAGTCTGAAAGTGCTAGGCGACAGAGGCAGGACCATTCTGGGGCACACCTCTTGTAACGGGTCCCCCTGCTGCCTTTTGAGGAATATGGGGTTCTCTCCATAGCAGGTCTGAGGGCTCTTCAGAATGACCCACGATCCCCTCTTCCTGCTTCTCTCCCAATCTGCTGGCACAGCTTAGAGATCAGAGATGGCAGGCTTAGCTGAGACAGAGGAACAGAGAGGGAGAGATGAAAGAGAGGAAAAGAGGAGGAAAAGAAGGAAGGAAAGGGGAGATGGAAAGAGAGGCAGATGGGAAGAGATGAGATGGAACAGGAGAGCAGGGAGAGAGAATGGGCAATGGGTCTGGGAAGAATCTAACTGCTCAGAGGCAAAGGGCAGCGTGGCATGGCAGTGACATGTGGCCAGGAGCCAGATCACGTTGGTTCAGACCAGTAGCTCCTCTGCGTGGTGGCTGCCCAGCTCCAGGACTCACTTCACTCCCGTCTTACAGAGGAGGGACTTCCTCATCTTCCTGAGGGGGATGTGCCTAGGACCTACTTGGGACTGCCCTGAGCCGAGCTTCGGAGTCATCACGTGGACCGCCCCTGTCACAATGCAGGCGGCTCACAGTGAAAGCCAGAACATGTGGCTGCTGCTGGAACAGGGTTTGACCCAGCCAACACTAGGTCTGCCTCCTGCAGGAGGCCAGGGCTGTCCTCGGCAGCGACTTGTCTCCCTCCCCTATAGGCGGCTCCCTGGAAGAGGTACTGCACCCTGGGGCTGTGGGGAAGATCAGCTAGGCAGACCAACAGAGCTGGCTTTCCTCAATAAAAACACACCCAGCCCCTTTTAGCTGCTTGGGAACTCAGTTAGGGATGTGAGATGATTATCATCATCCCCATTTTACAGCTGAAGAAACTGAGGCTCCAAGCGTCATTCTCATAAGTAATAGAACTGGATCTGAACTCGGGCCCAGTCTGACTCCAGATTGCAATTGGGGAATTCCTGTGTGAAACTGACCAGGAGTGGGCCTGGGCGGGCACAGGTAGGTGGTCCCCATGACAGAGCCCCCAGACTCCCCACCTTACCCCCGTTTCTCTCTGTGGCCCATCCCTCAACCGAGAACATGATCCTTGTGTAAGAGATGGAGAGACAAGAGAGGACGAGTAAGTGACGCAAGAGCTTCTCTCCCTCATTGCACAGCCTGTCGATGGGATGAGAGTTTCCAGATGATGTCATCAGAGCAGTGCGGGCCAGAGCAGTGATCGGACCCGGGCAGCCCAGCCAGTTCCTGGGCTGGAGTTTTATCCGTGAGGCAGGCCCCAGGGCATCACCGTTCAGTCCGTTAGGAAATCAGCCTGCCACGTGGCAACCTCCTGGTGGGTGCTAAGGAATGGAAATCCCGGTGGTCCAGGCAGGCAGGGCCCTTCTCCCTATGAGTTTTACAGCCTAGTGGGGAAGACCAATGATAAACAAAGAAATAGATCAATAACAAACTAAAGATAGCACAGAGAGGCCAGAAAGAGACCTGCTTTATATGGTATGGGAAAGAATGATCTTTTTTTTTCTTGCTCATCTTGGGAGTAATCATCTTCTCTGATGGGCTCACTTTGGGGATATTGAGGCCCAGACAGGAAGTGATGGACAGGGGCACACTGAGACCAGCCTGGGTTAGGAGCTTGATCTTCTGGCCCTCAGCCTGACCCAGAGCTGTGTCTCCTGGCATTGTGAAACCTTCATTCCGCAGGGTCCCGCTTGGCCACACGGTGCACAGAGGAGAGAAAGTGCTGCTCAGCCCTGACGCCTGCTCAGTGCTCCACTTCCTTTGTTTTCCAGATTAGCAATACTCTTCCTTAAAATATCAAGACATTGGGCTTGGGTTCTCAGCTGCCATCACCAGTCTCCCTGCCCCATGAAGCCCCTAACTTGGGATATGTTGGCCAGGCCCATGGTTTTGGGGGATTCTAGCCTGATTATTCTGACACTTGGAGTTACTGCCCTCCACAGAGAATGCACCCAGAAAGTGCCTTCTCAGCACATTCCACATGGCCAGTTTTCCAGGGGAAAAGAGGATTTGCTGTAAAAGCAGGCATTGGCAATGCCCAGAGGGCCAGGGGACAATAGGTTTGGCATGACCCGTCCTCCTTTCCCCTTTCTCCAGACTCACTGCCCTCAGCCTGCTGGCCTGTTCTGAGCGGGGGGTACAGGCTTAGGCTCAGCCCCAGGCCTGCTACTGGGCCTTGCTGCTTCCAGGGATCCAGAAAGAAGCGAAGGCAAGTGGGTTTCGCATGACAGTGCATCCCAGGGCTGAGATGTGGCGGCCCCTGTCTGCTACCAACAATGTGTACCATGCATGAGGCGCCCCCTGGAGGAAGGGTGGTTTCGTCTAGCTCCTTTGCTATTTGCTGAGTTTACCCTGGGCTTTCACGCAGGGCTGTGGATTTCCAGAACGTGGCTGACAGTAGAGCCCCTTGCTTCTAGGCTGGGGACACCAGACCATCATTCACTCCAAGCCTCTCATAGTGAAGGAGTGGAGGCACTTTGCACAAAGTAGGGTTGGGTGGGCCCTGGTTCCATGGGACTCAGGAGACCCTGGACCCCTTCTCTGAGTTCCCGTGGTCTGGCTTTCCCTCAGCCTGGGGCCCAGCTGGCCCAGGCCTGTCCTTTACTCTCTCCCCTGCACCTGCCTACTTATTACAGGCCTATTTGGAAGCTAATCCCTGCATTCATTAAGTGACCCCTCCTCCTGTCCCTCTGCTTTCATTAGAGACAAGAGAGCTAATTACCAGCCCCTAAGAGGCCCCACCACAGGCCATTTTAGACTTGACACAACTCTTTAAATGATTTAAAAATCCTATTTCCCTGCAATGAAATGGGCTACTCTTCCTTCCTTATTAAAACTAATTACTATGCACTTCCCATCTGAAGAAGGACCCTGCTCCTTGTCTTCTGTAGACCGTGGCTCCTCACAGAAGCCTTTCCAGATTGCTGGGAAGGGAGGAGGTAGAGGCATCCACGGCTCTTCTCCCTCCAGCCAGATGTCCCAGTAAGTTCAGGGAGGCTGAGCCTGATGGAGACTGGAAAGCACAGGCTCAAGCTGGAGAGTTGGATGGAGAGATGGTGTTAAGGAGAAGGGAGAAAAACCAGCCCTGAATGGTGACCACGAGCCCCTCTGGGGCTTCAGTGCGGAAGACTTCCCTGCCCAAATCTAAGACTTGAAAATGTCCTGTGGTAAGGGAAACCAGGTCAGCACCACAGAACTTTCAGGAGCTCTCCATGTCTTGGAGTTTTTGAGCCTGAGCCCTTGGGTTCATGATAAAATGCACAAAGTGAAAAGGGGTGGTGGAGAGAACTTCCAACTATGACATGCGCTACGCCTGCAACAACGACACAGAAGCTCATCATCTCCAAAAGCAGCTCGATTCTATAAAGGGAGCCCCCTGCTCAGGCCCCTCTAACTCCGGGGTATGATGCCAACAGTGACTTTCACTGTAACCTTTGTCTTTCCCTCTGTCCCTATCTGGGACCTACAAGGTGCTAAAACCAAACTTAAAAAAAAAAAAAAAAAGACTATCTATGAAGGGTGGTCTTAATTTTGGCATCTATGTGAGCTTGTTTCATTTCAAAAACATAATTTTATTTTGCAATTTAGCTATTATCTTTATTTTACTTTATTTTTTCCATAACCCAGCAACTCTATCCCTCCTCCCACCCCCCTCTTTATTTTAAATCACATAGGGGGATCCCCTAATGTTTTTTCTTCAATTTGGAACCTCTAACTTGAGCTGCAGACTTCATCTGGTTCCATTCATCAGGGGCTTCGCTACATAATGTTAAGGGTCACTTTCCCTCCCACATTCTGGGACCCCTTGAGTCCCCTCTCCAGGGACATGTGGCAGTGGGCTCTCATTACCTGCTGTCTTCCCACCCCAACCAGCAGTGATGCACACCTATGTTTAGCCCAGAGCCAGAACCTGTTAAATTGGGAACGAATACAAGGGGAGAAATCAGCGTGATCTGCCCTCTTAGGGACCCCACGGCTCTGCAGGGCAAGTCCCAGGCCATCCTCAGGCCAAGCAGGGCTCAGACTCTACCCTCTGCCCCTGCCCTTGTCTCTGATAGCCCTCATCACCAACAGCACATTGAAGCATAAGGCACTGTCTTCCTCTCCCCCTCTTGCTTCATTCTACCAGTCCTGCACACCTTGAAGCTTTGCCTTCTGAACTTTTGCAGGCAAACAGGCAAGGGTAAAAACTCAGTATAGAGGAAGAGGCACAGATTCCAGAGTCCTACAGTTAGATGTAGGTTCCAGGCTCCTGAACCCATCTGGGTGATGACCAGACCCCCATTACACTTCTGGTTGCCTTTATTCCCTAGGAGGAGGCTCACATTTCCACCTACCCCCGCTGCTCATCAGTAGCACCTTGTGTAGCAAAATAATGCCCTTAGGCCCGAAGAGGCTTTAGAGGGAGGATATCAAGGGCTCCTTGCTCCCTGAGCAGTCTAAATTCCTGAGCTCATAGGTCTGTACCCTCTGGGAACTTGGCTCCAACAGGGACAGTGACAACTCCCATACTAGAAAATGTTTCTGCTTATTAAGTCTGCATCACCTCCTTTGCTGTATTGTGTCTCGCAGCGTCCCTGGGAGCGCAGAGGTTACAGGTGAGGCAATAAAACACATCGTGATGTAGCTGGGTGGTGCAGAGGAGAGAACTGAAGTCAGCTCTTCAGCATCTTGGGACCGGGGAGCTGCTCCGTGCTAACTCAGGTGCACACATCAATATAAGCAGCACGTGGCGAGAAAGAACGGAAGCATATTATGTATGAGAACTCTGAAAAGGGGCAGCCCACGTGGCATGAAATACGTGAGAGGAAGCAGAGGCTGCTTCGTGCAGGAAGAATAGCTGGACAGATGAGGGAGGCCTTGCAGGTATGGGGAAGTCTGGGATCTTGACTGGCTTGAACACCAGAGACACTGGCAGGAGAGTGGGCTTGGAGGTGAGGTGGGGGACAGGAAGTGGGAAGCTGAACGGAAGAGGTGAAGCCTTGACAGCAACACGCAGAGCTGTTCTAGTTTCCCGAGCAGGACGTGGCACATGAGTCCCTTGTTTCCCAAGTCACAGCTACCTTCAGTATGTCCTTTCCTGCAGGCACACGGGAAACCTCACTGGCCACCACTTATCAAAGCTCTACCTTGGTAAGGGCAGTTGTAGCCTTCAGTGAAGAAAGAGTACCACGAAAGAAGGCTTTGGGTGGCCCCAGGAAGCTGAATTATTTGAGCTGGGCCTTGGATTCATCTGGGTGGAGACACAGAGAAAGGATACTTCTGGCTGAGACAAAAGCAAGTGCAAAGGCCCAGGGGTGGGACTGTATTGAGGGAGCTCTGGGTGCAGCAGCTGGCCAGCTGTGCTGCTGAAGTAAGGGAGGAGGTGACAAGCAAAGGGGCATGGTGCATGGAGACACTGGATGGTCTCTGTCTTGGGAACTGGGCACATGATCAAGGTAAGGGTGCCCTTTTGCAGGGGGGAACTCAAGACTGATAGACCTGAAAGTTTCTGCAGATGGCAGAGTTCACCACATGGAGTGACGTTGTTCAATGCCATCTCTGCCAATAATGCCGATTAAAAGCGGAGATGACCACTGTGTTGGCTAAAAATTGCACATGACATTGCCTAGAGCAGAACTCTGTGGCTGGTCACTAGGTACTTCCCCTCAGAATACCATTATTTAGTGCTCTCTTCCGGGGGCGGTTCTTCAAACAGCTGAGCAGTACCACGTCTAATGCAGTTTTCCATCATAGGCATGGATGAGGTTATGAGAGAATTTATCAAAAGTCTGGACACCACAAAGCATCCCTCATAGCTCTCTGGTGTCCTAAGCAGAAAAAAAAAAAGTAGCATTGATTTCATTCATCCCTCCCTCCCACCGTCCCTCCTTACCTCCTCTGTTCCTCCTTCCGCCCACCTTCCTATCTATCCATTGTATGTTGAGCATCTAAAGCAGGGTAAGGCCAGGAAGGCACAAAAGAAATGCAGCAAAGTCCCTGCCCTAAAAAACCTCTCACGGAAAGGAGAGTCAGGAGCCAGATTGCGAAAAAGTCCTAAGTCAGTGTGGTCAGTGTCCTGACAGCTTCAGAAGGAACGCAGAAGAGGTGGGGAAGTTTCCAGGGAAGGACACTTGAACATCAAATAAGGGAGAAGGAGCACAGCAGACAATGGGAAAGGCCCAGGAGTGGGAGAGGGTGAAGCCTGGGTGAAAGGTGGCCCGCCGAGCTCCCTGTGCCCACACGCAGGCACAGAGGTCCTGGAGGAGAGCTGCAGAGCCCAGTCGGGGGCTCTCCCGCCCGCCTGAGGACATGGGCCTTTGTCCTCCAGGAGCAGGAAAATGTCAGAGCTTTGTAAGTGGAATGAGGCATGATCAGATCCCCACTCTTTGAAAGATCACCCTGGGGTGAAATAAAGGGAGAATCAGAGGGAGCAAGACACCCAGCGTGCGGACACCTGCTGTTTCAATTGCCCAGGTGAGAAATGAGTTTTGCATGACTTCCTCTTTAGGAGCCCCTCCTGGGCTGTTTTTGTTTTTGTTTTTGGTATCCACTCAAAAACATTTACTAGAACCGTCCTGGAGGGTGCAGAGGTGAAATTCTCTGTCCTGGGGGGTGCAGAGGTGAAATTCTCTGTCCTGCCGTAGCTTCCAAGGTCTGCTTTTTCCCTTTTCAGAAAATCAGCCTCCCAGATCCCCTCTAAACACCTTCCCCTGTGATCTGCTCCTAGGGTTTCTTCTGGCACACAGAATAAGATGGCTGAAGGAAAAGTGAACACATCGGGCAAAGAATGTGTTATGAGTTGAGATGGACTGTGGCCACCTCCTCAATCCCCCATTACCAGGGAAGACATTTGGGGGTCGTAGATCAATGAGAATGGTGCCAAATGTCCCAAATGACTCAGGGCCTGGGGGAAAGGGGGAAGAGGGGAGCATTTTCTGTGAACAGACGGTCCCGTGAAAGCAGGGGCAGAAATGAATCAAACATGTCTTTAGCACAATAATTCCAGGTCATAATTATTGGAGAGAAATAAAAATCAGGATACGGGGAAGCAAATGCAAATTCCTCTGGTGAGAATCAGCTTGTTGCAGTGGTGAATTTCTCTTCGCTTTCTCCAGGAGGAAGCAGTGCACGTCTGGTTGAGAGATTGAACCAGATAGAGTCAAAGCGTGAACATCTTCTCTCTCATGTAGACAAGAGCATCTCCCTGAGACACGCTCTGTGGTGGACATTTGGTTAGGTCCCAACCTCTGTTCTGCAGATGATCCGTCGAAATGGGAAGGGTGTACATATGGTGCACCATTATTGGTCCAGGGCAAGTAAATATCTCAGTTGTCCTGAGCAGACTAAGGACTTAGTTTATGATTGGACAAGAGGGTTTTTCTTTCTTCTTTTCATATGTGAATAAGGAAACAGGAAGCTCTGTTTGCCACCGGCAGCATCTGATGACCACGAAGGAGACCAGGAAGGCAGAATGACACCAAAGAGATAGAACGGAGGAATGGGAACCTCCTAGGCCTTGACCAGCTTCATTATGCTGCTGGTAGTTCGTACTTGGGCCCCCACCATACTTGCCTTGTCCCTATTCTTCAAGCCCCTTTGAGTCAGGACTTGCAGTAACTTTCTGTTACTTGCAGCTCAAAGCATCTTTACTAATACCCTCTCCAGTAGCCCCTGTACTGCCTCGATATGGTAAAGGAACTCTTTGGTTGCATAAAATCTCACGTCACCATCTTCCAGCTTCCCATATTGATTTCAGGTGTTTATTTGGACACCTCAATAGAAGAACCGCATACACCCCCATCCTCTGTTTTAGACTTGGAGAAGACACTCAGAGAAGAGGCAGGACCTGCTCCTTTGTCCTCAGATGGGGCACTGGCCCTGCCTTTGGGACCAGGGGCCAATTTCCTGATTTTCCTCTCAAGAGAATATCATCAGGCCCATGCACTTGCCTCACCCGAAGGCTAGAGAGGAGGGCCTTGGACTGCAGATGAAGGGTGGATATTCTCTTCATATGTCACAGTAGATCCAATCCCATCGAGCCCCACATTTCACCCCTCTCTGACCCTGTTGCCGGAGGGGAGGAGCCACGCACAGACAGGTAGCCACTGGGAATCCACTGTGCAGGGCTAGAGCCGTGCGGAAGTCTGAGGGGCCAACTGGCAAGCAGGCAAAACCTGGAAGCTACTGTTCTTGTGCCCTCAGGCTGATGTATCAGCTACGAAGAGCTCTGGAAAGCTCTGGAAGGTAGTGTTGGCAGTGCAGCCTGCTTTAGTTCCAAGGCATGGCCTGGCTGGGACTGCAGGTGGGGTGGGGCAGGGGGAGCCTTCAAAGCTGTTCTCCTTCCTCTCCCCTGCCTTGGAAACATGAAAAGGTTTCTGATGCCCCATGCCGGTTGCTTTGATATCCAGCCTTGCCCGCTGAAAAGACCTTTCCCTGTCAGCGCTCTCTGTCTCTCCTCTGTGACTCTTGCCTTGTCTCCTCTTTGACTCTCCCTCTTTCTTTTCCTACATTTCAGTCTCTGTCTTCTTTTGACTCTCTCCCTTTTTCCCACCCTCCCTCCCGGGCTCTACTTAGTTAAGATACTTTTTCTCAAGTAAAATTTGAGTCACCCTGTGTAAAGCGGTTGGGCTCAGTAGGGAGGCTGCCACAGGGCCTTTGCTGGCCCCAGCCTGAGGCTGCCCATTCCCCACTCTCCTTTCTTAGAAGGGACATGAGTCTTTGGATACTTGGATGCTCACAGGTTGCCCTGTCTACAAGAGAAATAAAAGCTTGTCTTTGTCATCTGGGAGGCTCCCCCAGGCCCCAGAATAACCCCCAACCCATCTGGCTAGAACCTAAAGCCATCTTTTTTAGTCAAGCCGTTGGGAGCCCCTGTTGATGGACCAAGTGACACCAGGTGTGAGCCTCACACTTTCTCTCTGAAGTGTCCCAGTTATCGGAAGGAAGGAGCCGTAGACGGGTGGGGTCTGCCTTTTGCATAAATTAGGTTTAAGTTCATGTTTTGTCACATACAAAAATTGACACACATCTTCATGATTCTAGTTCATAATACGGCCTTTTTAAAGTATGCTTGTTATTGAAATGTAAACAAAAATGCTCAAATCATAAATGCTTAGCCCCCCATGGTTTTTCAAAAGAAGCATACTTATGTTACCAGAACCCAGAGGAAAGGAATATCTTCAGCACCCTAAGACCCCTAGTCCGCCTTCCAGTCGCTACCCCTGAAAGTTAACTTCTGTTCCAGTAGTCCGTAATATATGCTTTTCAAGATGTGTTTTTAAAGTCCTTTCTGCGTAGTGAAAGTATTGTTTGCGGGAAACCCATGCATCCCCTGGGGTCCCAGGATCACGCTGGGCACTGCAGAGGGGGAAGCACAGAGCCTCTTCTGGCCCCGTCTTCCCAGCAACTTCAGGACTAGCCTTAACTATTTTTGCCACTTGACAGCTAAGAGACTGATATTCAGAGAGATGTGATTTGCCCAAGGCCACTGAGCCTGAGTGATGAGTTGGGAATGTGAGACCCCTACCCCTGCCAGCACCCTGCCCCTCCGGAGAGAAGAGATTTGCTCCCTGGAGCCTGAGTTATCCTAGCCAATGAAAGGATTCCTGTTGAGAGCTTGATAACGTCACGTTGGAGAATGATAGGGGGCAGGGGGCTGGGGTTTTAGCAAGATTGACTCCCAGAACGTGGACATCGGAATGAGGGCAGGGTCCCAGGCAACCTGACTGAGGTGACCACTAGGCCAGTGAGCACCGCCTTCAGAATCAAGCTCCTGAGAGGAGGTGACCTTGGACCCCAGGGCCAAGCATGACCTTGGCTCCCAGATCCATTACCAAATACTCAGTGGCCCTTCCTTAGGGGCAGAGGAGACTAGGGCATGGTCCTACCCCCATCTTGTGGCTGGGTGACCTTGGGCAGGACTCCTCCCTACTTCTCTTTACAAAAGAAAAAACTGGAAGAAATTTCCCAAAAGGGCCCAATGTGGCTTGCAGCCCCCGGGGCCCCCAGCAAGGAACACTGCCAGTGCTGAGGGTCCTACCAAGGTCACATTAATAGAATAGGGTTCAAATTGGCCTAGAAGGGCAGAACCAGGGCTATGCAGCCCCTCTGACCTCCAGGCTGGAGGCCTCCAACTCACATAGCCCTAACTCCCTGAGGAAGGCTGCGGCCCAGAGAAGGGGTTCCTAAGCAGATTCCAGGGCTGTCGGAAACCTCCTTCGGGAAGATCACATCAAATTTCTCTAAAATTCAAATAACTGGAGAAGGTGATCTCTTCAGCTCCTTTACAAAATGGTTATTCTGACCCTTGGTGGACAGGAGGTGTTGTGGGGAGGGCAGTGAGCCCTTGCTGAGGAGTTTACTGCCGGCCAGCCTGGATTCCCACCGGCCAGTGTCTCACGTGTGGAACGAGACCGACTCACTCTGCTCTCTCCTGACCAGACCACCTCTTGGCTTTGGGCTTCAGGAAAAAGGTTCAGGATGGGAGAGAGAAGGGAGACCTTGTGGGACGAGGAGCAGCTGTTACCACTAAGGGGTAGAACAGCCCCGCGCCGTGGTTTCCCGACTGTGGAGCACAGAGGTCAAAAGCGAGGGCTCAGGTCTGGCCAAGTGGGCTTTCACGCCGTGTGCTGCTGCTCTCACCGCTGACCTTGCTTCGAACGTGTCCTACGTCCGTGCCTGGGAATCGCACCTACGTCACATGGAGAGCAGGGACACTCACAGAGGTGATGTGTGGCAGGGCCCTCGTGCTGTGTGTGGCACACAGCGATCCAGCCGCTGTTAGGTGCTGTTATGCTTATTGCTGTTATTAGCTGAGCCGAGGAAGACTCGGGCTGGGGGTCGGAGAGAGGAGCCCGCAGACTCTGTAATAAGGATGACCCTTCTGGTTAGGAAAGCAACCACAGTGCGGTGAGCTTCCCACCCTTCACGGTGTTCAGACAGAGGCTGATGGACCTCGCCCCAAATCTAAGGGCCACCTCCAGCTCTTAACCAGACTTTTGGGGTCCCTTCCACCTTTGTACCTGGTGGGGATGCCCAGTACAGTCTGTCAGTCTGTCCACGGGCCTTCAATCCCAGTCCAGAGGGAAGGACATGGGCAGATGGTGTGGGTTCGGCCAGGGTCTGCAGAGGAGGATGTAGGAACTCTTTCCTGATTCATCTCTCTGTTCAGAAAAGCCCTCAGAATTCCTCTTTCTGAGCATAAGCAGCAGGATAGGGACAGGGATGAGGGCAGGAAGAGGTGGCTTAATAAAAAATCCCAATAAAGCTCTGCAGCCCCTGATGGCCAGGGGCAGGTCCTGGACACAAGTCTTCCTTAAACCCTCCCACCCGGGGGCCCCAACTAATATTCCTGGAGCCTCCACCTGCCCCTGGCTTCATTAACGATGCTGAAGGGGTCGAGAGGTCCAAGGGGGCTCCCCAATGCTGCCTGACAATATTGCTGAGCTGCCTACGCCAGCCCCACCCCTGCACCCGTACCCCGCCCCCCTCCCATTCCAGACCCACTGCTGAGGAATGGGTTTGATTCAATCAGCCGTTTGCCTGTGGGACCATCCAGGTCAACTTATTATGGGCAGACGCCAGCTCCAGGGAGTCAGGCAGCCCCTGCATGGAATTCGGAGTGAGGACTCATTAAAGAGCAGCTGACATGTGCAAGGCTGGGGTTCTGTGCCCCGAGAGCACACCAGATCCGAAGTAAGCTCTAGCTAGGGAAGGCCGGGCTGGGGTAGGTAAGGGCAGAAACGGAGGCGCTGCCATCCCGGTCAGAGATGGCCTCCCTCCCCTGGGAGCTCTGGGTGAGGCAAGCTCAGGCCTGGTTCCCTCTACCTACCCCCTACCATAAGACTGAGAAAAGCCAAGTGTGGCCAGTTTGAAGACAGCCAAAGGCCTGGCGCGGGACCGCCGGGGGTGCTAGGACCTGCGAAAGTACAGGAAGAGTGCGGCCTTTGCAGTTAGGCTTAAAAAGCAAACCTGTGAAACAGAGCCAGGGACCCCTCCCCCTCGCTCCAGGAGGGGCTGAAAACATTTGTTCAGAGGAGGGGGGGTGAAAAGCCCTAAGTGCTTCTGCTTCCTTTTTTTTGCCAAATCATGCAGAAGATGCTGGCAGCTGCAAAGATTCAATTATGCACAATGCGAAAAATCATTTACAAAAATAATGGCACTCGAAAAAAAATGGCCTCTCCAGAAATGGCGTGGAACAATAAATCCGTTAATTAGCTAATTAATATTCAATTGGGGTCAGTGGGCTTAATAGAACCTTTCTTGGAGACCCAAGAAATTCTAAACTGCCGCGAGGCGCCTGCCCACTGCCATTATCTCAGGCGAGCAGGCCCTTATCGGGCCGCCAGCTGTCCCTGAACAATGCAGGCCCTTATCAGCTGGGGCAGCAGCCCTGGCCGCTCGCTCCCGCTCCCTCCACCCAGAGGAGCACGCAGCCTCTTGGTAATTGATATATGGCGCAGCTTTGTGTGAGGCTGTTTGCTCCGCTGGTATTTAAGGCAGCGCAGGCCCCCTGATTGATTGCTATTGGCCAAGTGTCTGCTGTCAATGACAACCTGTCAATGAGGGACCAGCCAATCGCCGTAGCGAGCACTCCTGATGCCCTGGCCATCTGGGCCAGGCCGGAGACCCGACACGTGGTAACATGACCCGCTTGGGTCTGGCTTGAGTTGGGTTGCCCTCCTCAACTGGGAACCCAAGCCCTCATAGACTCGGGGTTTTGTGTAAGTGACCAGCATCCCCTGCCCTCCTTTGCAGAGAGGTTGGACTGGACATACTTGCTACTCAAAATGTAGTCCATGGTCTTGAAGCATCCATTGCCTGGGAGATTGTTCCAAACACGAATTCTTTCCTCCCCCCGCCTCCACAGCCCCCAACCTCAGATGTCCTGAATCTGACTTATCAAGCTCTTTACATGGTCCTGATGCATAAAGTTCAAGAAACATTTGACAAGAGCAGAGTTCCCACTCTGGCTGTGTCTTAGAATCACCTGGATTGGTGAAGAATTAGCTATGCATGTTGCTGGGTCCTGCGGTAGGGAGTTATGTTTCCCTTACCCACGGAAAGCAGCGGGGGGGCACAAAGCAGTCTGGAAACACTAGGACTGGCCCACCAAGAGGCAGTGAAACAGACTGCCATGGTCACGGCCTGTTGGGGGTCCCGTCCAGTATGGAATAAGGCCGCACATGTCCGCCAGGGTTGTTAAGCTCTGGCTCTTCAGGATTTGGGTTCCAGAGAACCGATCTGGGAACCACTGTGTATTCAAAATGCATTTTCTACTGGGAATGATGTTCCCTGTGGGAAGATGGGCCTCAGGCAATCCCTCAGATACTGTGAGACCCACAGCAAAGCTGAAACTTAGCACGTGTCCTTAGCAGGGGGTGCCACGAGCCAGGGAAGGGAAGAGAAGGAAGAGGGGGGAGGGAGGAAGATCATGGAGAGGGGATTTATTTGCTCTCTTCCCAGGGTCCACACCCCAGCTCTGGCTGTGTTTACTTCCCAGTGGGCATGGCTTCCTTGGTGTCCTGAGTTCCCAACCTGTTCTTCCTTTCCCTCGTCACCCCACCGGCCCATCCTCTGTCACCGCACCCGCCCAACTCAGCCCTGTCAGGTAGGGCTCAGTGCTCCACAGCTCACCTCTCTGGCCCTGTCCCCAGCTCAGACCCACACGTGAGGAGGAGCTGTGGGTATTTCCCCACATGAAAGAGCAAGCCCGGGACACTGAGGTGGAGGGCTTTAGTCGGATGCGGCTTTGGAGGCAGCCGAGGATGATGAAGTGGGGAGAACCTGCCCCTGATTGTACCCCACCTTCTCTCAGGCACTACGTGGGAGTTAGGCAGTAGAACCCGGGAGGCTATAGGTAGGGGTAAACACCAGGCACAACGCAGCTAGCTCAGGCCTAATGCCCCTGAACCCACAAAGTCAGGGAGAAATCTGTAGATCCCAGAGTTTGATGATAGGAGTTCAGGGCCATGCTCCCCAGAAAGCCAAGGCCAGGGACAAGGACGGTTGAACATCAGGAGGCAACGGGGCCCCAGCCATGATGGGGCAGAGCTGGGCTGGGCAGAGGGCAGCTCTAAGCTTAGGAAGATGGCATCCCTGAGCAGGTGACCCAGTGGGGCCTTGGACCAGTTAGGATGAAGTGATCAGCCATGGGGCATGAGGCAGGGACCAGGTATGATACTGAGTGAGCCAGAGCGACATCTTCTGGGCCACCCTGAGGCCACCGGTGGCTTCAGTGGCTGATGAGAGATGAAGGAAAGAAGCCAAAGAGGCAGCAGTTCGTTCCTCTAAGAAGTTCCTTTGTTTTGCACGGCAAGGGCTCAAGGTGCTGTTCCTCCCGGAGGTCATTCCCGTCCTGAGAAACAGGCACCCTTTCGGCCTTGACCTCTGTGTGGGAGGATTAAGAGCGGCCCCAGGCCTCTGGGGACTTGGCCACATGCTCTGTCTGAGTCACCAGCATTCAGCTCGGGGAGGAGCAGAGTTCTCAATAATCTTTTCATTGGTGCCTCCCTGGGGCTCATGGTGTCTCAGAAGGCTGTTGAATGACATCAAAAGCAGTCATCCATCAGCCGACATTCTGCTGGGTTAAATGGCTGCCATTCTGATATGTTAACAGGCCCTAATGAGAAAAATATCCTTCCATTAAATAAGCAAAACATTGACTTGAGAACCCATGGATCAACCCAAGCCCCAATCTACCAAATTAGCAACTAACTTCTAAAGCTTCCCAGAATATCCCTTCCTTCTCTTATCAATGTGCACGCACCTAACTTTTGCCCTCATAGGGCTCCTTCATGTCTCACTGAGCAAGTCTGTTGCTTTGGAGGCCTTGGATTTGGCACATCTTGTCAGATCTTGGGACTGGGGGCTGTAAAGTGGGCTACAGTCTCGGCCCAATCCCCTTTGGGGAATAAGCATTGATCCCAGGTTAGGGGTGCTGCCTGCACAAGATGGAGCAAGAACAAGATACCCCCATTCTCCTCTGCCAGATAGAGTCTGTTTTATGATTCAGGAGGCTACTGGACGCCAGGCCCCGTTTGAAAGGCTCCATAGCCAACTCGTGGTGGGAGAGAGACAGTGAGAGGAAAGAATGGAACAGAGACAGGGAGAAGGACATTGAGAGACTCAGAGACAGACTTGGAAGAGGCAGAGAG
This sequence comes from Spilogale gracilis, assembly GCA_004023965.1. Classification (NCBI taxonomy): domain Eukaryota; kingdom Metazoa; phylum Chordata; class Mammalia; order Carnivora; family Mephitidae; genus Spilogale; species Spilogale gracilis. Next base: position 187,404 of record PITA01001321.1, read on the forward strand.
AGACATCAAGAGTGCTGGTTGGTTTGTGTAATGGGGAAGGGGAGCTCTAGTCATTGGTTAAATTATCTGGGACTCTCCTTTGGCTGCCGCAGACACTTCCTGTGTCTATGATGACACCAGGATGGGAGCCATGATGGGCTGGGACCCTGGAGGGTTTCCTGACTCCAAGTCCCCATCCTGATCTTGAGCCTTTGGTTTCCTATGAGTCCATTGTGGGCTGGTTCTTGAGCAGAGGAAAAGCTGAACTTGTTTCCAATCCCTCTGCCCCTCGTCCTTGGAACCACGGACTCCTGGGAGCCTCAGCCCGACTTTATAGATGCAGGAACTGGGTCTCAGGGTGTGCCCATGTACACACCATACCATTGAGTCAGGTGCTGGGCTGGGACTCCAGAAACAGCCCTCTATGCCTCTCCAGTTCTCTACCTCCTGCCCTCCCCCACACACACACCTGTCTCCACTCCAGGGGAGTCCAGGCCCCACCATCCAAGGAGAGGAAGTTTCTGTGCACCTGAAAACCAGCCACAGGAGCAGGAAGCCCTGAGCTCCTTCAACTTCACCACTAATTGCAGAGAGGCAGTGGGCGGGCTCTTGGCAAGCGATTAGCTGTCCCACTGCATGAATAATTTGCATAGAAAATGCTTTATTTTGGCAATCTATTAAAGGGCCCACAGTGCTGTGGCTTATCTCAGTCTCACAGCAAGGAGAAGGCTTGGCTATCTCGTTAAGTTCTGTTGATGCATAACAATTTGAAATGGGCACAAGCTAGTATGACATTTAAAGATGCCTTCACTTAATTATATTACACAAACATAGGGTTGTTTATCCTTGGGAATAAAGTCTTTTTGAAGTCAAAGTTGGCATGTGCATAAAGGAGGGCATTTTAACTGATTTTTCAAGAGGGGGGCCTCCTCACTTCAAACTTGGGGGGTTGCATTTCCCTAGGGCCTCATAACCCAGAGAGTTCTATGGCTAAGATGCAGACTTTGAGATTGGTTTTCTTGTTCTTCTTCTCTGGGGGTGGCCTACAGTTTGGCACTTAATATAAAATCGTGGAAAGAAAAGCTTATGAGAGCAGGGAAAAGAGACTCACTGTGTGACCTTGGGCGAGCCCCTCCTTCTTTCTCTGAGCCTCTGACGCCTCACGTGCAACATGTGTGTGGGACTTTCCTGCTTGAAGGCAATGACTGGCAAGCCACACTGTATTTTTGCTTTCTCTTTGCCTCTCATCTGGTTGACTGTAAATAAAAATACAGCCTCTTTATGAAGAGCCAAAGGGAACTCACGGTCCCCATCACGCTCTTTCTAAGGACTGGAAACGTGCGAGGAAAGAGAGATTGGAGGGAACTAGGAAAAGGCTCGCAGCCGCAGGGGTATGTGTATGTTTTTTGCTTTGCCAAAGCAGAAGGTCCCAGGAGACTACAGAGCTAGCAGCCTTGCCTCACTTCCTTGAAAACCAGGAACTGGGCCCTGGCTGGAGGGAATGCAGGGAGAAGCCGGAAGAGCACTGAGAAAAACCCCCAAGAAGTCTGCTTTGTCCACAAGGTGCTCAGGGAAGAGCTTACGGATATCGGCTATCTCTTCACTTCTGAACATTAGAGCAGGGACCGGTGCTGCTGCGGGCGGTGTTCTGGACATGAGTCGGGGGATGGTTTCTGGCAGGGTAGAGCCTTTGATGTTTCCAGTGTTAGTGCTGCCTGAGTAGGTCTTTCAAGAGAAAAAGATGCAGAGAGAGGTGGGCTTGTCCAGGGCCCTGCCTTCCAGGCTGTGTTCCTTCTGGAGTTAAGATTTCTGGAACACAGACTCTCATCCTGCCTTCCAGCCCCCTCTTCGCCCCCTAGGACTGAAAGTTGAATTCTCCAAAGCTCATAGACAATGTGCTCCTACTTGGCACTTAAAAAAATAGATTTGTGATTAATGGACACATTATCTGTGATCAAGTATAGAGACAATTCCCATTCCGTTATGACTTCCTAGAAACAAAACTCTCTTAAAATAATTGAGAGACTATTAATTAGCATTAATAGCTAGAGAACCATATATTTAACTGGTGTGTACCACTTTGAATAAAACCTAAGCAAATGCTAACTCCCAGACACAATTAGGTAATTCCTTGGCTGGTCACTGATTGTTGGTCACTGCCTGCTCTAACATGGTTGTTCCCCAGTCTTGAGTAAAACTAATCTATTGAGTATGTCAGTCTTGAGTCAAAACCTTCCTGGTGGTTGCTAGAAAGGTATCTCCAAATGTTAGCACTAGACAGTCAAGGAAAGGGAACTCACTCACTGTAAGGCCTGTGCCATCTGGATAATAAGAAGCAATGTTGCCAGTCCTTGAGCCCTTGTTCTGAACCAGGCCCTGTGCTAAGCTCTTTGGTAGGCTAAACTATATGCAATTCGTGTTTCTGTAGTTCAAAAATAGCCACTGGGGGCCACTTCAAATGACTCAACCTAATATCTCATTTAATCCTTACCATCTTCTTACCGTTGTTATTACTCTTTTCATAGTACACATGAAGAAAAATGAGGCACAAAGAAATTAAATAATTTACCCAAATTACAGAGCAGGTAAGTGGGGCCAGGTGCCATGAGTATTGACTCCATATACATCTAGCCCTGACACTTTACCTCTTACCAACATGTTCCCGTAAGTATTTACCATGTTTCAGTCAATGGCCATGCTTAAACTGAAACCGGTACACACTGTGTGCTCAAGTAATATTTATTAATGGACAGATGAATGAAGGATGGATTACGGGGTGTTGGAGGCCCTAGTAACAGAATGGCACACGGGAATGGGCTGGCTGAGCCATTGAGCACTTGGCCAAAGGATCCTCACATTCTCTTCTCGTCCTCTGCCCACCCACCCCCAATACCAGCTTATTTTCCAGAGTGAAATATGGGGGCAGACATGGCTTGAAAGGTGGGGTGGGGTGGAAGTATTGACCCAGGAGCTACATGGCAATCAAGGCAGAGCACTAGGATAGGGGTTCAGTTGGAGAAGTGGAGGAAAGAGGGTAAGCAGAGCCAGCATGCCACGAGCCACTATGATTAGGCTAAGAAGCAGAGCCTCCCCTGAATCTGGAATCCCCCTCCAGATGTAAAATGTCCACTAACATCAGAGAGACCTCGTGCCGCATCCATCACTTCCTGAGTACGGAGAGTCCTTTCTTTCTGAGTTCCAGGTCCAGTCTCTGGGCTTGAGTCAAATCTTGCCTCTCACAGCCACTTAAACCTCAGCTTCTCTTAACATTGCCCCGTGACCATGCCCAGGAGACTGCGGTTGGGCATTGTAGTAACCAGCCATGCAGGAAAGGAAAGGTAGGGGAACACCCATACAGTGGATCCACAGAGCGCCCCATGGTCCCATGCATAGTATGAATTAATGGGTGTACTGTAATTTATGTATTTCTCAGTTTCTGGCCAAACATAACTAAGAAATTGGAAACTGTAAAATGGCACATAGATGCGCAATAATTATAGCTCCCCTATTGAATAGCTTCCAATAACAAAAAACGGATATAGTTAGCACAATTGTTGCTTTTGGTTTTACACTGAGTAGTATTTCTGAAAGTGATGGATTAATACACGTGATGCCGCACGTTACCCTCCCTTTGAGCGGCAGCCACACTGCACCCAGTGATGGTGAGAGAGGTCCATGCTAACAGGCAACCCTTGGTGAATTTGGAGATTGAGACTCCAGGCCATTTCTTCAAGGCCCAGAGGGATGGGTGGATGGGTGCAAAAGGAAGAACAGCTTAATCCCTGGGGCATGGCAGATACTGGAAAGTCTCACCTTCCTTGGGCCTAAAACCTCCAGATCTGGCTCACTACTCATGGTCTTCTGAAGAAAGAAATTCAGTTTCATTCAGTGACTTATTTGGCATTTCCGTATTGCCCTTATTGAGCCCTGGGGGACCACACAGAAGAGCCACTCTCATGTTTTTCCCTCAAGGAGCTTGCATATTTTGCCTGGCTAAGACCTTATCTTGGATGCCGTGCTCAATATCTTTACCCTCACAGTCCTAACCCCACGCACCACATTTTATAACTGTAAAGTTCTTTCAATTTATTAGCTCATTTCACTTTGCAATGACCCTGTAAGGGCAGATGTAATTATTCCCAGGGGAAACTGAGGTCCCAAGAGTAAGTGACCTTTACAAGTTCACTTGAAAAGTCAGTGATGATGAATGGACCACAACATCAATGCTTAATTTTGAGCCTGGAACTCGTCCCACTAAAGCACACTATCTCCTGGGATGAGGTGGGGGGGGGGGAGGAGAACCCTGCCAGGATTGATCTGGAGTGGAACAAACAGGGTAGAATTCATCTGGCCTTTGGGACCCACACTGAGAACATGAGTCTTCACGAAGACAGCATGCAAACAGGATGGAAGAAAGCAACAAATGGACAAATCCTCTTCCAGACATGCCTACACCTGTATGAGTAGCCCTGAGTCATTTATCATTCATTTAACAAATATTAGCGGAGATCCTACTGTGTGCAAGAAGCTGTCCTGCAGAATATCCTGGATGTGGAAGACATTCAGTTACAATCTCCCAACTCTGTCCTCTCTCTTCTCGGCCTTCAGTCTATCACAACCCAGAATCAGAAGGCAGAGCATTGGTACCATGGACAGCTCAGTGCACGTAACAGTGAGAGCAATAGACCAGGAAGGCACACCCCTCCTTTCTTGGGAACAGCCTCATTCCCTGGTCTTACCCTACAGGGCCCTAACATTTAAGACAATCTAAACCCCTAACCTTTTTGTGTGTGGTATCTAAAAGCCAAAAAAGATGATCTGGATATTCCAAGGCTGCTCAGAGACACCACCCACGCCCACTCTTCCTTGCTCTTTCCTCTGCTTTTCCTTGTGACACCATCTCAAGTGACTCTGTGCTCTTGCTTTACAATGCAAACTCTGATTTTGCCACTATCCTTTTAGGCTTCCAGGTTGTTCTGGCTGTTTCTAGTGCATCAGCCTTGATTTTTCCTAAAACAGGGTCTGATTTAGCTTGCCCCTGTCCTGCCTTGGATAGGAGCTCCCACATGGTACCCAGACCCCGTGTCAGCCATGTGGTTGTATTCCCTGGAGGTTAAACCTAAACAGACAATCTGGGTGGGCATGTCTTCAAAGTGACTCACTAGGAGAGGAAAGAAAAACTGTCATTTGAGAACCAGCTAGAACCAATTGACAGAAGTTGCAATTTGTAATTGATAGAAAAGGGCATCAAAGGAGTTTGCCTGTGAAGTTTCTTATTCCTTAGGGTTTTCTGATATGAGTGAAATGAAGGAAGGTTTGAGGACAGGGAATCAATTCTGAAATGGTTTCTGTGGAAAGCAGGAGACAGAGACACTGGGGACTGACGGAGAGATAGTACTGAGGGCTCGGCAGCAAGGAGCCCATAGTTCCTAGGGTTCTGGTCCTTGTGTTTGGGTAACTGTCTCCAGTATCACTCAGCTCCCTGCATGCAGAGAAGATTAGGATAAGGAGTTTACTAACAAGGGCAGTGGAAAACAGAGGTCACTGGAGTTCAGTGTGTTGACAAGACCCTGCTGTCTAGACCAGCAATACCCTCCCCGGAGGATTCCAGAAGCCTTTGCTTTCGTTCCCATACGCACACTGCCATCTGCTGGGAGAACGAAGGAGCTGTTCAGAAGCCTGGCACTTGAGCCTCAGCCAGAATCCCATCCCAGGAAAGCCCTCCCTCTCTTGCTAGTCCCAGCCAGTCTGTCTTCAGCTTTCCTCCCTCCCTCCCTCCCTGCCTGCTTCCTCTGGCCTCCTAAGCCCCCTCTCACATTCCATCAGGGTACTGATCCCTCTCTGGCCTGGGTTCCTCTCTCCCAGCTTCCTTTCCATCCCAAGCATGGAGATGCAGGCCCAGAGCACGGACCTTGGGGCCCATGGCCTCTTAGCAAGACATGCTGCCTATCCCCTCCATCATTCTAGACTGGGTCAGGCAGGAAAGAGGTGGCCATGGGGCCTGCTTTGTCACAGGCGAGGAGGGGAGGCTACATCTATGTGCTGTTTCCAGTCTGCCTGAGGGTTGTCAGCCCAGAGAACCAGGCCTGTTCCAAAACTAGCTGCACTGGGAACAGAGACTGGCCCTCTTGTGATCCCTGGGAGCAGGACAGGGGAGTTAGAGCCACCTAGAGACCACCAGAGAGGGAAGATCCTCTGAGTCCTCCCATAAAGAATCCCCATTTCATGGATAGGAAAACTGAGGCCCAGAAATAGTGTATCACACCACCCCTCCTGATGAGAGAGACTATTAAAGCATATTACTAAAGGACTCAGAGGACATCTAGCTAATCCTCTCTCTTATAGGTAGGGGATACCAAGACCTGGAGGGTAGCAGGAGGGAGGGATGCCGACCTGCTCCAGTTTGCAATGCTAGTTAGCATCTGCCCTATGTTCTCTCCTTGCACCAGACTGCCCCAGTTTGAAGAGATCAGCTCCTGAAGGAGGATCTGCCTGCACACGGGAGGGCTATGGAGGGGGTGGGCAGAGAGGTCACCCAGCCTTCTGGAAGAACGCTGAGACAGCTGCCACTGGCTGCCCAGTCCTGCTGTGGTGTTCCCACCCTCTCTTTTGCTGCTCAGAGCAAGGCCAAGGTAGGAGGCTTATTTATTCCTGTGCTTTTATTTATGCATCTTTTATTCATTCACATCCTGTCAGTGTATATTGTTTACATTATAAATCATATGTATTCCCACACTCCTTCTTAAGGAAAAGGCCCAAGAATACAGATTGTTGCAAAGCTGTGAAAACAGTGGTGGGGGCGGCACCGTGCCTCCATCCCTCTTGGGCCTCCTGGTGGGACTGCGGAAGGCCCTCCTTATGGCAGACTGAGGACTGAGACCATCCAGGGCCTCCCCAGGCCCCCACTCCCTGCAGTATGCACATCTCACTCTCAACAGAGGGAGCAGGAGGAGGAAGAGGGATGAGAGAAGGTGGAGGGTCTACAGGGAAACCTAAGGATGGCATTTTCCCCACACACTTTTCTGAGCTGGCTGGGCAGAGAGTAAGCTGAATCCAAGCTAGTCCATAGTGAAAACCTTAAGCCATCTGAGAGATGGTTGCAAATGCCAAGGCGGAAAGAAAAGAAGCAGATTTGTGAAGGAGAGATGGAGCCACAAACGGGTAAGCTGGTGAGGCGTGGCATTTGAGCAGCAGCAGGCCAGGAGCAAATGCAGTAGGCTCTGGAAGGGCCTGGCAGGCAATCACGGTTTGCATTTGTAGACTGCCCGGAGTGGGTACGGGGGGGGCTGGAGTTCTGGACAGACTGGAATTGGAAGCACTGCACTTATCAGATGTGTCCTGCAACTGCCAGACTGAACTAATGAACCCTGGTACATAGATCTCTGTATTGTGGATCCAAACCTTTGGATATGTCTAAAGCTATACTCAGAGGAGGAGTCATAGACTCAGATGCATTATTAGACAAGATATGTAACCAAGAGCTAACACAACAGGCAAACCCCAAAACTGCAGTGGCTTAACACAATAATGTTTATTTCTTGTTCATGTTACATACCTGTCCCAAACAGTGTACTTAAGGTTGCAGCTGATAGACAATCTTCTATCTCGTAGCTGGACCATCTGGAACACACAGCCTACAAGACTATGATAAAGTGGAAGGAGGAAGAGGGAGAAAACATACTGGCTTGTAACTATGTCAATCCAGACAAAATATACCACTTCTCTTCACAATGTATTGGCTAGAACTAGTCACGTGACTGATCCCAGATTTCAAGAGATGCTGCGATATGTAGGGGAATAACACGTGTATATCCAGTGAGCACTCTCTCAGGCACACATTAAACATTAAACAAGAAACAATTAAAATAAATGACTTAAGCATCCAACTAAAGAAACTAGAAAAAATAAAAAATCATCCTAAGAATAGTGGTAAGAAGAAATTAATAATAAAATGGAAATTCATTCATTAAGAATAACTTAGTAACTGCCCAGCTGATGAAAAGACTAAAAAAGATGAATTACTGGTTAATCAGATCAAAAAAGAAGCAAAGAAGCCCAAGTGAGCCAACTAGGGAAATAACCACAAATATGTAGAAAATTAATTATAACTTTAAAATTTTACAACTCTACGTTAATATACTTTTTAAACTGTTTGAAACTGTTTCTAGGAAAATGGTATTACTAAAATTGGCTGAAGATTATTAATAATCATGGAAGATACTAAGTAAAAAATTTTTTAATGATTTTCATGCAGATATATATGCACATACACACACATAGCTTCACAAGTGAATTCATTCAGATCTCTGGGGGGCAAATAATTCTGGAGTTAAACTGTTCTGGTGCATAAAAAGAAAAGGAAATCTCCAAGTTATTTGTTACAGAGCTAATAAAATATTGATAGTATAGCTGGACAAGGCAAAACAACCTACTACAGGTTAATCTCATTTTGATAACAAAACAAAAATCTTAAGTAAATAGCAAATAAACCTTAGTGGCATATCTTTAGATAACACATAATTACCAAGTCAAACTCAACGCAGACGCAATTATCACTACCTACTACCTAAACTCCTAGGTAGAGGTGAAGTGGTATAGAGGCAGAGCTTAAATGCGGGTCATGAGATCATAATAAGGAGAAAGGATTCCTGCTGTGAGCTTCTGGGTCTCTTAAAAGCTGAAAACCTATGGAAAATAGGCACCTAGGGCAGGAGAAATAATGTTGCTGAGAGGCTGTTTCCACGACTTCCTTGAATTGAAGCTGTTAACTGTCTCAGCTCTTCCCTCTCCCCGAGCTACTCTTCAACAGCCTACTCAACAGTAGGACGAGATACAATCAGCTGGAAGTCACGCAGGACCTTAGAAGAGGGTAGGGGGTAAGGAACCTAAAAAAGGAACGTAATCAAAAAGCAGATGAAGGATATACATTTCAAGAGGAATTAAGCAAAGGAAGGATTCACACAAATGATTTTCTATAGCCTTCTTTAAATTATAGATCATATGATCTCTCTAAAGAAAAGTACAAATAAGAGACACAAAGGTGTAGGGAAGAGTTTATAGGATAACAAATAATAAAGTGGCAAAAGCCAAGAGAATAAACGGAAGCAAAAGAAAACAGGAAACAGTGAGGGGATATTATAGAGAGCAACCTCACATTAGAAGCAAAAAATAACAGTGAAAATACAGCCAGAGTCACACAAGATAAAGCAGAACAAAAATAAAAATAAAAACATGATTATGAGTAGGTTGATAAGTAAGGAAAACTAGAGAAATCCAATATATATAACTGGTGTTTCTTAAGATGAAAATGTCCCCAAAGAAAATTAAAAATACCTTCTTACCTACCTTTCACACATTTTTCTTCTCCCCTGCACTGGTCTATCTGTATATATGCTCAGAGATTACTGAAATAATGCTCATCAAGGGTCATAGATGGTTCTTTCCAGGTGGTAGACTTTAAGAGTGAATATTAACTTTCTTCTTTGTGTCCTATATTGTTTGTTACAGTAAGCGTGTGCTAGTTGCTTAAAAACAAAATCATCATAGGGCGCCTAGGTGGCTCAGTGGGTTAAAGCCTCTGCCTTCCGCTCAGGTCATGACCTGGGATAGAGGCCCTTGTCGGGCTCTCTGCTGGGCGGGGAGCCTGCTTCCTCCTCTCTCTCTCTGCCTGCCTCTCTGCCTGCTTGTGATCTCTCTCTCTGTCAAATAAATAAATAAACTCTTCTTAAAAAATCATTATATTTAAAAAGAAATTCAAACAGTAAAAAGAAACAATGGTTTTGCAATGTCGAGAATTAAAAGCAACCATATACAAAAATTAACTCAAAATGGATAATGGTCCTAAGTACAGAACTCGCATAGAAAAAAAACATAGGAGAAATTTTTCTTGGCCTTGGGTTAGCCAAAGAGTTCCTATATATGAAACTAAACCCAAACCACAATTCAGAAAAGAAAATATTGATAAATTGGACTTCATCAAAATTGAAACTTGCGCTCTGTAAAGGATACTGTTAAAAGAATGAAAAGATCAGCCCCAGCCTGGGAGAAAATATTTGCAAATCATATACCAGACAAATGACTTGCACCCAGAAAATTTAAAGAACTCTCAAAACTCAACAATAAGGAAGTGACTCAATTGTTTAAATAGCAAAGGTTTGAATAGATAGTTCAACAAGGAAGACATATTAATGACAAATAAGCACATAAAAAGATGCTCAACGTCACTCATCATTAGACAAATGTAAATGAAAACGACAATAACATACTAGTATGTACAATTCAGATGACTAAAGTTAAAAAACAAAAACTGACAATACCAAGTGCCAATGAGGGCGGGGAGCAGCTATAACTCTCTTCCACTAGAGATGCAAAACAATACAGCTCTCTGAAAAACATAGTGTAGCAGTTTCTTTTAAGAAGTGGAACATGGGGTACCTGGCTGGCTCCGTCAGTGAAACGAAACATGCAACTTTTCATCTCAGATTTGTGAGTTTGAGCCCCATGCTGGGTGTAGAGTTTACTTTAAAAAATATTTTAAAAATAAAAATAAATCAATACAGAGTGAAACATACATTTACCTATGTCCTGTGAAATCCTTTTTTTTTAATCCTATAAAAATGAAAATCTATGCTCCCACAAAAACCTGTATAACAAAAGTTTATAGCAATATTTTATGATCACCAAAACCTGGAAACAAAATCCAGATGTCCTTTAATAAGTGAGTAAACTGTGCTATATTCACACAATAGAATACCACTCGGCAATAAAAAACAATAAACTATTAATACACACCAGTTGTACAGTGAATCTCAAATACACTTTTCTAAGTGAAAGAACCCAGTCTCAAAAGATTACATACTATATGACACAATTTTTTTGGAAAGGGCAAAAATATGGAAACAGAAAACAGATCCGTGGTTGCCTGGGGTGGATATAGGGAGAGGATCTGAAGTTGAAGGTGCAGCATGTGGATTCTCTGGGATGTTGGAATTGTTCTATATCCTGTGCGAGGTGGTGATTAAAAGGATCTGGGTATGAACAAAACTCAAAGGAAAAAAAGTGAGTTTTACATTTGTAAATTTGAAAACTTTAGGAAGAATCCCCAGTGAAATCCCACATTCCACATTCAAAACCTCGATGTAAATGAACAGCTGTATCAACCCAGACAGAGGGGGAGAGAGTATAGAATAATACCTAGATCTACAGCTTACCAAGACCTTATGAAAATGAGACTGGGCCCTTGTGGTGACATGAGTTGATTCGTTAATATGACTGCATCAGTTTCATAAGAAAAACATAACAAAATGGAAAAGTAAAAGAAGACCACCCAAAGTGCCACAAATACAAAATAATTACCATTTCAAAAAAAATATTCAAAGCAAGGGCTATTGAGGGGCATTTCTGCTACGTAATTGGTTTTGGCGCCCAGTCAATGTCTACCTTTTGTTTTGGTCACAAACTATTGAGAAGATTCTGCTACCTAAAAAAGTGTAGTGCAAATGGAAACGTATTTTGAGTTCATGCAGCCTCAAGATAATCTTCAATTAACCTCAGAAGCTTGAAAGGGAACAGAAAACTGGTGTGGTTTGTTTCCAACCGAGAATCACCAAAGGTATCTGACTGCTTGTACTCCTTATTAAATAAAGTGTTAACAAATGGAAAACTCCAAACTTAATCATGTTTATGGATATATTTTTAAGAAATCCAAATATATTTATAGAAATGGAAGAAGAATCTTATTCCTAGGCTCTACTTGTTAAAAAAATGAGTTAACACAGCAGTACAAGTTTTTATTTGGTTTTTTGTTTGTTTGTTTTGGCAGTACAAGTTAACACATAGGAGTTGTCAATATATTCAAATTTCATCTGTACTTCATTTGAATATGTGTTACTCTAATTATAGTTAAAAATATATTTGAAAAAACAATTAAGAACAAGCATTGAAGAGAGGTCGGCAGCACCTGAGTTTCTATAAAACACCATTTAAAAAGTACTCAGAGACAGGATGATAAACATTATCTAAGCCAAACATGGGAATGTGGATGATCATTCAGTGGAAACCATTCCCACTTAATGTACCCAACTGTGGCTTTCAGCTGCTATATAATATGCATATAACTTATTTCTGACTAGTTTAGGAGCTTTTTCAAAGCACTTTATCTGTAGACTCTATACACTCTCCTCTTCATTCTTCCATTCAAAGAATATTTATTAACACCTGCCCTGCCCCAGGCACTGTTCTAGGCACTGGGGAAGCAGAAGCAAGGAAAAATGAACCAAAGTCCCTGCCCTGATGCAGCTTATACTCTAGAGGGGAGAGAAACCAAAGTAATAAGCTGTAGAAGGTGATAAGTATTGCTATAGACTGTATGTTTGGGCCCCTCTGAAATTCATATGTTGAAACCTAAGCCCCAGTCATGGTATTTGGAGGTAGAGCCTTTGGGAGGTGATTAAGTCGTGAAGGTGATGAACCTCACGAGTGGGATTAGCACCATTATGAAAGAGACCCCAGAGAGCTCCCTTGCCTCTTCCTCCATGGACACTGGAAGAAGATGGCTATCTGCAAACCAGGAAGCAGGCTCTCACCAGATACTGAATCTGCAGGAGTCCTGCTCCTAGATCATAGCCTCCAGTACTATGAGAGCTAAAGTTCTGTTGTTGGTAAGTCACCTTGTCTATGGGACTGTTAAAGCAGCCTGAACTGCTAGGATAAGTGCGTGGAGGAAAATAAAGTAGGGCAGGTGGATAAAGGAGCACTTTACCTTACATTGGTTGGCCAGGGAAGGTCTCCCTGAGAATGGTGATAGTTGAGCAAAGACTCGAAGGAGTTGAGAGATTGAGCCATGCAGATGTCTGGGGCAAGAACAGCCCAGGCCGAGAGCACAAATGCAAGGACTCGGGTTGGCACTGCCCAGGCCAGTGTGAGTGTGAGCAAGGCCAATATGGCTGCAGCTGGAAGCAGAGAAATCATAGGACGTGTGTTCAGAGAGGGGAGGACACTGTATTTATGGTCTGTATTTATAGACTCTGGCTGCTTTGGGACCCTTACCCACAAAATAGCAGGATCCGATCCTTCTCTTTGCCCCTTTCCCTTCCAGGATCACTGTCTTCCACTGCATTTGGGAGAAGCAGCCTTTGTCCCAAGTGCCTTCTTACCAAACATGCGGCCTCTTTGTGTTCACCTGGTCACCCCTCTCCAACCCCTTAGGCCTCCAGGCACATTGTTTCTTGTCACCTTGGTTGTTGGGATTAGCATTTTCTGCTGATTGAATGCTGCTCCCTCAGCCTTTGGGGATGAGGGAGGGTCTTAGGAGATGAGAATGCCTTGCTCTGAGTAGGGACCAGTTCCCTCCCAGATTTCCACACACCAATGCCACAGGGTGTGGTGTATGGGAAACCGTAAGAGGAATGCAGTGCAGGAGGAAAGCCTAGATATCACCTTCCCGAAACCATAACCCAGCGAGCACGTCTCATCACAGGGAGCTCTTTCTTGGCTGACTCTCTAAGAGACCTGTTCCTCCACAAACCACAGCACTTTAAACCCTGCTGTCTTCCCTAGTCCCTTGCTGTCAAATTCCTGTCTCTGACACTCCAGAATAAGTCCCAAATGTTACAACATAACAGCCTCTCCTTGAAGGAACACGTCACTTTAATTTATTCTGAAGAGCCTCCTATCCTCATTGTCTTACCCCAGTTCTGTCCAGATGACCCCCTGGGCCTTGCCTTGCTGAGCCAGAAGATTCTCAGAAACATTTTCCCTATGCCAAGGTAAGCTTCCACCATTCCCTAGAATATAGAAACATCTGCCTGGCAACTTTTCTAAAATGGCAAATTCTAGATACAATGGTTCTTGATACAATGAAAAACTATTATGTGTTATAGAAAACATTGAGCAGCAGGGGCACCTTAATAAAAGGTTTGAATTTCTCTTAAAACCAGAAGGAAGAATGAATTTTTTATTGATATATAATAACATATTTGTCTTTATACCAATGTAGTCATGAAACATAATTTTTTAAGTATGTGTTACGGAGGAGGGGACCCATCAGGGCCAAAGCAGCAGGAGTCCATGACAGTCCTAAAGTGAACTTGGAGTCAGTGAGAGCCTGCCCCGACTTGAACCTAACCGAGGCATTCATGCCCAGCAGCTTGTCTATGCCACTCAGACGTGGTAACAAAATTATAGCAAAATGAACATGACCCTTAGGCAAAATAGAATAATATTTATTTCAAGTTATGAAAAAAGACAAAAGGGAGGAAATTAGGTAGTATTAAATGGACTTATTTTGTGACTCTTCTTTTTTTAAGATTTTATTTATTTGAGAGTGAGGGAGAGAGCATGAGGGAGCACATGGGCATGCACGAGTCGAGGAGCAGCGAAGGAAGAAGGAGACTCCCCACTGAGCAGGGAGCCCATGCAGGACTCCATCCCAGGACCCTGGGGTCATGACCTGAGCTGAAGGCAGATGCTTAACTGACTGAGCCACCCAGGCGCCTCTAGTGACTCTTTTCTAGGCTGTAGGTCCTTGATCCATATTCCTTTCTTGGAAGCAGGTCAGACATTGAGTAATAACAATATGCACTTAATAATAACAGTAATAATGATGGTAGTAACATTGAATCTGAGGCAAGCTCTATTCCAAATGCTTTGCATGCAAACTCACTTATTCTTTGAGAGAGTCATGATACTTTGAGTTGCAAGAGAAAGAAATCTAACTCTAGGCAGCTCTTTCTGTCCACGGGTCCTATCCCCATGCTTTAATAAAACTCCCTTTGGGGCGCCTGGGTGGCTCAGTTGGCTAAGCAACTGCCTTCAGCTCAGGTCATGATCCGGGAGACCTGCGATCGAGC
>PITA01001322.1:0-194711 GCA_004023965.1 Spilogale gracilis
AGTGGGAGAAGGAAAGTAAATGGGAACTAGGGTAATCTAGGGAGGGAAACGAAACAACAGAGACTTTGGACACAGAAACAAACTGAGGGACTTGGAGGGAGGGGGGTGGAGGGATGGGAGAGCCTGGTGGTGGGTACTGGGGACACCTAAAGCATGGAGCACTGGGTGTGGGGAATGGGGAATGAATCTTCAAACACTGAAAAAAAAAATTTAGTAACAATAAAAAAAAAAGAAAATAAACAGATCTGTAAAAAAAGAAAAGATTAGTAGTAGAAGCTGAATGATGAAAATAAAATGAGAAGCTGAGATAGATAAGATGCAGCCAGCCACGCAGAGACTTAGCATATAGCAAGTAGAATATGGTCAGGAACCTATGGTCAGGAGGTAACTGTCATAAAAGAAGGCTCAGTGATTTTGACCATGATGATAGCTACCTTCTGTCTGTTATCAAAATTAACATCATCTTTAGCTTCCTATGCAAGATTATTTGATACGTCTTTATTTCTTTTCTTTTCTCTTTTATTTTTTTTTACTTGCTCAGGAGTGTATGCAACAAACTCCAAAAAGTATTCTTGTATTTTTTGTTCACATATGCTGAAGCATTACTGAAATTCTTCCCCAGTCACTAAATACTTTCTTTCCTTCCCACAGATACCCAGTGACCAATATCTATTGTCCCATTCAGCTGCACATTTTGGATCAGACCATCAAAGTAATCAGATCATCAAAGAGTTCTTGAGCTCATTAAACATTCTACTCAAAACAGTTTGATACATCAACTAGATAGTGTTTGTTTCAAGGATTTTTCTTTCCTTTAAAAAAATGATTATAAAATGGGATTTTCCATCAAAATCTACCTTTTATTTTGTGTCCTAAATGGGCTTGCTCTCTTCCGTATAACTTCATTTTAATTTGATTACTAGCAACATTTATCAGTAACTTCATGCTTTGTTTTCATTTCTTTTCCTTTTATCCTGCGGTATTTTACATTTTTTGGAATATATATTGTAAAATATTACTATAAATATAAAACTTTAAAAAATTGTTTGATGTATTTTTATTTATTTAAATATGAATAATGCATACAATTTATATATGTTATTATAGCTATTAACCATTTTGGTAAGAAATTGTGGGTTTTTTTTTTCTTTTTTTCTTTAAATCCTAAAAAGGCCTAAGCTATACAGTTCATTTATTACCATATAAGGATCATTAAATAAATCTAGTAATGAAAATTTTAGGAATTGTGGTGCAGATTTGCACCCAATTGATGTTAACATCACTCTTAATAAAAAAGAGACAAATTAGCTATTTCTAAAAGAGCTCACTATCAACCTTGGCAATGTGAAACTATACTTTCTAAGGTTTTGTAATTTTCTTGCTAACACTATAAAAATGAATACTAAATGTCTGTACTTGTCTAGCTTGGGAAAGGAAGTTCTTTGGGGTTTTCAAATTGTTTGGAGATTGTTGCTTGATGTATTGCTTTAATCATTTTGCTGTTTTAATCAATGTGCACATGTGCTCAGAGAGATCTGATGAGCATAATATAACACACGCCAAAAATAACAAGCAGGAAAACCTCTGGGTCCTCTCCAATTCCAAAATATAATGTAATCTCTGAACCAAATGAAAGTGTCCCCAGTCCAATTTGTTCAAGGCAACATGATCAATTTATATCCTCCCAAAGAGAAATAAAGGGAAGCGAAATGTAAAGGCAGTTGAAGCCTCATATATATTCAGAGATGCTCTGAACACGTCAAACAAATGTCACTTCACCTGAGGAAAAGAACCTTAGAAACAAATGTTTCAGAGTTACACAGCATTGTCCTTTTACTTAGTGCAGTAATAGAAAACAAAACAAGGAACCAGCTTCTGTTTCATTGATGTGTTCTACTGTATTTTTGGTTTCTAACTCATTGATCTCTGCTCTAATCTTAATTATTTCCCTTCTCGTGTGTGGTCTTGGCTTAATTTGCTGTTGATTTTCCAGTTCTTTAAGGTGTAAAAAGAGTTGGTGTATTTGGGATTTTTCAATTTTTTTTGAGTGAAGCTTGGATGGCTATGTATTTTCCCTTTAGAACTGTCTTTACTGTATCTCAGAGGTATTTGGCCAATATGTCCCCATTCTCATTGGTTTTAATGAATTGTTATGTTCTTCCTTGACATCAAGAAGTCAAATTCTTTTTTTTGCAAATGACATAACACTTTATATGGAAAAATCCCAAAGACTCCACCCCCAAGCTACTAGAACTCATACAGCAATTCAGTAATGTGTCAGGATACAAAACTAATGCACAGAAATGAGTTGCTTTCTTATACATTAACCATAAAAATATAGAAAGGGAAATTAGAGAATAGATAATAGATTCCATTTACTACAGCATCAAAAACCATACCAAGATACCTTGGAATAAACCTAACCGAAGAGGTAAAGGATCTGTACTTAGGTAACTACAGAACACTCATGAAAGAAATTCAAGACTCAAAAAATGGAAAAGCATTCCATGCTCATGGATTAGAAGAATAAACATTGTTAAAATGTCTATACTGCCCAGAACAATCTATACTTTCAATGCCATCCCGATCAAAATTTCACCAGGATTTTTCAAAGTGCTGGAACAAACAATCCTAAAATTTGTATGGAACCAGAAAAGACCGTGAACCGCTAAAGAAATGTTGAAAAGAAAAAACAAAAAAGCTAGGGGCATCATGTTACCTGATTTCAAGCTTTATTACAAAGCTGCAATCAACAAGACAACATGGTATTGGCACAAAAACCGACACATAGACCAATGAAACAGAGTAGAGTGTCCAGATATTGACCCACAACTCTATGGTCAAATAAACTTCGACAAAGCAGAAAAAAATATCCATGGAAAAAAGATAGTCTCTTCAATAAATGGTACTGTGAAAATTCAATAGCTACGTATAGAAGAACACAACTAGACCATTCTTGTATGCCACACACAGATAAACTCGAAATAGAGGAAAGGCCACAATGTTAGAAAGGAAACTATCAAAATCCTAGAGAAGAACATAGGCAGTAACCTCTTTGACATCAGTCACAGCAACTTGTTTCAAGACACATCTCCTAAGCCAAAGGAAACAAAAGTAAAAATGAACTTCTGGGACTTCATCAAAATAAGAAGCTTCCACACAGCAAAGGAAACAGTCAACAAAACAAAGAGGCAACCCACAGGATGGGAGAAGATATTTGCAAATGACACTACAGACCAAGGGCTGATATCCAAGATCTAAAAAGAACTACTCAAACTCAACACCTCAAAAAAAAGATGATCACATCAAAAAATGGGAAGAAGACATGAACAGTCACTTCTCCAGAGAAGACATACAAATGGCTAAGAGACACTTGAAAAAATGTTTTTCATCATTAGCCATCAGGGAAATTCAAATCAAAATCACATTAAGATACCACATTACACCAGTCAGAATGGCCAAAATTAACAGGACAGGAAACAAGAAGTGTTGGAGAGGCTGTGGAGAAAGAGGAACCCTTTCACTCTGTTGGTGGGAATGCAAGTTGGTACAGCCACTCTGGGAAACAGTGTGGAGATTCCTTAAGAAAATTAAAAATAGAGCTACCATATGACCTGCAATTGCACTGTTGGGTATTTACCTTAAAGATACAGATGTAGTGAAAAGAAGGGCCATGTGTACCCCAATGTTTATAGCAGCAATGGCTGCAATCACCAAACTGTGGAAAGAACCATGGTGCCCTTCAACAGACAAATAGATAAAGAAGATATGGTTCATACATACAATGGAAAAATGTCCATCATTATTACCTATCAGGGAAATTCAATAAAAACTACCTTACACCAGTCAGAAGGGCCAAAATTAACAAGAGAAGAAACAACAACTGTTGGAGAGGCTGTGGAGAAAGGGGAGCCCTCTTACACTGTTGATGGGGATGCAAGTTTGTGCAGCCAGTTTGGAAAACAGTGTGGAGATTCCTTTAAAAAATAAAAATAGAGCTACCATATGACCCTGCAATTGCACTACTGGGTATTTATCCCAAAGATACAGATGTAGTAAAAAGAAGGGCCATATGTACCCCAATGTTAATAGCAGCAATGGCCACAATCACCAAGAATGATTCTTCAGAAGACCACATCCTTCAGAAAGGATGAATATACAACTTTTGTATCAACATGGATGGAACTGGAGGAGATTATGCTGAAATAAGCCAAGCATAGAAAGTTAGTTATCTTATGGTTTCACTTATTTGTGGAGCACAAGGAGTAAGATGGAGGACATTAGGAAAATAACAGAAATGCTAATTGGGTAAATCAAAGGGGAGAGACTGTGGACTGTGGGAAACAAGCTGAAGGTTTGGGAAGGGAGGTGATGTGCAGTTGGGTGAGCCTGCTGGTGCGTATTAAGGAGAGCACATATTGCATGGAGCACTTGGTGTGGTGCTAAACAATGAATCTTGGAACACTGAAGAAATAAAATAAAAAAAGTAAAAGAAAAGAAAAGAAAAGAAAAGAAAAGAAAAGAAAAGAAAAGAAAAGAAAAGAAAAGAAAAGAAAAGAAAAAGAAAACAAGATAAGCTTGAGCATGTAGAAGTGAATCAACCATAGTAGAATCTGCTTTTTAAGGTTTTATCCAAATCACACGTACAACTGTTCTAATGGTCATACCAGTTAGCATTTATTATATATTTATTAAGTGGTGGACAGACCATTAAAAATGGTGTCTCATTTGAATCTACACATGACTCTAACAGGAGAAAAACTTATTATTTCTATCTTTAAAAATGAGCAAACTAAAACTTAGAGATTTTGAACAATAAAGATAGGATTAAAACTTTGGAATAGATAAAAGTAAATGAATTGTTTTCTTTCTTATTGCTTTACAGCATCACTCAAGAGAAAATCTATTAGTGCCTCTGGATGTCTTCTTTGGAGAAATGTCTGTTCATGTCTTCTGTCCATTTTTTAATTGGATTATTTGTTTTTTAGGTGTTGAGTTTTATAAGTTCTTTATATATTTGGATATTAACCCTTATCAGATATGTTATTTACAGATATTTTCCTTCATTCTGTACATTGCCTTGTAGTTTTTTTTTAAATTGTTTCCTTCACTGTACAGAAGCTTTTTATGTAGCCCCAATAGTTTAGTTTTATTTTTTTCCTTTTGTCTCAAGAGATATAGCTAGAAAAATGCTGTTATGGCCAAGGTTAAAGAAGTTACTGCCTGTATTCTTTTCTAGAATTTTTATTCCAGGTCTCACATTCTTGTCTTCTATCCATTTTGAATTTATTTTTGTGTATGTTATAAGAAAATGGTCCAGTTTCTCTCCTTTGAATGTTGCTGTCCAGTTTTCCCAAATGTATTTGTTGAAGAGACTGCCCTTTTCTCATTGGCTATTCTTTCCTGCTTTGTTGAAGATTAATAGACTGCATAGTTTAGGATTTATATCTGGGTTTTCTATTCTGTTCCATTGATCTAAGGGTCTGTTTTTGGTGTCAGTATCATACTAGTTTGATTATTACAGTGTTATAACATAAGTTGAAGTCCAGAATTCTGATGCCACCAGCTTTGCTTTTCTTTCAGTGTCATTTGTTGTCCCATACAAATTTTAGGATTGTTCTAGTTCGATAGAAAATACTGGTGGTATTTTGATAAGGATTACATTCATGTGTAGATTATTTTTGGTAATATAGACATTTTAATATATTTGCTCTTCCAACACATGGGCATGAAATATCTCAATTTCTTTGTGTTGTCTTCAATATTTCTCATCAGTGTTTTATAGTTTTCAGAATAAAGAAGACATCCAGATGGCCAATGACATATGAAAAGACATTCATCATTACTTACCTTCAGGGAAATGCAAATCAAAACTACAATGAGATATCACTTCACACCTGTAAGAATAGCTAAAATTAAAAACACAGGAGGATATGGAGAAAAAGGAACACTCATACACTGTTAGTGAGAATGCAAACTGGTGTAACCACTCCAGGAAACACTGGGGAGTTCCTCAAGAAGTTAGAAATATAACTACCCTATAACTCAACAATCACACTACTGGGTATTTACCAAAAGAATACAAAACAGTAATTTAAAATGATAGATGCACTCCTATGTTTGTAGCAGCTTTATTTACACTAGCCAAGATATGGAATCAGTCCAAGTGCCCATCAACTGATGAAAAGATAAAGAGGATGTAGGGGTGTGTGTGTGTGTGTGTGTGTGTGTGTGTGTGTGTGTGTAATGGAATATTATTCAGTATTAAAAATTATGAAATCTTTCCATTTGCAATGACATGGATGGAGCTAAAAAGCATAATGCTAAGGGAAATAACCAGAGAAACATAAATAGCATATGAATGTATTCAAATGTGGAATTTAAGAAACAAAACAAATGAGTTAAATGATAAAAGCTAGAGAGAGAAACAAAGAAACAGTCTCTTAATTATAGAGGAAAAAAATGATGGTTATTCAAAGAAAAGTAGTAGGTTGGGTTAAATAGGTAATGGGAGACTAAGGAGGGCATTTGTTGTAATGAGCACCAAGTAATGTTTGGAATTGTTGATCACTATATTGTACACCTGAAAACAATATAACACTGTATGTTAAATAACTGGAATTAAAACAAAAATTTAAAAAAAATAAAACTGAAAAATTAAAAAAATCTATTTGGGCAAAGCAGGATAAGAAAGGAAATAAATTTCTATTACTAATAAAATTTATTATGCTTGTTTTTGTCTCTTTTAAAACAATATTCTAGGGCTTTATTGCAGCACATCTTAATTGAAATGTTATGTTGCACTTCAAAGTCTCATGAGTAGCATGGTTAGATAATTACGATGATGAAGACTATTTTTATTCTGATTTTTAACACTTATGCTACTAATTTCACTACATCAATAAGGTTGTTTTCTGAAGTGATTGTGAACGGTAAGATTATCTTCCATTTTTAAGGGGAGTGGGAGTGGGTTCAGGAAAAAAAAATATTATACAAAAGAGGTAGACTCAACAATAAGAAAATTAAACCCAATTAAAAATGGGCAAAAGCAGAGCAGTCTACACTTTCAACACCATCACTATTAAAACACCATTGACATTTTTCAAAGAGCTGGAACAAACAATCCTAAAATTTGTATGGAGCTAGAAAAGACCTTCAATCACCAAGGAAATTCTGAAAAAGAAAAACAAATCTGGGGGCACCATGTTGCCTGATTTCATGCTATATTACAAAGCTGTGATTGCCAAAGCAGCATGATATTGGCATAAAAACAGACAAAGTGATCAGTGGAACAGAATAGAATCTCCAGAAATAAACCCTCAACTCTATGTTCAACTAATCTTTGACAAATCAGGAAAAATGGAAAAGATAGTCTCCAATGAAAAGTATCCAGTGGAAAAGATAATCTCTTCAATAAATGGTCCTGGGGAAATTGGACAGCTATGTATAGAAAAATGTAACTGGGCCATCCTCTTACACCACACACAAAGATAAACTCAAATTGGATGAAAGATCTAAATGTGAGATAGGAATCTATCAAAATCCTAGAGGAGAACATAGGCAGTAACTTCTTCAACATTGGCCATGGTAACTTCTCTCATGGTACATCTACAAAAGCAGGGGAAACAAAAGCAAAAATGAACTTTTGGGCCTTCATCAAGATAAAAAGCTTCTGTACAGAAAAAGAAACAGTTAACAAAATTAAGCAACCCACAGAATGAAAGAAGATATTTGCAAGTGACCTTATGGATAATGGGCTGGTATCCAAGATCTATAAAGTACTTCTCAAACTAAACACCCAAAAAACAAATAATCAAGCCAAAAGAAGAGGGGTGGCAGAAGACATGAACAGACACTTCTCCAAGAAAGACATACAAATGGCCAACAGACACATGAAAAAATGTTCGACATCATTAGCCATCAGGAACATTCAAATCAAAACCACATGGTGATACCACCTTACACCAGTTAGAATGGTGAAAATTAAAAAGGCAGGAAAAAATAAATATTGGTGAGGATGTGGATAAAGGGGAACCATCTTACACTATTGGTGGGAATCCAACCTGACAGAGGTACTTTGGAAAACAGTATGAAAGTTCATCAAAAAGTTAAAAATAGAGCTACCTTATGACCCAACAATTGTACTACAAGATATTTACCCCAAAGATACAGATGTAATGAAAATAAAGGGCACATGACCTCCAATGTTCATAGCAGCAATGTCCATAAAAACCACACTGTGGATGGAGCCAAGATGCCCTTCAACAGATGGATGGATAAAGAAGATGTGGTTCATATATACAATGGAATCTTACTCAGCCATCAGAAAGGATGAATACCTACCATTTGCATTGACATGGATGGAACTGGAGGGGATTATGTTGAGTGAAATAAGTCAAACAGAGAAAGTCAGTTATCATATGGTTTCACTCATATATGGAACATAAGGGATAACATGGAGGACATTAGGGGAAGGAAGGGAAACCTGAAGGGGTGGAATCAGAGTGGGATATGAACCATGAGAGGCTCTGGATTCAGGGAAACAATCTGTGGGTTTGAAAGGGGGGGCAGGAAGGGGTATCCCAGTGATGGGTATTAAGGAGGGCAGGTGTTCTAATGGGTACTGCGTGTTATCTGCAAGTAATGAATCACTGAAAACTACATCAAAAACTAATGATGTATGGTGACTAAGATAAGATTAAAAAAAAAAAAAGGGCAAAAGTCCTGAACAGACATCTTACCAAGGAAGATAGCCAAATGGCAAATAAGCATATGAAAATACACTCAGCATATGCCGCTGAGAAAATGAAAATTAAAAGAACAATGAAAAATCATTACATGTTGGATAACTGAACATAATTAAAAATAAATTTAAAAAAATGAATGATCAAAACCAAAGCACTGACAATACCAAATGCTGGCAAAGATGTGGACTAATGGGAACTTCCATTATATTTGCTGGTAGGAACGCAAAACAATACAACCACTTTGGAAGACAGTTTGGTAGTTTCTTAGAAAACAATTTGGAGATGTTGCTGTTGGCTGAATGTGTTCTTCCAAAATTCTTATCTTTAAATCCTATCCCCAATATGATGATTTTAGAAGGTGGGGTCTTTTGGAAGTAATTAGAATTAAATGAGGTTACAAAGGTATTACCTTCATTAATTGGATTAGTGTCCTTTAAAGTGTCATAAAAAAACTTGCTTCTGTTCTCTCTCTCTCCATCGTATGAGACCACAGGAAAAGAATGACCTTCCATAAACCAGGAAGCAGGCTCTCTCCAGGCACCTGAATCTTGCAATCTCATCCTCCAGAACAGTGAGAAACAAATGTTTGCTTAGCTAACCCAGTTGATGACTCTATCTTATAGCAGCTCAAAATGACTATGACAAATGACACAAATATGGGAATTATCAAATAATATTTTAAATTACTTATTATAATTCAATTTCATAAATCAAAAAAGATACACTTGAAACTATCAGATTACTCATTACAGTAGAGAAATAGAAACTTTAAAGGAACCAAAGGAAAATCTAGAACTGAAAATTACATTTCTGAAATTAAAAAAAAATCTATTATCTATCTATCATCTATGTATCTATCTAGGGTGCTTGATGTTCAATAGCAGATATAGACATCAGAAAAAATGTACAGCAAACTTGAAGATGAGTCCACAAGATGAAATAATCTGAAGAAAAGAGAAAAAAAAAAAACAGTTGTAATAAATGAACTCAGATGCAGGGAGTTGGGGTAAAATATTACCTGAAGATCTATCAAATGTGTTCTTGGATTACTAGAACAAAAGAAGAAAGAATTGAGGTAGAGAAAAATGACCAGTAAAAATATCCTTCAAGAATAAAGCATTCTAACATGAGGGGAAACCAAGAGAATTCGGCAAGAACATAACTTCTCTACAGGAAATAAGTCCTTCAGACAGATGGAAATATGGATCTGTGAGGATGAAGTAATATCAGAGGAATGGTAAATACTTGAGGGAAATATTTTTCACAAAAGTATTATTTCTCTTAAATTCTTTAAAATATATGTGAATGCTTAGAGCAAATATTATAATATTTTCTGGTATGATTCTGAATATATGGGGGTGTAATATATATATATATATATATATATATATATATATATATATATATAACATCATTCCCCTAGCATAAATGTCATTAGAGAGGATATTAGAGAGGATATTAAAGGTATCTATTAATGTAAAAGTTTTTACATGTTAAGTCTTGCAGTGTAAGTTCTAAGGTAACTGTGAAAGTTTGTGTTATCATATAATCCCTAGAGCAAGCACACATATTAACACACCTGAAATAGAGCCAAAAAAAATCAAGATAAATTAAAATGGAATAAAAACAATGAATAATAATAAAAAAGGAACATTCACAGGGGAACAGAAGAACAACTAGGAAGGGAACAAATAGCAAATAATAAATTAATAGGTCACAACCATATTAATCATTATACTAAATGTTAATACCCTGGGCATGCCAGTTAAAAAGTGTATTGATAGTATGTCTAAAAATCATCCCCTACCATATGCTGCTTTTAGAAGAAAAAAATTAAAAAGACATAAATAGGCTGAAAACAACTGGATGGACAAATATACACCATGAAAATAATAAGCACTAAAAAAACCCCAAAAACTTGAGCTAATAATTTCATTATCAGTTGGCTTCGTGACAAAGCTGATTGCCAAAGAGGAAAAAAAAAAATCTCACATAATGATTAAAGAAAGAATTCATCTGGAAGATTTGACAATTATAAATGTATACACAACTAATGATTGCCTGAAAAGACATGAAGAAAATTGAGAGCCTTAGTGGAGAAAAGATTCCACAAATACACTATTAGTTAAGATCTCTGTTTTGGTACTTGATATAACACTTAGATAAAAATATCAGTAAAGACACAGAAGCTCTGAATCAGCGGCTGAATCTAATTGACATTTATAGAACACCACAACCTAGAACTGCAGAATATACACTATTGTGCATGCTATAGTCAATAGGACAGACCATGTGCAAGGTCATAAAACAAGTCTTAATATAATGTAAATGGATTTAAAATTATAAAGTATGTTCTTATGTCAGAGTTAAATTAGAAAGCTTCAGGGGGTTGGGGAAACAGGAGATAATGGTCAAAGTGTACAAACTTCATAGGAGATTAACAAATTCAGGGAATTTAATGTATAGCACAGTGTTTATAGTTAATAATACTTCATTATATACTTGAAACTTCCTGAGAGTACATCTTAAATGTCCTCTCCCCAAAAAAGAAATGATAATTATGTAACAGGATAGAGGTGTGAGCTAACAGAGATGGTAGTAATAATTTTGTAATTTAAAAATGTATCAAATCAAGATTTTGTACCCATTAAACATATGCAATGCTACACATCAATTATGTGTCAATAAAGCTGAAAAAATAAAAGTAAATGACAATTAGACAAAAGTTTTTAAAGAGAAAGCAATATCACAGGAAAGCCTCAAATATCTGAAAATTATTTTTTGAGTAGTATATGCATGAAATACATTAAATGACAATTAATGTCTTTTGATTGTGTTATCTCTAGCATTATTATTTGTATATTTTTTGTATAAATTATGTTCTAATGTAGCGTAGGTTGTCTGCTCAACTATACCCAAGAGTGACAAGGAAAGGAAACTCATTTTTCAGTACCACATAAGTGGAGAATGATGCAGATTCAAAATATAGTTATTTACTTTAGTAGTCTAAAATTTAGGCTTCAGGGTCAGTAAGAACTAAGATACAGAGAGGACCAATTTCTCACAGCCTCATCAGATCCTCATTAGAGTCCTGTTTTTGTTTTGAAAACAAAATTATAATCCTTTTATAACATGCTCCTTTTATTTATTTTTTTTTAAAGATTTTATTTATTTGACAGAGAGAAACACAGCCAGAGAGGAACACAAGCAGGGGGAGTGAGAGAGGGAGAAGCAGGCTTCCCGCCGAGCAGGGAGCCCGATGTGGGACTCCATCCCGGGTCTCCGGGATCATGTCCCGAGCCGAAGGCAGTTGCCCAACCAACTGAGCCACCCAGGCATCCCATAACATGCTCCTTTTAAAACACAAAATTTGTGCTTCATTTAATGTCTGATGTCACTTTCTGTAACATGATAATAGCTAATACGTATAGATAATAGCTCAATATTTGATATTAAAATGGTTTCTAAGTTTTGCAAATTATATAAAGAACAGTCTTGTGAATATTTGTACAAAATTTGCATTTTGTGAATATTTTAACTCTTAGTTCTTTGTTATTGTATGATTTACCTTCAACCACTTTTGAAAATATCTTGCATTTTTTGCTTGCCATCCCTTTTGTCCCGTTTTTCTTTAAAGGCACACCAACATAAATGAAATTATTTATGCAAATTTTATTTGCATGGTCTTCACTGAAGACAGTTCTTTCACTTTTCACACCTTTTATAATATGAAAGTTAAAGGTAAATGTAATAAACATTTTGAAAGCAAAAATCGCACTGGGCATTCCGAGGCAAATGCTATTCAACACAACAGCGAAGAAAGACCAAAACGAACTCTGAACTCAATGCATTGAAACAAAAGAGAGTTTTTAAGAGCTGGGGTGAGGAGCGTTATAGGTGTTCTGTGTTTGCCATCTGGCCAAAGCCAGATAATTTTTTTTTTTTTTTTATTCTTTCATGACAGGACATTGTGTACAACTTGGGGAAAGGAACCCATCTCGCTTAGGTATCTGCCCTCCCACATAAACTGTCTCTGTCTTTATTTTCTTTGATATCTTTTCAAAGAAATTGATCCTGGGTCTTTGAGAAAGGCAGATCTAGGTTTTAAAACTGGCAAGAGCTTTTAGAAAGATGTAGCATGCCATGTTTTCTTAAAAGTAAATGTTCTAGGAACCTCTGTAGTTAGGCCATCCCAGTTCTTTAAGGATCAATGTAAGGGGGGAGTCAGGACCTAGGGGCAAGAAGCACCCTGTCTAAGGTTTCTCAAGCTGAGAAAATGGTTAAGGTCTTCTTGTTCAATATCGATTGTTGAGCAATTTCAAAACTGATTATGAATAAATTTAGCACTTAAGGGCTTCTGGAGTTCAGATGAAATTACTGCAAGGGGTTGTGGGTGAGATTTCCTCTGACTTACAATAGTTGCTTGATGTAAATTATCACCTCTATGAATTTGGGGATGAAACAATTGAATTAATATAATATTTCTTATACATAAAACCAAAGAAGATGTCTTCAGCATATACATTTTACAAATGAGAATGCTAATTGAGGGGCCCCTGGGTGGCTCAGTCGTTAGGCATCTCTCTTCAGCTCAGGGAATGGTCCCAGGGTCCTGGGATGGAGCCCTGCATCTGGCTCCCTGCTCAGCAGGAAGCCTGCTTCTCCCTCTCTCACTCCCCCTGCTTGTGTTCCCTCTCTGGTTGTGTTTCTCTCTGTCAAATGAATAAAACCTTAAAAAAAAAATGTTAATTTAAGTAACCTAAGTAAACACAAGTACATACAAGAATTTCACACTTGCACTCTGATGGAATTTGATTTAATTTGGTTAGCAATTTGAAAATATAAAAATTGTACTATAGATAGTATTGCTGGAAAATTTCCTTTCTATATTTTGACACTCTTTCTTTCTAAAAGAGTGGTGATATTTTGAGAATAATCTTCATTTTTTTCCAGTAGGCTATATCAACATATGACAATTACATAGTTTATTCAAACATATGTACCTACGTACTATCAATGCCAACAAATATTAAAAGAGGAAAAAGTTGAGCAATACATTTTCAGATCCAAATTCAAAGCAATAGCTTTCATTTACCTACTATGTTTAAAACACTCTATTGTAAGGATTTATTGGATCCTATTACTATCATGTCAAATTTTCAAATGAAAACACTGAGGATAACAGAATTAAATAAATTGCCCAAAGCTAGGTAACTAATGTTTGTGGGAGCATTGATGTAATCCAGGTTTGGCTCACTGCAAATCTTGCTGTTATCCATCATCTGAGACAAACTGCTATAGTGAATGTACTTTTATTTTTTTACACTCTATAGACAGTGACGATTTTACTTTATACAAAGTATAGGAACAAACTTAATAAGTTATTGACTAATTAGATGTTTTTACATTATAAGAATGTCAACAAGGATACCACAATCTCTTATTTAGATATTTTGAATTGATTTACATCACTTTTAACAGCATTTAAAAGTCCAAAAATAGTTTTAAAAATACTTTTTTTTCAGAAAGATGTGGAAAAAAACAACTTTTTTTTTTTTAGGTATACAAGAAAGAAACCAAAAAACAGGATAAGTGGCTTACAGCCTGATTATTGCCACACCACCACCACCCCTATCAAGCAAAACCAAACCATAATGATTTATACACCCCTTCCTGCACCACACATACACATGAATGATCATTCCCCACACAGATCAGCACTATTGCAGCCAAGACCAGGCCTAGGAGTCCCTGAAAGGTTTCTAATGGAAAGTACTCAAGTCAGCAAAAGGTCTAAAGAGGCTTCTTGGGCTTTATATTAAATAATTCTGAGAATAAAATTTATGGGAAGTTTTCTAACCCTAAGTGTTCAGTGTCACTAAGACTAGAATAGGTCACTCCTAAGTAGAATGAAAATCTTTAGGTTTGCATTAATAAGCTGTCCCTTTACTCTATTTACAACGTGGTCTTCTAGCCTGATACAATCAAGAGGATGAAAATTGAGATTGTGTCTCTAAATATATTTATAAGTGATTAGTGCAGGGAGCAAAAAAAGAAAGCCATTATGTCCAGCTCTGGATGGTACCTGTGTATCATCTGAGCATGTACATATTACAGATACAATGTTTTAATTTTCTCAAGAAATTATATTTAAAAATATTCTGAGTTTATAAGGACCCATTGTGCATCCATACTAAGTTTATGCCTTAAGACATAATGTAGTGGAGTCAAAGGATTAGAGATTTGAATGTGAACCCTTATGAATAAATTGTTTTTCCCCTCCTGCCTAAGGTGAGTACATTGAAGCCAACATGTAATTTTCCTAAGAGTACTTCGTCTTCACAACAAGTTGATCTTTGAACCATCTCCATACTGACAAATTTTTCCTCAAGTATTCTAACTAGGTATGCTCAAATTAATTGCTCCTTATTACATAATTTTTGGTTCTGGAGTTCAGAGGCAAACAGAGAACTTTAGTAAGACATAGCAACAACAGCAGAAGCAACAAAACTCTTCTTCACTGAGCGCTGCTAACTATCAGCCAACAAGTGTTATTTGACAAACTGGTATTTTTGTGACTAAAATGATTAACTGAATTTCAAAACTGAAAGCACACCCTTCATCTGGCTGTCAGGTATAATTGTCCATTGTGTAAGTAGATGACCTACGCTGTGAGTTCAGATAGTCTTAGTGAGAGAAATTAATCTGTCCAAAATATTAGTCATTTGGAGTCAGGAGCAAAAGTCAGATTCTAACACAGCCTGTCAAATAAATTGCAACTACATGACTATGTTATAAAATCATATTGATTAAATTTCTAATAAATATAGTGAACTACATAATTTACCAGCTATATTCTACACAGATTTCCAAGTGGGTTTTTTTTTGTTTATTTTTGGGTTTTCAATCCATATTTCAAATGTTAGTAGCATCCACATTCTCCCTCTTGATCTCTTGCTCTCTCTGTAGAGTGATAACAACAGCAATGCAGGTGAATATTTTCATTTGCTTCAATAACAAAGTAAGTGTTTCTTTTCAAAATTGACCTGAAAAAAATATTAGTTATCTCATGCAGCATGAAAACGACAGAATGTAAGAAAGGCTTACATGACTACAAGTCCCTGAAGAAGGGTGAAAATTACCTGGAACTTCCTGCAGTGGGTTTATCTACCTACAACCACACAGGGACCAATTACACAGATTGAAGACGGCTTGACAGAATCAAGAATGAGTTCAGGAGCCCCTGAGAGAGAATCGAAGATTAGATCAATACAATTCTGGCATGAATGAAAAAAGAGGTAATTAATACAGGAGGCCAACCAATAAATTAGACAATCGTGTTAAGGAAATGGTGTGGGAATTTTTCTGCCCTAAAATTTCCTCTGTAATCGCATGGAGAGGTTTAGATTAGTTTGGATTCCTTTCCATAAGTAATGTTTCCTATTTTAATTTACACAACCTACTACCTAGGTAAATGAAAAAGAATGAAGATTAAAACTATGACTTTAAATATATTTACATATTATTTAATACAGAAAGATAAAAAGAAACAGAAAAAGGCACAATGTCAAACCATGGCTCATAAGTGTGTGTCAGTATCAAGTGGATATTTATGAATAAAATTTTTATTTTAGATAATATTCCTAATTTCTGAAAATTTATACCCATAATTCTATATACATAATTCTTCAGAAAATCACACAACTAAAATACGTAACTAAATCAAATTTTGTAATGAAAAATTATCAAGGATTCAGAAAGATTTTCAAAATTGATATGAAGAAATCATAACACATGGGGACTGTTTTTAAACTGTATAATTAATTATATATGTTATTACATATACACCATTAAACAGAGATATGAAAGTCATCTGAAAATCATATGAAATTTAGATACTATTGTAATAATATTCCATAACGCTTTGCAAAGGCTTTAGGGAATCCTTTGTCCAGATTCTGAGGTAGTTCTTATCACATGGCAATGTCATTATTTGGATAATGGTCAAATAAAATGTGCCTTATGTCTCTAAGCACAGAGAGCTGAAATGTCCAGCACTCACAGTAAATGGCATATTTTGTTTTCTTTCCTCTAACCATTACTCTTATAACAGCTGAAATATTAACAACATTATGTAATCAAAAGAGTTAAAGTTACATAAAATAACAATACCAAATAATAACTGTGCATGTATGAATTATCTACAAAGTTTTAGAAGTCAATTTTGAATTTAGCAGGCAATGTTTCTCCAATTATGCACAACACATTTATATTAGTAAGAAGTTGCCATTGTGTTTATTTGTAACAGATTGCTAGTCCTAATGACTAGAAACAACACTGATTTATTATGTTACAACTTCCGTAGGTCAGAGATGTAGGCATGGCTTAGCTGTGGTCTCTGTTTGGGTTCCCAGGAGGGTGCAACCAACATGTCAGCCAGATTGCATTATTATTATTATTATTATTATTATTATTATTATTATTATTATTATTTCTTTTTCATTTTTTTGTTTTTTTTAATTTAAATTCAATTCATTAACATATAAGATATTTTTTTGTTTCAGGGTAGAGGTCTGTAATTCATCAGTCTTATATAATACCCCAGTGCTCATTACAACACATACCCTCCCCAATACCC
This sequence comes from Spilogale gracilis, assembly GCA_004023965.1. Taxonomy (NCBI): domain Eukaryota; kingdom Metazoa; phylum Chordata; class Mammalia; order Carnivora; family Mephitidae; genus Spilogale; species Spilogale gracilis. The sequence continues at coordinate 17,386 of PITA01001322.1, forward strand.
ATCACCCCATTATCTGATTCCTCCACCCTCCTCTCCTCCAGTAAACCTCAATTTGTTTTCTAAGATTAAGAGACTCTTAATGGTTTATCTCCCTCTCCGGTTTTGTCTTCTTTCATTTTTTCCTGTCTTCCTCTATGATCTTCTGCCTTGTTTCTTAAATTACACATATCAGTGCAATCATATGATAATTGTCTTTCTCTGATTGACTTATTTTGTTTAGCATAATGTCCTCTAGTTCCATCCACATCATTTCAAATGGCAAGATTTCATTTTTTGATGGCTGTGTAATATTATATAATATATATAAAAAGTTGATTATATATAATCATTAATTATATATAATCATATAATTATATATAATCAACTTTTTTCACAGAACTTGAACTAATAATCCCAAAATTTGAATGGAACCAGAAAAGACACCGAATAGCCAAAAGAATGTTGAAAAGGAAAACCAAAGTGGGTAGCACAATTCCAGACTTCAAGCTCTATTATAAAGCTGTAATCATCAAGACAGTATGGTATTGGCATAAAAACAGACACATAGATCAAAGGAACAGAATAGAATGCCCAGAAATGGACCAACAAAAGTCCAGGACCAGATGACTTCACAGCTGAATTGTACCAAATATTTAAAGAAGACTTAATACCTATTCTTCTCAAACTACTCAAAAAAAAAGGAATTTTTTAAGATTTATTCTATGAGGACAGCATTACCTGGTACCAAAACCAGATAAAGACACCACTAAAAAAACGAGGACTACAGAGCAATATCCCTGATGAGCATATACAAAAATCCTCAACAAAATAAACAAAATACTAGAAAGCCAAATTAAACAAAACATCAAAAAAAAATTACAGCACAATCAAGTGGGATTTTTTTTTTTTAAGATTTTATTTATTTGACAAAGAGAAACACAGCCAGACAGGGAACACAAGCAATGGGAGTGAGAGAGGGAGAAGCAGGCTTCCCATCAAGCAGGCAACCCAATGCGGGACTCACTCCCTGGACTCCAGGATCATGACCTGAGCTGAAGGCAGAGGCTTAACCACCCAGCCACACAGGCGCCCCTATTCAAGTAGGTTTTATTCCTGGATTGTAAGAGTGGTTAAATATTCATGAATCAATGTGATATATATATCAACCAATGTGATATATTATATCAATAAGAGAAAAATAAGAGCCATATAAGCATTCAATAGATGCAAAAAAGCATTTGACAAAGTACAACATCCATTCATGATAAAAACCCTCAACAAAGTAGGCTTTGAGGGAACATACTTCAACATAATAAAGTTCACATATAAAAAATCCATATCTAATATCATCTTTAATGGAGAAAAACTGAGATTTTTTTTCCCCCTAAGGCCAGGAACAACACAAGGATGTTCACTCTCACCACTTTTATTCAAAATAGTTCTGAAAGTCCTAGCCACAGTAATCAGACAACAAAGAAACAAAAGGCATCCAAATTGTCAAGGCAGACATCAAACTTTCACTATTTGCAGATAACATGATATTCTATGTAGAAAAGCCAAAGACTTCACCAAAAAAAAATTGCTAGAACTGATACACAAATTCAGTAAAGTAACAGGATATAAAATTAATTTACAGAAATTTATTGCATTTCTATACACCAATAATGAAGTAGCAGAAAGAGGAAACAATCTAATTTACATGTGCACAAAAAATAATAAAATACCTAAGAATAAACCTAACCAAAGATCTGAAAGACCTGTACTCTGAACATTTTAAAACACTGATGAAAGAAATCAAAGATGACACAAAGAAATGGAAAGAAAATCCATACTCATGAATTAGAAGAACAAATATTGTTAAAATGTCTATACTACCCAAAGCAATCTACACATTAAAGCAATCCATATCAAAATACCACCAGCATTTTTCAGAGAACTAAAGCAAACAATCCTAAAATATATATAGAACCACAGAAGATCCTGAATAGGCAAGCAACTTTGTAAAAGAAAAGCAAAGTTGGATATATCACAATTCTGGTCTTCAAGGTATATTACAAAGCTTTAATAATCAACATAGTATGAATCTGGCACCAAAAAACAGAAACCTTGATCAATGGAGCAGAATGGAAAATGCAATAAAATGTAAACCAATAACTATATTGTCAATTAATCTTAAACAAAGCAGGAAAAAATAGACAATGAGAAAAGAGCAATCACTTCAACAAATGGTGTTGGGAAAACTGGAAAGCAACATGCAAAATAAGGAAACTGGATGTCTGTCCTACACCAAAATAAATAATTTAATTAATTTAAAATGGAATAAAAAACAAACTGTGCAATTTGAAACCATAAAAATCCTAGAAAAGAACACAGGCAGTAACCTCTTTGACATTGATCATGGCAACTTTTTTCTAGATATGTCTTCTGATGCAAAAGAAACAAAAGCAAAGATAAACTATTAGGACTAACATTAAAATAAAAATTCTGTAAAGCAAAGGAAACAATAAAATTAAAATGGATAGTATGGAATAGGAGAAGATATTTGCAAATGACATACCTGATAAAGGGTTAGTGTACAAAATACATAAAGAATGTAGAACTCAACACAGGAAAGGAAACAGTCAACAACACAAAGAGACAACCCACGGAATGGGAGAGGGTATTTGCAAATGACACTACAGACAAAGGGCTGATATCCAAGATCTATAAAGAACTACTCAAACTCAACAACCAAAATAAATATCATCACATCAAAAAATATGCAGGAGACATGAAGAGGCACTTCTTCATAGAAGACATGCAAATGGCTAACAGACACATGAAAAAAATGTTTGTCATCACTACCTATCAGAGAAATTCAAATCAAAACCACATTGAGATACCATCTTACACCAGTCAGAATGGCCAAAATTAACAGGACAGGAAATAAGAAGTGTTGGAGAGGCTGTGGAGAAAGGGGAACCCTCTTACACTGTTGGTGGGAATGCAAGTTGGTGCAGCCGCTTTGGAAAACAGTGTGGAGATTCCTTAAAAAATTAAAAACAGAGTTACCTTATGACCCTGCAATTGCACTACTGGATATTTACTCCAATGATACAGATTCAGTGAAAAGAAGGGCCATATGTACCCCAATGTTCATTGCAGCAATGACCACAATCATCAAACTCTGGAAAGAGCCAAGGTGCCCATCAACAGATGAATGGATAAAGAAGATATCATCCATATATACAATGGAATATTACGCTTCCATCAGAAAGGATGAATACCCAACTTTTGTAGCAACATGGACCAGATTGGAAGAGATTATGCTGAGTTAAATGAGCCAAGCAGAGAAAGTCATGTATCACATGGTTTCACTTACTTGTGGAACATAAGGAGTAATATAGAGGACAGTAGGAGAAGGAAAAGAAATGGGAGGTGGAGTAAATTGGAGAGGGAGAAGAAACATGAGAGACTTTGGACTAAAAAACAAACTGAGTGTCTTGGAGGGGAAGGGGTGGTGGGTGGGTAAGCCTGCTGGTGGGTGTTGAGGGCACGTATTGGATGGAGGACTGGGTTGGGGCATAAACAATGAATCTTGGAACACTGAAAAAATAAAATAAAATATTAAAAAAAAAAAACCTCATCACCTGAAAAACAAATAATGCAATTTAAAAATGGGCAGGATACATGTTTTATTTTTTCTTAAGTTTAATTTCAGGAAAATTTTCTTGAGTCGTAAATTTTTTTAATTAATTATTTATTTATTTGGCAGAGAGAGAGATCACAAGGAGGCAGAGAGGCAGGCAGAGAGAGAGGAGAAAGAAGATTCCCTGCTGAGCAGAGATCCCAATGTGGGCCTCGATCCCAGGACTCTGGGATCATGACCTGAGCCAAAGGCAGAGGCTTCAACCCATTGAGCCACCCAGGCGCCCGAGTTGCAAACTTTTTAAAATATAGTTTGCTCTGTTTCCTTACTTTGGCTCTTCAAGGACTTCTATATATGTTCACTCTTTTTTGTATTTCAATAATTTTCACTTATCCTCAAATATTTAACTCTTTATTTACTTCTTAAGTTTTTTCTTCCATTTTTAATATTCTAATTATTTTGAGGCATCATATGTTATCTTAATTTACTCTTGTGTTTTTTTATAATTAAGATGTTCCGCATCTATTTTCTCAGGTACAGTTCAGGCCTGCTTTCACTATTAGTAGGAATGTTAGTCTACAACTTATTTCCTTTTTTCTTATAATAATTTGTACATGACTTGATATATTTATATTGCCAATTTTTATGTTGAAATTAGTTTTTCTGAAATTTTGGAATCACATGTCAGGAAATGCTTTTAACAACCTTGAGCATTCTTTTCTGTTTTTCCTATATAGGGTTAAAAAATCTAGTGGCTTGCTTTCTGAGTTTTTTATTCTGTTCCTACATTGTTTTGTTAGGGCTGCCGTAACAAAATAGCACAGACTGGGTAACTTAAGCAACAGATTTTTTTCTTTCTTTTTTTTTTTTCCCGTGGCTCCAGAGGCTAAAATTCCAAGACCAAGTTGTCAGCAGTTTTGTTTTTTTCTGAAACCAAACTCCTTGGCTTGCAGATAGATGGCTGTCTTACTGCTGTGTCCACACACATGGTTGTCCCTTGGGCTTTGCATTTTCTGTGTTCTAATCTCTTATAAAGACAATGGTCAGATTGTTTTAGAACAACACCAATACAATTTTATTTTACCTTAACTACCTCTTTTTTAAATAATTTTTAATAAAGATTATTTATTTGATAGAAAGAGAGATCACAAGTAGGCAGAGAAGCAGGCAGAGAGAGAGGAGGAAGCAGGTTCCCTGCTGAGTAGAGAACCCAATGTGGGCCTTGATCCTAAGACCCTGAGATCATGACCTGAGCTGAAGGCAGAGGCTTTAACCCACTGAGCCACCCAGGCACCCCCTTAACTACCTCCTTAAAGGCCGTATGTTACACTGAAAAAATAAAAAAAATAAAAATAAATAAAATAAATTATAAAGGCCCTATATCCCCATATACAGTCACATTGAGATATTGGAGAGTAGGACCTCAACCTATGAATTGGAGGGGTCAAATTTCACATCATAACAATCTCTACCCCAAGTTTAATTTAGAAATTTTTTTCCTTTTCTTGTTTGTTCCTATTTTACTCAAATTTTACTCCAACACCAAAAGCGTATTATTAATATTCCATTATTATATTATGTTATATTATATTATATTATATTATATTATATTATATTATATTATATTATATTATATTATATTATATTATATTATAATATGTCCTCAAATTTTACTCTAAAACCAAAAGCATATATTTAATATTCCACTATATTATATTATATTATATTATATTAATTATATTATATTATTATTATAATATTTCCTCAAATTTTACTCCAACACCAAAAGCATATATTTAATATTCCATTATATTATATTATATTATATTATATTTTTATATTATATTATATTATATTATTATATTATTATAATATTTCCTCAAATTTTACTCCAACACCAAAAGTGTATCATAAATATCCCCTCCCACATAGAATAAACACTATGTATGACTTTGGTTTTCAGTGATTTGTTCACATCTGGCTCTTATGTTAGAGCTCATCAGTACTCTCCACCTAGTTTTGTTTTGTATGTTGTTTACTGATTGATGATTTTACCTTTTCATTCCTCTGATTTCTTTGTATTGGTTATTTGTTTTTCTTTTCATAATCTGCATTGTTACAGATTTATCAACTTTAATATTTTTAAAAACACACCCTATGAATTCACTATCTCTATTGCTTTCTGGTATTTATTTCATTATTTTCTGTATTATTTCTTTCCTTGTACTTCTTTTAGGTTTAATTTGATCATCTTTTTCTAGTATTGTTTGATATTTTTTGTTCACATTATCATCAATATTGAAATATTTTTTTTATTTCTCTTTTTGGTCATTTAGAATTATGTTACTTAATGTTCAAGTAATTAGGAATTTTTCAGGTCTCTACTTTTAATGTTTTTTTGTTTTGTTTTTGTTTTTGGAGAGAGAGCAGGCACAAACATAGGGAAGGGTGCAGAGGAAGAGGAAGAGAGAGAGAATATCAAGCAGACTCTGTGCTGAGCACGGAGCCGGATGCAGGGATCAATCCCACTAACCTGAGGCCACTACCTGAGCAGAAACCAAATTGGATGCTTAAGTGACTGAACACCCCAGGCACCCCAGGTCTATATGTTTAAAATGAAAATATATTGAGGTGCCTGGGTGGCTCAGTCAGCTAAACATCTACCTTCAGCTCAGGTCATGATCCCAAGCCCCACATCTGGCTCCCTGTTCAGCGTGGGGAGCCTGCTTCACCTTCTCCCTCTGTCACTCCCACTGTTTGTGTTCTCTTTCTCTCTCTGAATTAAACAAACAAAAATCTTTTTAAAAATAAATAGATTGGAGCGCCTGAGTGGCTCAGTTGGTTGAGCGACTGCTTTCAGCTCAGGTCATGATCCTGGAGATCTGGGATCAAGCCCCACATCGGGCTTCCTGCTCGACGGGAAGCCTCCTTCTCCCTCTCTCACTCCCCCTACTTGTGTTCCCTCTTTAGCTGTTGTTTCTCTCTGTCAAATAAATAAATAAAATCTAAATAAATAAATAAATAAATAAATAAATAAATAAATTGACAACTGATTTAATTCTGTAATTGCCAGAGAATATATTGTACACAATTTCAATTCTTTTAAATGTATTAAATCTTGTTTTATGGCCTAATGTATAATCCATTTCTGTGAACTTGAAAAGAATGGCTATTTTCTGTTTGCTACGCACAGGGTTTTATTGATGTCAATTAGGTGCACTAGTTGGTAGCATTTTCAAGTACTCTCTTGCCCACTAATTGTTTTATCAATTGTAGAATGAAAAGTGTTGCCATCTCTAACTGTAATTGTGGATTTATTTATTTTTCTCCTTGTCGGTTTTTGCTTGATGTAATTTTAATCTATGCTATATAACCTTTAACATTTCTAATTCTGCCTTATGGATTGACTTCATTATCATTATCAAATATAATAATATTCCCTTATCTTAATGTCTACTTCCCTTTATATTTATAGAACTACTCCACCTTTCCTACAATTCATGTTTGTATGGTACATATCAAAAAAGGACAAGTGGAGATGACTGCTTATGCATGAAGAGTTATGCCCTGGTGTCCCTAAGGACTCTCTTGGTTATGCAGGTTCTTTGTTGTTTTTTTGTTTTGTTTTGTTTCTGTTTTTGTTTTTGTATACTTGATTCTAATCATTGTGTTAAAAATCTTTTCTGCTTATTTCATTGCCTTTATTAGTTTTCAATCTATTTCCTGAGTTTATTTTTTTTTCTAGTTATTACTGGTATTTTCTGGGTTTTTCACATATTTAGTATTTTTTACTGTATTTTTGTCATTACACATGCTATGTTCTTGATTATGTGAATTTTTTCTTTATGTTTTAATAGGTACCTTTTTTCTACAACAGTTAATTTATTGCAGTTAAGCTTGATCTTTTGATGCTTGTTTTTAAGCAGTATCACAATTTATCAGAGTAGGTTTTATTCCAGAGCTAAATTAATCATTTTCCCATGGCATCATTGTTTGGGAGTTTCTACTGAATACACTGTATAGTCAGTGAGGTCTCTCTACTCTGGAAGGTCAGAGTTCAAAATTCTCTTATCCTCACATGATCTTTTGTACTTTTCCAAATTACAAATTTTTGATAATTATTTTTTCCCACTAGATATCTCTTGTCTAACTTTGTAGAGTTTCCTCACTGTGCATGTTCACCTTAGTATTCAACCATGAATTTAAGGGTATTACTATGTAGATTTATGTAGTCCTTTATCTTTACAGCTTTCCTCTCACTGGTATCCCCTGCCCCCCCACAAATGTCAGCTACCACAACAATCCCAATCTTAGATCTCTGCCTCCTCAGCTTTTTGACATACATTTTTAGTTTCCCTCATAGAGGTCTAAAAAGACTCTAGAGTTGAAGCATATACAATTGTGGAGCTCACCTCATTTATTTCTCTTCTCTTAGGAATCACACTTACACATTTTTTTTTTGTATCTGGAAACAGAAATATCATATATCTCATCCAGTTTTAAAGTGTTTTGCTGTTGCTGTAATTGTTTTGCTTTTATTTTAGAGGCCTAGTGTAAGTTACTGATCCTGGCTGCAAGCTAAATTCCAAATTATGTGTTTGTTTGTTTGTTTGTCTGTTTTTTAATATTTTATTTATTTGACAGAGAGAAACACAGCCAAAGAGGGAACACAAGCAGGGAGAGTGAGAGAGGGAGAAGCAGGCTTCCCGCAAGCAGGGAGCTTGATGCGGGACTCGATCCTGGGTCTCCAGGATCATGACGTGAGCCGAAGGCAGTCGCCCAACCAACTGAGCCACCCAGGTGCCCCAAATAATGTGTTTTTAAAATGATCTATTAGCAGGTGTTTTCCTTACATCTGGCTGGACTGAATTAAATGTGTGAAAGTACCCCAAATTGACTAAGCAGTTTTTAACATAAATCATCAAGAATTTATATTAAAATGTATAAACACACATGGGGGATAAATTAAATTCAATACCATATAATTCTTTTTTTTTTCAAGACCATATAATTCAAACTTGGAAAGTACAGATTAAATCTTTACACCTGAATTAGTCCATTTTAACATGTATCTTGAAGAATGACTAGCATCTTACCATGTGAGAAAGGAAGAATTTGTAGGGCATTCCACACAAACCTTGTAGCATGAATAAAAGTTTAGAAGTCTGTCCATGTGTGAAGTCTTAAAGAAATATCAATAAGTTTTATGTGATTAGACCTTGGGAATCATGGGCTGTGCAATTAAAACTGGTTGTTGTCATATCATAAAATGATCTTCACTATAGGAGTTAAAACAAATAAACTATTTGGTGGGTTAATATTTTGGGGGCTAAATATGAGCCTTTAAGATGTAATTTTTATCATTGAGAGTAAAACTTCTGTGACTTCCATCTTTCTTTTGATTAGTGACATAGATTAACAAAGCCCAGCAGAAACGTATAGTTCTGAAAGGATTATCTATATACATTCATTCATGAGCTTGACTAACTTTCTTGGTGTTACTGTTTTAGTAGTTATACAAAGTGCATGCAAAGTTCCTATAAAGAGGACAAGATTCTCCCTGTAAGTACAAAAAGAAAATATTAAATCTTATTTATATTTATTTTATCTCTTTCTGTCTTTGCATCAAGGGTATTCCTTATGTGTAAGAATTATTTAGAGCAGAATGTTCACTTGGAAATGTGATATGATTTTCCATCTAACTTGTATCATTTTGATTACTTCAGACAAATTCCATTCTTATCTTTTGCTGGGAACCCTGAGGTCACCAAGAAGAGCTGAACTAGAAGACAAGGTTATAGCTTTGCCTCCTTCCCAATTAGACTGTTGGATATCCCCTTCTCCTAGAAGACTAAATTTATATCTAGTTTTAATATTCTAAAGTTATAATTCCTCATAGTATTTCCCTGTTTCCCTCATAGTATGACTTGTATCTAACGTATGCCACAATAGCACTTCCAAATACATGAATCTATAATGCAAATATAATACAATAAGGTATTAATTAAGAAAATTTAAATAAAAATAAATTTTAAATAGATACATATTAAATTAATTTTTCTTGACAAGGTAAGCCTTTCAAGGAAAAGAAATTGATATCTCACAAGCTGAAAATAAAAAGAGGAACTAAGAATCACATTTGTGTGAATGAGTTGTGACTACAGTTTTTAATCCCTGAATAAGGTTGAACATTTCCTTTGAATAATGTAGTAAAATCTTGTTCTTGTAATAACTAGAGCATAGAAAAAATACATTACTTTGTATCCTCCCGAAAATCTAAAGAAATTTTCAATGTCAAGAAGATTGAAAATAGCCCTCAGTAAATGCTAAAGAATTACTAAATATCCTCAGTAAGACATCACAACCAAAGCTTTCTTTTCAAACCAGATTTTTAATTTTTTTTAAACAGTATTTTTTAAAGATTTTTTTAAAGATTTTATTTATTTATTTGACAGAGAAAGAGATCACAAGTAGGCAAAGAGGCAGGCAGAGAGAGAGGAGGAAACAGGCTTTGTGCTGAGCAGAGAGCCCGATGTGGGGCTCGATCCCAGAACCCTGAGATCATGACCTGAGCCGAAGGCAGAGGCTTTAACCCACTGAGCCACTCAGGTGCCCTCAAAACAGAGTTTTTAAAAATTTGCTAATATATTTTTAGAAGATTTAGATAATTATAAAAATGCATAAAGATAACTTTTAAAACACAGTGATTAAGAAAAATAAAGATTTTCATGGATATTTCAAAAGAAGAAAAAACATGAAAAAATCCATTAGGAATCACAGAGGCAAACTGGCTGTGATTTGTGTTATGTCAGTACCCCAAACACAAGCAAACACAAGATAATGTTTTGTATAGGAACTGAAAAATGCAAAACAACTGTCTACCTTTCAATAGTGACTGAAGTTGTCCAGTTTATTGATAAGTCTAAAGAGAATTAATTAGTTAATTTCCTCCATTACTGCCAGTTTGAAGTTATGAGAAAAAAAGATAAGACTAGGGACCTGGAGAAAAGAAACTGTTGGAGGCATATCATGAAAGAAATAAAGAATAATCTTCACTGAAACAAACTTATCTTGTAGTTTAAAAGGGACACTAGTAAGTTAAAAACAGAGTCACTCATTATAGATGTTTTTAGTGTGGATCAGAGTACACGAAGGAAATGTTCACCTTTGAAGTTAGGTTTTCTGCTTGAATTCACATAGTGCTTTTCACTTTTAATTTGCCTTATAGAATTTACCATTTATATATTAAATAACACTATATGCAAGCAATCTGCCAATTGCTGCAAGCATACTACAGATCAGTTTGATGATCTTTTATCTAGAAACTCACCATCCAGCTTGAAGGACAGCAATGAAAGATTCATATGACTACTCTGAATAGCTTTGAATTTGTACTCTGTACATTAATGCCACATCTGAAGGAGTACTGTTCTCTTAGGTATTACAGATTTATATATTTATTAAAGCAATTTTTGACTAATGATAATAAACTATCTTACTCTTTTGAGTCTAGCGGGTTGTTTTTATTTGTTTGTTGTTTTGTTTTCCATTTTTAATACAGGTATTTAAGGGATAGCAATAAGCAAGACTATGGAACCACTAGCAGAAATATTTACCACAAGATATAAGAGAAATATTTAAAAGGACTTACTTTGATAAATTAAGTGTAGCCCAAATACTAGCCCCATCTTTCATGCTTTCAAACTTGATCGGGTAAACACAATCTCAATTATTCCTTTGAGGGTCAACTAAGAAGTTTCCAACACTCATAACTAAAAGCAGTATTAAAATGCATAGATTTGTACAGGCAACAGAACTACCATGGGAATCAGAATATTTGCATTTATAGAACCAGCACATTCTCATCCTACATGTACTGTGACAGGAAAGCCAAGTGCATAATTAGCAGATGGCTTCATGAGAATCAAAATAAGAGTAATAACATAAACAAATAAAATTTACTAACAAGAGGTCTAAGATACCTAATGTGCACATATGTATTCATAATTGGGTTACTGTTGACATTGAGTCCATAATATTCAAATGTCACTGATAAATGCCTAAATCTACCTTTTACAATTAGGATAGCATCCCTGAAAGAGTAGTAATACCTGAAGTTTATAGACATAGTCTTCTTGTAATATATATGTATTATATATCTTGTTATATATACATATTATATATCTTGTTCTATACATATAAATATAGTATATACATATATATTATTGTTTTATATATGTGTATATATATGTGTATCTATATACATATATAGATATATATGGTTAACACTATTATCCTCTCTGACTCTTTTTCTTGGTTTTCACTCAACTCTTCCGAATGATGCATAGTTTATTTATATGTGTGAACACCTTTCCATTGGTCTCTGGTCCAATTGCTGTTATTCTGACTCATAAGATGCATGGCTACCATTTAAGTCATTACAAGATTACATTTAAGTTTGTGTCAGAGAACATATAGTTGTTGAGTTAAGGGTGAAGTTGAGTTTATCCAAAACTGCAGAATAATCACTATGCATTTTCCTTTAGTATCAGTCTTAATAATGATTTGCAAGGATAAATATTATTATGGCTACCAGCAACTTTCTCCTTATTGTAGAAGTTATGTAGTTTGAGTATCCAGCCTGTTTGAAATAATTTAAAAACTATTTAGCTAGAAAACTAATGAAATTTCACCACATACAGAAATCAAACATTAATTGGCACAAGATATAAGAGAAAGAACCAAAAGGTTTCATAAAGATTTTGAAAGCAAAAATGTTATGTTAATCTTCTATTTATTTACTTATTTATTTATATTTATTTTTTTATTTTTTCAGTGTTCCAAGATTCATTCCCCACACCCAGTGCTCCATGCAGTAGCTGCCCTCAGTACCCACCACCAGGCTCTCCCATCCCCCCACCCCCTCCCTCCAACTCCCTCAGTTTGTTTCTGTGTCCAAAGTTTCTCATGTTTCCTTTCTCTCCCCGAATTACCCTACTTCCCATTTCCTTTCCTTCTCCTACTGTCCTCTATATTACTCCTTATGCACCACAAGTAAGTGAAACCATGTGATACTTGACTTTCTCTACTTGGCTTATTTCACTCAGCATAATCTCTTAATAGCCCATCTCACTAATCTATATAACAAAAAGTAGGTGAAGAAAGGTTGCTAACTCTCCCTTATCTGAATATGTGGCTCTGCTAAGACTCCATGAATTATCATATAAATTATATTGACCTTTAAATATCCCCACAGTAATTGAATATTATATACCAAAATGGACTTCTATTTATAATATGATCGGGGAAAATAAGAGTAGTATCCCATAGTAATTAGTTAGACAAAAGAAAAATTACAAATAAAAGAGGGAAGGAAGGACAGAAGGATGGAAGGAAGGAAGGAAGGAAGGAAGGAAGGAAGGAAGGAAGGAAGGAAGGAAGGAAAGGAAGGAAGGAAAGGAAGGAAAAAAGGGAAGGGAAGGGAAAGGAAGGGAAGGGAAAGGCAGGAAAAGAGAAAAGGCATGATAAAAATACAAGGCCATTTAAAAATATTTGAAGCCACTCTTCAAGTGATAATTAGATAAATGGGAAAATTGGCACATTTAAATAATAATATTGTTATTAAACAATAATAATATTGTCATTATTGAAATAACAATATAAAGTTATTTCAAATTATATTTGATTGCTAAGCCCCTCTAAAACTATTCATATTACCAAAGGAACAAATATAGCAAACAACATTATGGAGTGAAATGTTTATGCTATATTAAAGTAAATCATAAAACTTCAAATAAATTTGTGATTAATGCTTGTTTGCTTTGACCAAAACTTCCAAGAATCTAAAGGGTGTGGATTTCCTTATAGTTCAGTGGGTATTTCTTAATAGAAAAAAAAAAGATAAGCACATTTAGATAACCTCTAAGAGCATATTTAGTTTTTAAAATCTGGATGTTTTGGTTTCAGATGACAGACATGCAAGTCATAAATTATTAAGAAAAAAAATAGCCCGTGAAAAGTGGAGAATCTTGGTTTAAGATTCTGCAGGGAATGGCCAGCAATCCCTGCTAATGATAATCATGTAGAATACTTCCAGTGCTTTCCATCGGAGTTGATATTAAAAAAATAAACAAAAAAAATGTGGTTAAGTGTAACTTGTTCACAAGTCTATAGGAAAAATCTGCCAGAATCTATATGTCCAAAATATCAGTATGATAATCCATGAGTTCTGGTAAGCATAGCCTGAGAGATAATGCACACATCTCTTAGATCACAGGGTGATTGTTTGGGCTAAGAAAGCTTCAGAGAAGTCAGTTCCCCAAAGTTTTCCAAGGACAGAGTGGTCGTGCAGGCCTCCCAATCCCTTCTCAGAAATCCTCCCTCATCCCCAGCAGTGTCTGTGTTACATTTTACCAAGCCAGGTAATATGGCTGATTTCATATTCTACATCAACCCCAACAGGGTTCTGCCAGACACTGGGGCTAGAGAGAAGACTCACTCACTCACTGCCTTTTCTTTCCTTTATTCTCAGGCTATTTCTCTTTGTGGTGGCCTCTGGAAACTCTACTCCTACATCATCCTCCCCTCTACTTATTTTCCAAAAGTTCCTATGAAATTCCTGGAATTAAATTTTATCCCCTTCATGTCCATCCTTGAATGTGTCACTGTTGACAGTGGCAATAATTACATGATTTGGCAAGTTCTGGGTAATGTGAAAATTCCTTGGCTTACAGTGGCAACAGGCATCTCCACAAAAGAAAACTGAGACATCAACTCTCAGCATATGGTTCATAACTGGCCCTGCATGGAAAATAGATGAATAAATGATCAACTTGTATTCCTTTTTCATCAGTATTCTCAGTTCCATCATATGTTGGGCTATAGATTATTTTCTTTCTGCCATGATGGCTACACAAAGAAAAATATTTTTGATTGTTAAATGTACCATCATTTTGTGGACACAAATTTTCCCTGAATCATATCAAACCTGGGTGGGGAAAAGCATCTTATGAATCTGGTAAGATACTTTTACAGTACTGTAGGCTCCTAGAGCAATTCATCTTAACACAAATGTTCCTTTCAAATATTTATAATATGTGAATGGTGCCTCAAACTTGGTACCATGATACATTTTGATCTTGGAGTGTTACATCCAGAGAAACCAAGGGGAAGAAATCCCTAGAGTAGCTTTGTCTAGTAGAACTTTCTGTGATAATGGAAGTCTTTTCTAGTCTGTGTTGTACTTGAAAGATGACTACTTAGATTAGGAAACTTACTTAATTTTGTTTTAGTTAATTTAAATTTAAATAGCTGCATGGGCTACATATTGGACAGAACATCTCTAGACAATAAACTATATGAGATCATGCCTCTGCTATTCATGGTTACATCCCCATGCATTACAGTTTCTAGAAAGTAGAAGGCATCTAATTGTGTTGTTGTTGGTAATGAAACCAATAGCTGACATTTTTCAGACACTTCCTATAAACCAGGCACTGTGCTAAGTTCTTTAAGTACTTCATACAAGTATCTTTGCAAAGATGTTTCACATCTAACCTAATACTATAGGGCACTTCCCAGAAGTCCAGAGCTTTGTGATAGACAGTGAAAGACTCCAGTCCAACAAAACCTATGAATTGAGTAGCCTTGATCCAACAGAATATTCTCCTAATAGAATAAAATAATACATTGCCACTACTCTTTTTTATAGTTCTACCAAATATAATTGATATGCAAAAATTGCTTATATTTAGTGCACAATTATAATGAGCTTGGACATATGCATACACCTGTGATACCATCACAACAATTGAGGCCTCAAATATAGCCATCACCTCTAAAATTTTTCCTACATTCTTTTGTGTTTTGAGAGTGTATGTGTGTGCACATTCAGAATACCTAACATGAGAGCTATTCTTATAACATATTTTAAAAAGAATATTGTATTGAAAGCTATCAGCACTTTGTTGTACAACCAATCCCTAGAATCCATTCATCTCATATAATTGAAACCTGATATCCTTTAATCAGCAACTCTCCATTTCTCTCCATCCTGGAAACCACCATTTTTTCTCTGATCCTATGTGTTCGATTATTTTAGATACTATATATAAGAGGAATCATTCAGTACATGTCCTTCTGTGACAGGCTTACTTTATTTAGCATAATTTCCTCTATGTTCATTCACACTGCAGCAAATGGTAGGATTTCTTTTTTAAGGCTGAATAATATTGTATTCTACATACCACATTTTCTTTATCCATTCATCTGTCAATAGACATTTGGGTTCCTTACATATCTTGGATATCGTGAATATTGCTACAATGTACATGGTGCACAGATGTCTCTTGGATATCCTGATTTCAATTCTTTTGGATATATACCCAGAAGTATAATTGTTGGATCCTATGGTAGTTATTTTTTTTTAATTTTTTGGGTAACCTCCCTGCTGTTTTCCACCATGGCTGTACGACTCAACTATCTTACCAACAGTTTATAGCAATTCCAACTTCTCCGCATCCTCATCAACACTTAATATCTTTTGACTTTTTGATAATCACCATTCTACCAGATATAAGGTGATATTTCTTTGTGACTTTGACCTACATTTCTATGCAAATTAGCGATCTTGGACATTATTTTATATACCAGCTGACCATTCGTTTGTCTTCTTTGGAGAAATATCTATTCAATTCCTTTGTGCATTTCAAAAATCATGTTGTTTTTTGCTATTGACTTGTAGGATTTCCTTATATTTTTGGATAATAACTCCTTATCAGATAGATGGTTTGAAAGTATTTTCTCCCATTCTACAGGTTGCCTTTTCATTCTGTTGATTGCTTCCTTTGCTGTGCAGAAGCTTTTTAGTCTGTTATAATTCCACTTGTCTATTTTTGTTTTTGCTGTCTGTGCTTTTGATGTAAAACCCAAGAAATCATTGCCAAGACCAATGTCAAGAAGTTTTCCCTTATGTTTTTATCAAGATGTTTTATAGTTTCAGGTCTTTTAAGTCTTGAATTCGTTTATTTTTGTGTATAGCATAAGATAGAAGTTCAATTTTATGTTTTTGCAGGTGGATATTCAGCTTTCCCAACACAAACACAACTCAATAAAGTCATATCTTGATTCTTCAAATTTCACAATAAAGAGAGAATATTCATAAAGACTGGATATTTAGATTTTTAGTGGCCGTACTTTTTTTTTTGTAATAGACTATTTCTGACTCAAAATTACCACATACTTTATCAGTGTATTTCCATGATTTTTCACTGTAATGACCTCTCATGATTTAAATTTGCCTAACATCAGACCAGTTTTCAGGGGATTAGATTTTATTTATTGTCCTACTCCAAAATTGAATGTAGGTTTTTTTGTTTTTTGTTTTTTGTTTTTTTAAGGAAAGAATGAGCCATTCAAATAAGAATTTAGAAATCTTGGGTACTAAGAAACACAACAAACAGGGGCGCCTGGGTGGCTCAGTTGGTTAAGCGACTGCCTTCCGCTTAGGTCATGACCCCAGAGTCCCAGGATTGAGTCCCGCATTGGGCTCCTGGCCGGGGGCGGGAAGCCCACTTCTCCCTCTCTCACTCCCCATGCTTGTGTTCCCTCTCTCGCTGTGTTTCTCTCTAACAAATAAATAAATAAAATCTTAAAAAAAAAAAAGAAACACAACAAACAAAAGAAATACATCTGCTACAAAGAGGAACACATGATTAGATAACCCATTTTTCAAAATGATGAAATTAAGATAGGGATTAAAAAAGAGTAAATCAAGAATGCCTAGATGTGCATCTCAACCCTATAACTTATTAAGTATGAGACTTCTAATAATTTTTCAATCTACCCATGACTCAGTTTCCTCATCAGTAAAATGGGAATAACAATAGTGTCCACCACATAATAGTGTGAGGATTCAATTTAATATATGCAGTATACTTAATAGCACCCAGTAGGTGGTGTTTAATAAAGACTCACTATCATAGTAATTATACATGTTATCAGATGTCTTTACAGAGATGTTTCTCTGCCCAGCTTCTGGCATTTCACTATGTGCCAGGACAGTCTCCTCTGACTCTAGATCACACTCAAGCAAAGATGGGTCCCTCAAGGTCCAGATCACAGACAGTAAGGTCAACCATGTTTCCCAAATTCCAGAAATCCTATTCATTTAATCCCTAAGATTAACATTGGTAGTAATAACAGCCTTTCAAGAGTGACTACTTCCTCTATTTTTTAAGGTACAGTCTTACCCTATGTCTTCCAATAGACATATAACCCTAAACATTATAAGCATAAACAGTCCAGAATATTTTCACTGCTACACATTCACTGTTCATTTGATCCGAACTTCACAAGTTTGTAACATCAGTATTAGCATATACTTTCCATAAATGAGAAAACTAAAAATCAAAGACGTCAAGACATAGATATGGAGTTGGTGCCACAATTAAGAAATAGGGAATTTGATTCTTAAAACTAGGTCTTAAAAATCCAATTCCAGAGATTTTTCCTGTTTTTTTTTTCTTTTTTTACTAAAGTTTAGAGCTTCTTTTTTTTTTAAGATTTTATTTATTTATTTGACAGAGAGAAACACAGCTAAAGAGGGAACACAAGCAGGGTGAATGAGAGAGGGAGAAGCTGGCTCCTTGCAGAGCAGGGAGCCTAATGTGGGGCTTGAAGCCAGGACTCTGGGATCATGACCTGAGCTGAAGGCAGATGCTTAATAAATGAGCCACCCAGGTGCCCCGCTAAACTTTAGAACTTCTGATAATGAGTTTTATCAGAGTATTTTTGTGTGTGTGAGTAAAACAAGAAATGAGAGAGGGGGATGTTATAATGTACATCTTTTAACTAGGCTGCAAGGTCATTCACCAAAACTACATCTTGCTATTTGGGTTATCTTGTTGCACCTCTAAAATCCAAATAAACTCCATAAACATTTAGAAAGAAAAAAATAGCAAGGATCTCACTGTTCTGTTAGGAACATGCAGTTTTAACTTCAGCCTACTTTAAATAAAAACAGTAAAAAAATTAATCACATTTTATATTTTACTGTAATGTCTTATTTATATTACATATCTGCTGCTTAAAAACATGTTATTCTTATCAAAACTTAGATGTTCATGTGCTGACTTATATATTAACTACTATTTTTCTCTATGGGAATAATTAATTTTTATCATTGCACTTTCATACATATATTGTTTTCCCACAGTTTCTCCTTCAATCTCAAATTTTTTTGATTAAGCATTTTACTGAAGAGAGGATGATAAAAGGCACAAAGAGATCTGATGTCAAAGCAAAGTATCTCATTGAGAAATATTCAAGTGAATTCTCTATTTGTTATATTAAAATACAACTTCAAAGTAAACGATGGAAGATATTCAGGTTCCTAACTCTATTAAAAAGAAAAATAAACAAAAAATGATTAAAAATGATGAAAAGCCATGTAGATGAATAAGTTTTTATAATCGCATGTATGACTGCCTGATGGACCCCTAGCTTTTCATTTATTTTATTTCTGACTTTTCTCTGGGTAGAGGGAGAGTATTATTCTTTAATGGAAGGGCATTCTGAATAATTTTAGTACAACACTTAAATACAGTGCATAAAAAGGTTTATTTAATCATGAGCTATGGTTTTGCGATACCATTCTTGACCCACTGTACAGGACCTGGCTTTTAATGCATAAAGATATCTGGTTACCATGACTGTAATTACCATAATTTTACACCTATTAATCTTGTCTGTAGAATTAATTTCCATAACTTATGACTTGAAACAAAAACATCAGTCTTGTTCCATAGTTTCCAAGAGCAGAATTATTATAAACCACATAAATGCCAAATGTTATTATTATTTTTCTTTTTTCCTTTCTCTGAATCCCCCAAACTGATTCCCTCTTATTAAAATTCAAACAGCTGTGAAATGGCCAGGCGATTGAAGACGAAAGTAAATGTGTAGTGACCTTCATCCATGCTGAACAAATAGAATATTATAAACACACTTTCTAGTTGAAGTTACACAAAGCAAATTAAGAAATACCTAGGGCTATAATTTACTACAAAAATGTTTCTTAAATTTCTGACAGTTTCATTTAACTGACTAATTAAATTTGCTTGTAGGCATTTTAGAGATGGAGTCTAATAATGCACTGTCATTTGGGAAGAAAATGAAAATTACTTTTTTTGGTGAAATATATGTTTGTAATGGTCCAGGTTTCCTACTAAACATTTGAAAATGTCTGTAAGTATGTATGCCTAGCTGTATGAGATGATCACGTTAATTCTATTAAAACGTGATTAAAAGAAAATCTCACATGTAATAGTTTGGGACTATAATGTCCGTTTTCTAAAAGACCTGCCAAGGGATGAAGTTAAAATATATTTCTACAACATGAACCATATGTACCCACTATATGTTTTGTTTACTCATTTCGCAGAAATTAACATGTGAGGATGACCCACTTTACAATTCTCTGTCTTGGATTGTGTGCTGCTTCTTCCCATGAAGGAACCAAACCAATTTCCTCCCCAGGAGTTTGTATTTGGTAGATGTCAGCACAAGATCATTGTGGAGGACATAGCATTCAGTGTTTCCTAGTATGCAAGCTTAATATGTTGAGAGGACTAATAGATTTTTTTTATTTCCCTCTAAAGAAACCAAGCCTACACTCTTTTTTTTTTTTTTTTTTTGCATCATGTTGTAAGGCTATAAGGGAAAACATTCAAATACAGCTTTGCAAACAGTGTCTTCAGGCGAATCTTAGAATTAAATACCCTACAATCTTCCATAATTATACCCCTGAATTGTGGATAATGGTCAAAACACTAATTTTCTCTTTTTATTCTCTTTAGAAACAATCTAGGCTCTTGGCATGTAAAATATAAAACACCTGACAACGTTTAATAATTATTTCCTTTCATTATGTGTAATTGTGTTATTCATTTCACAAAAATGACATTTAAAAGAAAAATGTGAAAGCTATAATTATATAATTATTTTGCCAAGTGCTAATGTTTGTATGCTCTGTGAAAACCAGACTAGCTCAGGGTTTAAAATTTCACTGAATCTATGTGCAGAATTATCTACGTTTAATTTAGTTCCTCTCTTACCTCCCATTAACCTGTAAACTCTGAAGCCATGAAGTGGTGTCTTCTATCCTGGAATACCCTTCAGACCCTAGTATAGCACCTGGCACATGTTATGCATTTGCTGACTTCAATTGCCTGACATGATTAAAATGAAACTAAATTAATAGGGTGTGGCATTCTGGGAAGGGGAAAGTTCAAAAGACCAGCCTTTATCATTCTTGCTACTCAGTGGTTTCATGTTTTCACACTGATTTAAAAAATAAAAAATAAAAATAAAAAAAAAATAAATGCTCAGATTTGTAGCAAAAGTGAGAAAATATTTTCATCATAGCAAAATTGACACCATTATTGGTGTTAATTAGAGAAAACTGGGAGGTTTTCCAGTTTCTGATTTCTCTTGCTGCATGGAAACTTAAATCAACACCCCTGAAGCACCTCCTCCCATCCCAACTTCATTTTAATAAGCAAATTGGAATCAAATCATAACCTTGGCTTACCTATCTATGTTCTGTCTATGCTCCGAGCTATACTTTACATAGATGGTTTAGATGGTCCTTTTTTGCCATATTTCCAGCATTGAAGTCAGTCTTCCAGAGAGTACTAGAAACATGTCTGTAATCACATAGAGCTATGTTTATTCAGCTTTCAGCAATAAAGGAGAGCATGTACCAAAGGAACCATGGGAGTCTCAGTGCGAGGAAGTTTTAAGAGGTATCTTACAGACCTTGTGCTCCTTCTGGGTGATTTTACAGCAAGTTTAGAGACGTGGATGTCAGTTTGGGGCTGGGCGGCATCTGGAAGAAGGTCAGTTTAGTCTTTGGATATCTTGGTAATTTTTTGATGAGGAGTTTTGAAAATTAAAGTAGGAATAGATTTGTGAAGGACACAGAAACAATAATCACTGAAGTTAGCCAGAAGTGGAGAATGACTAGTTGTTATTGTTTTCCATTTTGGTTGCTTAGTGTGCTTGTCCCTGTCTTGTTCTACTCTGGTTGCAGTGATCTTTATGGAGTGTCGTTTATCGTCTACAAATATTTACATGTTTAGTTGGAAACATGATAGCTAAATTGAAAGCTTTTAGTTGCCAACTTATAAGGGTTTTTTTTTTTTGTATTCTCACCAAAGATTACTATAATTATTAATAATTATTAAAAAGGTTTTTTTACAATATTTGATCAAGATTAGACAGGTTATGAAGAGTTTGTCCTGTTACTACTTCATCTAACAGAAATCCACTCATTATTAAGGCAAACATGTTCTTTCTAAGTCAGATGTCCCATTTAGTCCAGTTGGCCAGGAAAACCCTCATAAGTGGGGAAAAGCATCTGGGCTTGCCATTTCTATGCTATGAGCAGAAGCAGAACATTTGATAGCAGAAGTCTAGGATACAAACTGAAAATCTACTATCACCTTAGAATATTTCAGGTAAGATTTCATAAGGGTTCATCAGACTGGCATTCAATCTAGCCTTGATTGTTACTTGTATGACATTGCACTGTATAACTCTTGGTTCAATAAACCCTTACCTTATGTGAAAATAAGCTGAAGTTGGTTGCTTTTTATCCAGAACTCAAAATATAGGAAATTAACTGAAACAGATCAGGAGAAAAGAGTCTTCATGTCAATCTTCTTCTTCTTCTTCTTCTTCTTATTATTATTATTATTATTATTTTATTTATTTGTTTATTTGAGACAGAGTGAGACCATGAGCAGAAGAGAGAGGCAGAGGGAGAGAGAGAAACAGAGTCCCAGCTAAGCAGGGAGCCTGGCACGTGACTCAATCCCATGACCTAGGATCATGACCTGAGCCAAAGGCAGATACTTAACCAACTAAGCCACCCAGCTATCCTCATGTCAGATCTTACTCATTGACAACAAGATGCTGGATTCATCACCCAGTGCTAAATAATGGTGAACCAATGCCTGATTTAAATACCTGGGGATGAGAAAGTGAACATTGGCTTTTGACCAAAAGATCTGAATCACAATTATTGGCTCTTAAGCAGTATGTCCATGGAAGAAGAATTGGTGAGGAATATGATAGAAAATATGTGTGATGATAATATTATTAAAAGCAACTAAACATAAATGATGTTCTCCATGGGTATCAATGACTCTCGTTCAAGTAATATAGAGACACTGTCTTAAATCCTAAGAATAATAAAAAAAAAAATCCAAGAGAAATAGAGGGTGTCTACAATATCTAGTAGCAAACTAGCCATTTAGGGTGTTCTTCTGTATTAAAGAGTGGTGCTTACTCGGCATTTTGCTGTGTATTTATCATTATCCACTAACACGTAGAATGAACGTCATGGGCTAACAAAGTCCTTAGTGCCTCTGATCAAGGCTTCTATTTTACCAGAAGGTAAATTCACAAATGTGTTATGGAAATTTAGATTGGAATGGAAGCTTCATGTATCACGCTACTCCCAGGTGATTAGTACTATGTAACAATGGAGTGGAGTGTTAAATATCCAGTTGACGTATTTAATTTAAACAGACATATTTAATTGTGCAGGCATCTTTCCAGGAATAGTTTCCTTCCTTAGAGAGAATACTTCTTAACAACTTCAGTTTTTCTTCAAAGAGGATTATGATTAAATAATTAAAAAGATGTAGAGTAACGCGATTTTAGCATAAATATCACAGCAATCACAAAAATGTTAATATTATCAAAATATTTTTCTTCTAAAAATTTTATTTTACATTCAATATCTTCAAGGACCTCTGGCCATGCGTTTCCACATTCTTAAAGAGTGATGATTGCAGCAATTTCCTTACACTTTCTGCCTGTCTTGATGGCCTGGCAGAGTATCCCTGCGAGCCTCACTCACCAATGCAGCAAATAAAGCAGTAAATTTTGAGCACATTCATAGAACTAGCAAGAGAAATAAGATTCATACAATAAAAATAAAGAGGCAGGACCATTTGTTTAGCATCTGGAGGTACTTCCTGCAATATCTGGTTCTATCAATATACTATTAAGATTTTAGGGGCGCCTGGGTAGCTCAGTTGGTTAAGCCACTGCCTTCAGCTCAGGTCATGATCCTGGAGACCGGGGATCGAGTCCCACATTGGGCTCCCTGCTCGGCGGGAAGCCTGCTTCTCCCTTTCTCACTCCCCCTGCTTGTGTTCCCTCTCTCACTGTGTTTCTTTGTCAAATAAAGAAATAAAATCTTTAAAAAAAAAAAAAGATTTTAGGAGAACCTGAGCCTAAAAATGATAAGGATTGATATGTAAATGAAGACTTGTTTTTGTTGTCAGTTATAGAAACTCATACTCAGACGAGGAAAAAAAAAAGTAATATATTGGCTAATGTGACCAGGATGCATGAAGAATGACCTTTAGGGACAGCTGGGTCAAAGGACCAAATAATTTTCCTTTTTTTTTTAAGTTTATATTTAAATTTCAGTTAGTGAGCATACAGCAATATTACTTTCATGTGTGCAATTTAGTGATTCAGCACTTGACTAAAATGCCCAGGATTACCACAAGTGCCCTCCTTAATATCCATTTAACCCATCCCTCCACCCACCTTCCTTTTGGTCACTATCAGTATGTACTCTATAGTTAAGAGACTGTTTCTTGCTTTGCTTCTCTCTCTCTTTTTTCCCTCTATTCATTTGTTTTGTTTCTTAAATCCCACATATGAGTGAAATCATACCATAATTTGTCTTTCTCTGACTTATTTTGCTTGGCATAATACTCTGTAACTCCAGCCATGTCATTGCAAAGGACAAGCTTTCATTCTTTTTTATGGCTGCCTAATAGTATACATACCACTTCTTCTTTATCCATTCTCAATGGGTGGACATTTGGACTGTGTTTATAGAATTTGACTATTGTAGATAATGCTGCTATAAACATTGAGGTACATGTATCCCTCTGAATTAGGTGGGGTTTTTTGTTTTTTGGGTTTTTTTTTTTTTGTATTCTTTGGGTAAATACTTGGTAGTGCAATTCCTGGATCACAGGGTAGCTCTAGTTTTTAACTTTTTGAGGAGCCTCCATACTGTTTGCAATAGTGGCTGCACAGTTTGCATTTCCAGCAATAGGGTAGGAGGGCTCCCCTTTCCACACATTCCAACCCCTGTTGTTTCTTGTGTTGTTGATTTTAGCCATTCTGACAAGTGTGGGGCGATATCTCATTGCAGTTTTGTTTTGCATTTCCCTGATGATCCGTGATGTTGAGCATCGTTTCCTGTGTCTGTTGGTCATCTGGATGTCTTTGGAAAAATAGGACCCAAACAATTTTCAGCCTCAGCTACTCTCTAAATCTTTTTTCTTTCTTTTCTTTTATTTGAGAATAGTTGATACAAAATGTTACATTAATTTCAGGCATACAACATAATGATTCAACAAATTTATTAGGCATTATGCTACACTTACAAGTATTATTCATACAATTAAACACCAAAAAAAAAAAAGTGTTTAAAAATGGGGCAGGGACTTGAATAGATTTTTTCCCCCTGAATCTTCTCTGCCTTTCGTTGGCTCTGCTTTTCTCAGTATTGACTTTAAACTCAGGCAGGTTCACTACTCACAGAGCTCATATATTCACCAGCATCCCAAGAGTCTCTTCCTTCCAACTTAACAATGTAGTAGAAGCTCTTGGTGTCCTGTCTATATCCCCCTGGTACTAACAGTTCCCACACACACCAGTGGCTTCCTACCCCAAGCATCTGTAATTTCTCTATGTAGAGACCTTCTGTGGCTGCTGGAACAAGAGAAATCTGGAAGAGTGAAGGATTTAATGTCTCCTGGAGCAGTCCTCGGCTTTGAGGGATGTTCTACACCATTGTCCAGAAATTCCCCACGAGACTGAACTCCAGCAGTGATCTCCTCATTAACATTCTCAACTGTTTTCTTGTCCTACTCTGCACACTTTCCTCTTCCCATAGCAGTGTTTCTTTGGATCACTTCTCAAATAAACTACTTTGTCTCAAATCCTTGCCCTAAAGTCCCCTGCTATGCGGATCCAACCTAACATAAGGAGCCTCAGTAGAAGATAGTTTTTTTTCCCCTCTAGATGCTAGAGAGAAATATCAAGTCTTAGGTATTCTGGGAGCCATGTTCAAGTCATATGCCCTCTCTTTAGCTAAAGAAAGAATCAATATATATATTTCTTACATAAATGAATGTGTCTATTATACAAGGGGTAATACATATGGGACTGGCAAAATGTGATATTTCCATATGCATTTGGGATATTTCATAAGTGAAAAACAATTGCATAAGGCAGAGAAAAAGGAACATCTATTTCTAGTTTCCAAGGGACATCAACCAAATTACTATTTAACTACTCATGCCCTCCACAACTGTTTAGAGTAACATTCTGATTTCTAAATAATTCTGAATTCTAGAATAGCATTCTAAAATCTAAATAATTCTAAGTAATCCAGTAACAATTAAAATATATTTTTAGGCTATTAATTTGATGTATATATTCTGATATTTAATTAAGTATCTTTGGAATGTGAACTAATGAGTTTATAGATTATAAAAAAGTTTCATTATTATTGATTTAAAAAATATGTGAGATTCTAATGAAAATCAGAAACAATGAAAAGGATACTGATAATTTGGATGTATAGATTCTGGCAGATTTTTCCTGTAGACTTGTGAATAAGCTACACTTAACCAACTTTTTTAAAAAAAATTTTAATATCAACTCTGATGGAAAGCACTAGAAGTATTCTACATGCTTATGACTCCAAATGGAAACATAGATACACACTAGGATTGTTTTCTTTCTCTTTCTTTCTTTTTCTTTTTTTTTTTGTTTGTTCTTTTGAATTCTGAGTCAAATCTATATACTCTGAGGCTTATCTTGATTTAAATGCCATTAAATCTTGGTGTAAGACCTATCCATGGGGTTAATTCTGAAGTCAGACATAGGAGTGCAAGGGCATAATTATGAGAATTACTTGTACACTGAAGGTTATACTTCTACTAGAGGAGTTAGAGAGTAAGGTAACGTTTGTAGGAGATATATGATCTATCACAAATAAACTATACGGTATGGAAATTAAATGAGGGAGGCAGGGCACATAAAATGCCATGGTGGATAATAAGCACTATCATCTGAAGCAGAAATTCTTTCTTAATAATATCACAATACATTTGCTAGCTAATGAAGAGAAGCCACCCGTCATCAGATATCCCTGGGAGTAACTGGGTAAATTTAAGCTCAGCTCTCAAAAGCTTAGAAACTGGTTAAAGAATTCATGGAAAGATACAGGTAATGCAATGCATATTCAGCATTAGAATAAGATGTTGGCTTTTCTGACACTAACTGTTCTAACGGGAAGGAATTCTTTCAGCTTACTGGGGTAGATATGTGAGGAAGTTCTGTATCAAAAAACGAGACATGTGGGCCACCTGGGTGGCTCAGTTGGTTAAGCATCCTTTTAATTTCAGTTTAGGTCATGATCTCAGAGTCCTGAGATTGAGCTCTCTGTTGGGCTCCATGCTGGATGTGCAACCTGCCTATTACTCTCTTTCTCCATCCCCCTCTGCTCCTCATCTCCCTTCCCACACATGCCAGTCCACTCTCTCTTTCTCTCAAAAAAAAAAAAGTGACACGTGTTTCACATTTACAATTTCATGGCTTCTCAGTCATAGGCTACTCAGCAGAACACAGATTCAGTAGAGCTAAAGAGATATCACTATCCAACTTAAAATACAAAACCAATTTACAACATAAAACCACCTCAGTTTTAGAAGGAAAAGTATAATTCACTTTGCTACCATAGTTGTCTAGCAGTCCTCTGATTAAAAGTTCTTAAGAGGGGGATGCACAATAATCTTGCAATAATGAAAGAAAATAGAAACTAAACTAAAGGTAGTGCATTAGATTTGCTTTTCCTACTTTAATCTCTCTAGGTTCATAGGTAAGATTTTCACGGTCCCAAGTATACCCTATTTTAATTTTTAAATCATTTCATGCTTTAACATCATGTAGGGGTGAGAGCCTGTTAATTTTTAGCTTGACAGTTTTGGGTGGTAACAATATCAAAATTGGGAATATTTTATATTTAAGGAGGATTAACACTTTACAGAATTAAAACAGAAGTCTTAAAAACCTAGGAAATAAATAAGGGCCTTCCTATAAGTCTGCAGGAAGAAGATCAGATAAGAGTCCAGGACAGAAGTGACCAAAAAGTAGTTTTGAGAATTTCAAGTTCTTTGTCAACCTTCCAAATGTATTCTAGTTTATCACTTGAGTGGACCTAAAGACTACTAAAAAAAAAAATGAGAGCACCAGGCCAATGAATGAGAAAAAAAAAAAAAAATGACAAGAATATTTGCTCTATAGAGAAGCACACTCACCTTCATGTCCTGAAAAGGCTGGGAAAAACCCAGCCACAATGCCCTATTCGATTAAAAGTGCCCCAGGAAGAAAAAACCCAAGATGTGACCTTGAGCAAGTAATAACTCCTAGCTGGTCTTCATCTATAAAATCAGAGAGTTGGACAAGAAGGTCTAAAAAGTTTTTTTTGAACTGTAATATTCTCTAACCGAGTGCACTTCCATGAACAGAACTCCTTTTTTTTTTTTTTTAATAGGCTACAGGGAATATATTCTATGAAGTTATTCAGTCTAATGAATCATTTGCTGTAAGGCATTTTGGGAAAATGTGCTTGATAGTCTGTGCCCTCTGAAGAAATGAACAGAACCTTAGCTTTGCTTTAGGGTGGTTTTTAAAGGAGAGAAGATTTGAATCTGATGATACATGATACCACTATCCTGTGTAAAGTGTCCTAGCCCCTCCACTCCCTGCAACAATGCTGAACTTCAGAAATAGCTAGAAAGGGAGGGAATGTTCCTGGTGTTCAAAGTAGTAAATAAAACTGAGATTCAGAAAGTCAGGATTTTTGTTTGAGCTTTGGCACTAAAGTGAAGCTTGAAAAAATTTAATCATCCCTATATGTTAGTGATTTTTTTCACATACAAATTGCGATGTTTGGGTCCATATCTTGCTCCTATGTTTCAGACATGTTAAGAGGACTGAAAAGACAGTTTGTGAAAAGCCTTGAGCTACAGGAAAACAGAGGTACACAAACATAATGCTGTTTGTGAGCATCATTATGCTGCCATTTAGTTTTGCTGAGTGATTCCATTCGACTCATAACTCAATATCCCAGCAGTAAAAACAAATCTATTTTCTTGGAAATGCATTTCATGTGTCTTTAGAGAAAGTAAGATTGCCTGTAACATTTTCAGAAGGTGCAACTTAATGTGATCCTCATGTTTTTTAGGTTGAAAAGCTATTTAAAGTTATGTTTTCTAAAAAAAGTTATGTTTTCTATTTTCTTTATTTTTGATATTGAAACCTTGTTTCAATTAAATATTATTACACAGCACTAAGTGTACTTTTATCTGCAGGTTTTGACAAAGAAGATAAGAAGATAAAAGAAAATGATGACCAGTAAAAGACTGTGCCTCAGTTCAAGTATCAACTCTTAACACACTGTAATTAACAAATATGGAATCCTGCTAAGGTTATTTGTCCTTCAGATTTAAATCATGCAACTTAATTTTTTTGTCTTACAGGACATTTTGAGAACCAAAACTTATATTTCATTTTATTTTATATCTAGAACATTCAATAGACATTACATGTTGTGGCTATGTATGAATCTGTTGGTAATAATAATAGCAGCTTATTTGCCCCTATTTTAATAGAGTGCTTTCTATTACTATTTGACAGGCACTTGTATTAACTACTTTAATTAAAAAAAAAAACCTCTCAAGTCAGTACTATTTTTATTTCCTTTTAAATTTTTGGAAATTAAGCAACAGAAAGGTTGAGGAAGAACAAACTTGAGCCTTACACTACTAAAGGCACAAATGAAATTTGAATTAGGCCATCTTGCCGCAGAATGTACCAACTTATTCCAATTCTGCATACAGTCCCAACCCCAAGGGGTTCTACTGATGTTGTGGGGCTCTGTTATGGGATGTAAACAGCAAGTTTATCATCATGATCAACTACTATGATATGGTAACATGAAATGTCACATAGCTCTGAATTAGGGAGGGGAACTGGAAAACAAAAATTGGATGAGAGCTACAAGACATAGTTTTAGTTGTGGCACTTCTTTTGACTTAATGTTTGACCTAGAACAAGTCACTTAATCCCTTTAGGCTACAATTCCTTGTGAACAAAATTAATAAATAAATATAACTCCTGGGATATGGGATTGATAAAGCTTTTCCCAAAATGATTAAATGCAGATTCTATAGTTATAAAGTGCTCAACTTGTCTAAAAACAGCAAATGTGACCTTAGCCAATTTTCTAGGGAAGTAAGTTCCATTGCTATGAAAATATTTTTTTAAATGTACATTGTACATTCCATTGTCTTGATTTGGATTTTTGATGAAGACCAGGTTCATTCTTAAGAAAAATTGAAAAAAAAAGGGAGACATCAGGATATCCATCATAAGAGGACTTATGTGAGCAATAAAAAAATAGCAGTGGGTCATGTGTTCACACTTTGAATTCAATATATTTCTCATTGAAAGAAGAAAAACACCTATATAGGGAAGAATGGAAAATGTTATGATGATAAACTCTGATAACCTTATATCTTAATCAAGAGAAGGAAGAGTCTTTTTCCTAATTTACAAAAGCTAAAATCACTTGGAAGAGACGCATTAGTATGTTTACTTAACTAGTTGGCTTGGCTACATTGCATACTTCAATCTCAAAGGGGTAGGCATGACCACAGCAGAAGGAGAAAATTATTAGTGGCTCTGATACTCTGGTCCGTGACTGTTGAGAGAATAAGCACCAACTCCCAAGTAGCAAAACAGTGTAAGAATTATTGGATATTAGATATATTATAAATATTCATGTTTTATATTTTTGTACTATGTTTAATATTGATAAATGAAACAAATTGGGAGTACACAGGTGAAGCAGATGACAAAGAAAGCGTTCTTGCTGTAGTAAAATTTTTGGAAAGACAAGGTCCGACTCTTTAAAGTTGTTTAATGTCATCTGTTCTGATAGAGGTTATCAGGGATAAGGAGGCATCATCCTGGGCTCTACTGTACTCTGACATATCTTCTGTGTTCAATTATTATCTTGTATCTCAGGAAAAGAAAGAGGTTAACAGAGTCTCCAGGCATGTATCAGGCAATAGTCTTCAGTTTAGACAAACCATATTACCAAAGTTTATCAAAGCATCCAAGTTTTCCAGTGACACCATCATAGCTATATGACAAAGCCCTGGGATATACAGTATCATAAAAGGGGCCTGAATGTTATTGTGTATAGTTGAGGCATAGCTGGCAAATGACACATTTAGGGAAAAAATATTTCTTTCATAAATCCCATACATCTCGAAACACTTTCATAGTCTTTATGGATTAGGAAATAACCAAGTGAAATAAACAACAATATTCCAGTTTTTCAGGAGGAGAAACTAAGGCTCAAATAAATTAGAAATTATATAAAATCACTTAACTCTACAATAGAACTAAAATTTTAACCAAAGTATTTTGTTTTGAAACTTAAATCCTTTTCTATCTCAATAAAATAGTAAAAAATCAATGAATCTGAAAAACTCTCTGATGATGTAAAAATATCTGAGGCGTAGGCTCAGTAAATTAATTAGCTAATTATTATTATTATTTTTTTGCTGAGTAGAAGAGTTTGTTTCATGAAAAGAAATAGCAACACCAAGGTGTTAAATTGGATCAGCTAAAGTTTGTATTTTTATGTCAATTTTTTTCCAGTTTTATTGAAAAAAATTGCCATGTATCACTGCATAAGTTTAAGGAGTAGAGTATGATGGCTTGATTTGCATATTCATGAAATGATTACCACACTAAGTTCAGCTAACATTCAATTCACTCTAACATGTCACAAATTAGGAAAAACATAGTCGCAGATGTGGTAAAAACAAAAACAAAAACATAATTCTGTAGAATGTATAAAATTGTTCCTTTAAAATATAAAAAATATCTAGCTTGCACATTTACTTTTTTTTCTAGCTTGTAAATTCAATCTGAGATAGACATGTTAAAGACCAAATGTCAATCCCAGTGTTTAACTTTTCTACAAGATATGCTGTGATCTACTACAGCTGTATTGTTAGCTTTACAACTGTACATTGAACTCTATTTGTGCCTTGGATGAAAGAGATTCTGTTGCTAGGAAAACTTCCAGACTTGGTAAAGACTGATTTTAATTGACGATATCATTATTTCTTCTTTGCTGTAAGCCATATGTTACAACAGAAAGAATTTTTATTTGAGACAAAAAGACCTGGAATTGAATTTCTATTCACCTATCAACCATCTGCATGATATTAATCAAGCAACCATGATGGACCTCTCTAATGGTCAATCAAAATTTCATAGACTTCTTTCATCCCTGCCTATTGCCAAGCTCTTCTAAGCCCTGCCTGCCTGCCAAGATCCCTTCTTATCTTCTTTGCTTGATCCATCACCAATTTTCTCCTTTGGACCTAGGGGTGTATATAATCCCGAGTTATGGCCATTCTCAGCCATACTGATGCCAATTAAGTCTCAAGTGATGATGCTATGGGGTTTGAAATTCTGGACTCTGATCATCTGCCTGGGTACCTTGACCATTATTCTGTTAATACTTACTGCAATACTTGGACATTTTATCTCTTCTAGGCCCCCATTCTAACTCTTTCCCTCTTCCTCTCACTAAACACGGAGTACAGATAGATTCATGTTTCATCAGGGCTCTTGGCTGTTAGTCTTGGCATCCCCTATGCTTTGCTATTTCATCTTGGTCAAGCAATGGCTCAAAACACACACTTCAAAAACCCTTATATATATTTTTTTTTTGATAAGGAGATCTTATACAAATTCAACCTTTCGTCTTTGAAATTTCCAAGTTTGTGCTTAAAGAAAACAAATATTCACACAGTTCTCATTAAACAAAATATAGATTTCAGAAATACACATATGCACTTACCTT
This sequence comes from Spilogale gracilis, assembly GCA_004023965.1. Lineage (NCBI taxonomy): Eukaryota > Metazoa > Chordata > Mammalia > Carnivora > Mephitidae > Spilogale > Spilogale gracilis. The sequence goes on from PITA01001322.1 coordinate 50,052, forward strand.
ATTATATGCACTATTAATATCTCTCTCACAAACATTCTTGCATGTGTTATAAATATTCTGTTTGTTCTTTTGAGTATATTTTCCACAATTCTCCACCAGTCCAGGAGGCTCAATTCCATGGATGTGTCAGACTACCTGTCTACTTTTTAGTTTGTTTGGCCAATGAAGACTTACCTGGCAGGAAACCAACATGAGAGAGGAGCGAGAGAGAGGAATTTGTGCCCAATTTTCATAAGGCAGAAATTAGGCAGAAGCTGCATTATTCTAGTTGAGAAGCTCTTTTTTTAATAATAGCTCTGAGGAGTTCATGAAAACCACTGTCTCCTTTCCCCTCCTGGTTTTGTTAGTCCCTTCTTGGCTTCCTTAGTCCTACATATCCTTTAGTAAATGGTACCATCATTAAATTCTCTATGCTCCTTTTGAATGTGCCATCTGTTTTTCATAGGACCCTGACTGATATAGTCTCCCTGCACCAAGTTTAACTAAGCAGTGTCTACTGCAAGTGTTCAGCTACCTTTTTAGAAATAATTGGTCCCTGAACAGAAAGGAAAGAAAGAACTGGTAGAAATAGATTACAACCCTTCTGTCAAGATTTAAAAAATGCAATTTCTCATTTAAAATAGTCATACCCTAAAGATATGTAAAGTAGTCAAGTTTAATAGAGCATTTTATATACTTTAATAATGTTTAAGGCTTGATTCTATACAAAGAATATTTAAGGTTTAAAAAAAGGAATGAGTGGTTATTTTCCTTTTTTATTCAGTTTCTTTTATACTCAGATTTTTAAAAATTTTCAAGTCTGGGAAATTCCCTGCTCAAAAATTAGGTCTGTAATTATGATCTTGGGAGTCTAATGATTTTAGGTTTCCCTTTCCCTGCAGCCCCCTTCAAACCTGCATCATTAAATCATCATTTGCACATCCTTTTTCTTTTTTCTTATATAACTGGTAATAGCACATGTTTTCTTCTGAATAGGCAGGCAAGATTGTGGGTCTATCTGTTACAAAGAGTAACCTATCCTGACACAAACAATAAGACCAAATTAATTCTTTATCACTGATGGTTTAAAATGATGTTCTCATTTGTGTAGTGAATTTTCTTGACCCTATATTTTCCTCTAAATACTACATGGAAGCATTCAAAAAAATACTTGTTAAATAAACATATATAATAAACATTTAAAGAGAGACCAGTGGGATCCATACATTCTGCTAAGCTCTTGAAGAGAAAAAAACAAAAAATATATTCCTTGCCTCACAGATCTTGCTGACTGGTGAAGAAGACATACATTAACCAAGTAATGGAAGAAATAAATTAATATTTATTAGATAACTATTTTGAAGGAAAGAGTAGTATTAAACATCTGGCTTGGTATGAGGGAGGTATAATTTTTTTGAGGAAATGAGTGAAATCCGTAGAAAGAATAGGAAACCAAGTAAACAAAGGTGGAAATTGATTGCATCCCAAACAATAGAAACACTATGTCCAAAGATGCTATGGATGAAGGGAGCATCCCAATGCAAGGACTTGGAATATGAGGTAAGGTTAAGGAAATAGATTTCAGCCAAGAATATGCAAGACTCCGCTGATCACATTCTTCTCTCCCATTCACATTGTACATGGCAATCCCACTTCCACATATTCAGAAAACTGGCTTTGTCAATACAGCCTATCAGTTATCACCACTGACTTCCCTTACTATTGAAGGCTCCCTCCTCTTACTTCCTCTTCCATTGGAAACTTTAGTGCCTCACTCTCTTCATTCATCTCTAACCTTATGGCAGATTGTACTTTCCAAACATTACCAGGACAATAATTTCAGTTCCTGGTCTTCTAGAACCTGACTACTGCTACCCCACCCAAAAGTGAAGTCGTTGTCTCTCCTAGAAGGAGCTGTTTGGTTACCTCAAGAAGCAGAACGTAGCAGAAGTGGTGCTACTTCACTTCCAAGGCGGTACAAGTTATACACCTTCCACCTAGTTTTTGCTTAAGAGGATCACTTTGACATCCAGACATGATGCTGTGAAGAAGACATGGGCCCATGGAAAGGCCACATTTAAGCATCCCCATTAAAAGCCCCAGCTAAGGTCTCAGATAGAAGTGATCATCAACCACTTGATATGTGAATGATCAAGCCTTATGATGGCAGCCTTGATATTTCAAGTTATCTAATGGATGGGTACAACCAAGATCTCTCTGCTGAGCACTGTCCAAATTTTAAATTTACAAGCAAAATAAATGTTGTCATTGTTTTATTCCCCTAAGTTTCAGAAACTTTTGGATAGTAATAGGTAATCAGAGCAGATGTTCTAGTTTTTTGTTTTTATTAAGTGATTTTATTCAGCATAAAATTTAGTAAAGTGTGTGGTTTTTGTTTTTGATTTTGCTTTTTCCCAAATTAGCTTCCTGTGGTTCATATCATCACTATCACTTTCCAACTACATAAAAAAAGAACAAATGGCTTTACATCAGTTTATTCATTGGCAAAATTGTGAAAATAATGGTAAATATGCCCTAGTGTTAGTATAATGGTTAAATGACATCATTCATGTAGAACATTATAGCACCAAGTACATAATAAATGCCCAATAAATGCATTATTTTTATTTAACTCTGATACTTTTGGGTTGTCTATCATACTACCAGTAATTCTATTAACTTTTAGTTTGGTATAATTTCCCAGCATTCTTAACTATTTCCACTGCCTCAAAAATCTCTTTCAAGTGATATTTGATCCCCTCTGACTTAAGTAGATTATTTTAGGCTACAACTGAAACCAATGCCCTTTATAATTTTGCAATATTTACTCTTTCCTTCTTCAGCATTCTTTTTAATGTAGAATAAAAAAGTTTCAGGATGCTAGACATTTTAAATAAAAGTGTGAAAGTCATATTACATTTAGATGACTTCTTGTAAAAATATGAAAGATAGAAAACTAAAGGAGAATAAGATGTTAATTTGAGGAAAGTATAATTTTGTATAAAATTTGTTAAGGAAGATGCCTGGGTAGCTCAAGTTGGCTGAAGTCATGATCCTGGAGTCCCGGGACTGAGACCCAAATCAGGCTCCCAGATCTGCAGAGTCTGCTTCTCCCTCAGACCTTCTCCCATCTCATTCTCTCTCTCACTCTCTCTCTCAAATAAATAAAAAAAAAATATTTTTAAAAATCTGTTAAGGAAAGAGAATATCTTTTTCCAAATGAAGTCATTTAGAAAGGTATAAAGGTAGAAATACAATTTCTTCTATTTGAATGGTTAAAAAAAAGTTATTTTAAGTTTCCTTTGTTTTCCAAGATTGTATACATTATCAAACTTAATTAATTTTATTTTTTATGTTTCTTCTTTTTTTTTAAAGTTCTATTTGTTTTTAAACCCGCAGTGAGTGCAGTATTTATTTCTAGTTTTATCCAATAACCTACTTGAAGTATGTATCTGAAAAGAAATATATACCTCTTATTAAAAGCTAGAAATTATAACTTTTAATATGCATGACTGAGTATTTAAATCAGTGATTTCAGTAGACACAATCCATGCCAGTTTACTATGAGTGGCCTTGCAGAGTTGGGATGTTGAAAGTAATTTCTAATTGCCCAATGAATCCTCCAGGAGAGCAATCCAATAAGAATATGTCTTTGAAATTTCCCATACTTCACCTTGTCCAATGTAGTCCTGTGAATCACTTCCTGGTTCCAGGCTAAGGTCAACATCACAGAAACACCTGATATCTGCAGGCACTATCAGCTATTTCACTGATTTAATTGCACTGAGTTTCAAAGCAACATATTGCTACTATTCTCATTTCAATCTTTAGATGGATAAACAGGCACAGAAAGGTTAATAATCTTGTTTAGACCTACCTACATACTTGATACTTACCTAAGTGGGTACATGTTGGGGGCTGGAATTTGAAAAACCACTGTCTGCCTCTAGAATCCTGGTTGTAGGTATTGTGCCATGCGATGGACGAGTGAGTTCTGGACCATAAAGCCTAATCTCTTAAGCATGGCTGTCAAAAGATTTCATGCTGTGGCTCCAGTTCTTGCTGCCTACCTGTTCCTTCCTTCCCTTTTCTGTATACCAATGAGGCTCTAACTAGAAGAGTGATCATTTCACAAGACCACTCTGCAGTTCCATCTCCCTGTCTTTTTTTAAATGCACTTATATTTGGTAGACATTTCTTCTTCCTTTTAGCTTGTCAAAATCCTGACAATTATTGTCAGGTCAGTTAAGTGGTGTCTTTTCCACGGAGATTTACCTGAGCCAGCCCTATTTATGAGTCAGAAAGGAATCCTTTCTTTCTCTTTCCTAACGAAACCACCTTGTTAGCTCTCATGCATTCATTTAATAGGTTATAACCCAAGCTTTCTGAGACTAAGAAACCTTGTGTCTTCTTTTTTTTTGTCTCCCCAAAATGACTTGCATAAAGCCTTGAATAAAATCAGTATTCAGAAAATGCTGGGTTAAGCTAAATTAGGTTCATTATTTCATGGCTCCTTCTAAACAATTATGAGGAATCACTGTTCATGGAAAACTGATGAAGAATCTTCTACATTAACATGTTTTGATGTGCTAGGTATCTAGCATCTATGCAAGATAAAGTAGTTGGCTCTAAAATTACTTTATGTGGTGAAGTGTGAATGACAAAAATATTTCCAATTATCCAAATGCATTATCAAAAGTGATTCAAAGACCAACTCAAAGTAGCAGGGAGGCTGAAAGTTATAATATAGTTTTAGTAATCTAAAATGATCTTGACATCCAGACATGATAATCCAATCAGAAAGACAAGATTTTGTGTTTTGTGCCATGATATTATTATTTTTCTCCATTCTTCTTAATTAACTATGCACAACCAAATGCATTTTTAAAAAATAGAGATGTCACTGTATATCCATTAAAAATATAATAAATGTTCATTTGCCAGATAAACATTCTCATTTTATGTACTCTACACTACAAACTAATTCATCCCTGTGGCAAATGTGTCAAGATAATGACATTTCCTCACTTGGCATTTGAAATATCCTAACGATATTTAATTCTATGGAAGTACAGAATTTTCCTTAGTGGTCATCAGTCTTGTAATTCAGGTTTAAAAAAAAAAACAAAACTGGTGTGTGAGGAATTTAATCAGATCATCCTGTTGAATATGCTAAGTATGTTCAATACTCTGTATCTCAAAATTGATGAACTTTTATAGTTAAACTGATTATCCATAACTCCACTGAAATTTTTATTTTCTCTGATTTAATATGCAGTGGGTAAGAAAGAACCTAACTCAACAGGCACCAAAAATATCTCTTGCTGAACTGACATAGAGCCACTACGGTAACACTTACAGCAACCAAGGTCATTACAACCGAAACATTCCCAAGGGCAAGAAAATACTGCGGCTCAAACCTCTACTAGTGGGGGAGTATTTGATTATGTGGGCTCTTAAGGAGTTGTACAAACCAGGTGTAACGCCAGGGAGTGCTTAAGTTTAAGTATCACTACAAGAGGGATATTGACTGTACAAATTTTCTTTACAGTAGAATTACCCTTCTTTTTATAACCACATATTTCAATCACTTTGAGGTATTAGCCAATCAGTTCAAGGAAGTTTGTCTTCTTAAAGGAGCTTAATCAGACTTTCACAGGAAATAGTGTTTTTTTGGCAAATATTTCACCAAAGAATAGTTCCATAATCTATTTTTCTCTTCTCTGGCATGTGTTGGAGATCTGACCTCTTTAGGCAGGCTTCTCTACACAGAGAGGCTAAGGTTTAATATCCTTGGCTTTCTGGTACACCAAGTAGAGCCCATGAGAGCACAGCTCCCAGAGGAGGGCTAGAGCATACATTCATGTGAAGGAAAAACTCCAAGCTGCCTCGTACTTGCAACTTTGGCCTAAACTGCATTTTCCTTTTTACACTGTTTTCCACTTTGATCCTGATCAAAGCCATCCATGTGTGGGTCTTAGCATGTGGTTTGTCATCACTTTTTCTTACCTGGGTAACTCTAGCTGATTATGGTCGTTTTCCCAAAGCCGCCCTTGTCATTCTAAGGGCTTTAGGATCCTACAGAGTACTTCTATATTTTGACTGCAGACCCAATTTCTAGTGTTTAAACACCAAAACGCTTTAAAAAATTCTAAATAATAATGGGGCTTATGATCAATCTCTCTGTTTAATAGTAAAATGTTTTGATTTCTCTTTTGGGAAGAATAATTAAGACAACCTAATGATTGACAGAAATAGGTCATTTCTACCTGGAGACTGAAAGATTGATTCAGGTTTGCCTCAACGACCAAGGTGAAAGGTTGGTTTGCTTTGGTTTTGGATTTGTAACACCTGCATGGGGCTTGTGTGAGTGTGTGCGCGTGCACTCAGACACACACTCATTAACAGTGGAAATTGTACGTCCATAAATTAACCAGATTTTTTTTCTTTACATATTGCCAAGAAAATCATTTTAATATATTTTTTTAGATTCTACTGAGGGATCAATTTAGTACAAACATTAAAATAAATAGTACTTTGTAAACGCACTCTAAGTGAGGTTTAGAGGCATCTATGAAAGTTCTCAATTAAGTTAGGCACTGTTCCCACTCCATGTAAATATGCCCTGTGGCTGTGTACATTTCATAGATCATTTGCACTACTCAGTAACATCTGAAGAATATTAATCAGGCTAAAATACAAGGCAGGAAACTAAAGAAATTCAATATAAACATGTAGCAGCGTGAACTTTCTGACCTCTCTTGGTTGAACTTAGAATCAGGCAATAAACACACAGGAAGGATTTGTCACAGGGTTATCAGATTTCATAACGATCAATGACAATGATGGGTTGTTATTGTTCACCTTGTTGTGAACTTGATAGCTGAGTTTAAATTAAGATGAAATGCTCTAGATTAAGCATTAGATAAAGCTGCCCATTATATTATTAATTTTAATTAGATTCTTTGCCTCCTTACATTCTTTGATCTGAGCTAAGTAATTAAGCCCATTTTACTTTCTAATTGGATTATGGTGAATGTCTTGCTAAATCCGAAGATAAAAGAATGTATAGGGACTAAATATATACTGCTTTGTTGTGAGTATCCTGTCTATAGAACGGTGCTCTGGGTGTAAGAATACATTTTGAAATGTATTTGACTATGGCAACAGTGTTGATCTTTCCAGGAAGAATGTAAAACCTGATTTCTTACATTTATGTAATGTATCCTGCTGAGTCCTTACTTTTTAAAGCAGAGGCTTTTCGAATCCAGAAGGAAGGAATGTTCTAGTGTAAAGAATTTGGATGATGCCAGTGTACAGAAAGAGATTTAGGGGTCCAGAAGACAAAATATTCCCAACTTAAAGAGGGCAATGTCCCTATGTCAAGATAAGACTAGATTGCTAGACTATGGCTATGAGGCTGATCTATGATTTGATAGTGTAGCTTATTTTGAACTGTCAGACGGTTGGAAACTTTGAACGTTTGAAGGTGATTTTTGAGGTTGGCAATAAGGAAAATAGCTAAATTGAATTGAGTACTTATATTCAAGGCATGGTGATAAGCATTTTAATATAAATCATTAAATCATCTCATTTAACCTTAACATCCCCCCGTTTTAGGGTAAATGTTTCACTTAAGTCCATTTTACAGAAAACTGTAAAGAAAACTGAAGAATAGAGACAATGTGACCGGACTCCGTTGTTATGTATCAGATGTAAGCCCTGAACCAAGATGTGTTTAACTGCAAAGTTTATGTATGTTTCAATCACTACCTCCCTGTAGCAATTTTAGTTTATTCATGAGTTTCAGGAACCCCTCTCAGACTCTATTTTCTCACTCATAAGGTGGAGCCTAAAATGCCTTCAATACTTTGTGGTGCTGTATAGATTTGAATTATTCATATTTTTAAGTATGATTCGTGTGACATCATCAGAGAACACAATAGGCTAATCAATATAGTGCTTCTTTCTCCTGAAACCACAGCTAAATGGAGGAATTATCTGGAGCTTTAATACAATAGGCTTTAATCAACACATTGATAGCTTCTGAACTGGTCTTCTTGTTTCCCTCTTACTGGTCTATGAGTTTATTTCCATTTATCAGCCAGAATTATCCAAACAAAGTGCAAGTGAAACCATGCAGGTACTTTTTCTGAAACCCACAATGCTTTTCTACTTCACACAAAATAGAATTCAGTTTTCTTCATCGTTGACAAGGTTTTCCTTAACCCGACTGCACACCTTGTGTGGCTTCGTGTCATACCACTTACCTGCCCCCCACAGTGCATCAGCCAACCAGACAGGCCTCTGATTTTTCCCCTAATACTGGCAGTCTCAGTCCAGAGCCTTTGTGTTTCCCCATACCTGTATACATCATTCCTCTTAATCCATAGATCAGCTCAAATATGACTTCTCTGGGATGGATTCCCTGACTATCCCGCACACAATAGTATGAGATAGCACAAGCACTCCACCAACACTGCTCTCCTCACTATTTATCCTCGAGTCTGCTTGATTTTCTTCATAGCATGTGTCATATGACTTGATTTATTTACTTTAATATATAATTTTTAGTATCGCTTTACTTTTACAGAAACAGATTCCATGGGAGGAAAAGAAAGACCGGATTTGTTCTTCTCACTGACATGTCTCCAGAGCAGAAACAGTGTCTGAAACGCTATACAAGTTCAATTTAAAAAATAATGAATGGTGAGTGAATGGATGAATGGATGAATGAATGAACAGATATATCCTAATGCCTATTATATTAAAAGTACTTTAATTTTATGTAGACATTTTGAAATCAGTCTGGTTTTATATACTTCTTCTCATATGACCCAAAATCATCTATAAACACTGAGCCATCACACTAATATATTTTGGAAAAAGGAAGTGTCCCTGTTGGAAAAGATTAACAGAAAGGCTCTTGAGTAAATTATCTAATTATTTCTAATAACTGAATTTCTCTAACCTTCATAGCCAAGCCTGTTTAGCAATCTATTTTATATTTAGAGGATAACTCCTTCAGTAGATGATGAGACTTGAACCTAGTAAAGTCCTAATATCAGCTTTCGTGCTGGCTGCTGTTCATCCTGGGTCCTAGCATCTGAATCACCCATAGAAATCGAGTCCACTGTTTACCCCATACGTCTGTTGACATTTCTATTCCTCTCTCTCTGCCCGTTGTTCCTCATGTGAATTCCACCCATGTGGACCTCCAGATATATCCCTAATCTTTCTGATTGGAACTTCTGATTGTTTGCCTAGCCCTGATATTTTGTGTGGTATCTGGACTCCACTGTGACCTTCTATTGTATTGTTTTAGATATGATGTTTATCTAACTTCCAAGTTTTAAAGGATATTTTCTTTTAATACAGATTGTAACAAAGTCATTGATTAAAGGACGAAATCACTAAGCACATTTAAAGTCAATAGCTATACATAGCGTCAATTGGTATTTTTTTATTTATTTATTTATTTTAGATTTTATTTATTTGACAGAGAGAAACACAGCGAGAGAAGGAACACAAGCAGGGGGAGTGAGAGAGGGAGAAGCAGGCTTCCTGCCGAGCAGGGAGCCCGATGTGGGACTCGATCCCAGGTCTCCGGGATCATGACCTGAGCCGAAGGCAGTCGCTTAACCAACTGAGCCACCCAGGCGCCCTGGTATTTATTTTCATTGCTGGTCAGGAGTGTATATCCTACCACGATGTGTTATAGTATGCTGTGGTAAGTTACCTTGATATGAGAAATGAGATTTATTTATTAATTTTTGAGGTTTATTTATAGTACAACTATAATTAACAGAACAACAGCCTTTCTAAATATCAAGAAATTCTTCCATGGCTTACTACAACAGTTTCATATTAATCTTTCATGACACAATGGTGTAAAGTGCTTGCTAAATTTCAAGGAACTTAATATGTAAACTATAACTTGATTATAGAATGTGATTCAAAGTATAAATGATTTTCATTTTTTTAAAGATGTATTGATTTATTTAGAGAGAGTGTGTGTGCATGAGTGGGGGGAAGATAGAGGGAGAGGGAGAGAGAGAGCCCTCAACCATACTCCCCGCTGAGCATGGAACCAGACACAGGGCTCAGTCCCAGGACCCTGAGATCACGATGTGAGTCCAACAAGAGTTGGATGGTCACTCCACCAACTGAGCACCCAAGTGCCCTGAAAATGTACATGACTTTTTAAATGAAGTTATGAATGGTTGAAATTTTCATTTAAAATATTATTACTGAAAAACTAAAATAAATAAATTTTAAAAAGAAATAAAAAATAAAATATTGTTATTACTTTGTCACATGGCTTTATAAACACATGTAATGAATGAACAAACTGTTTTCATCTGATACATGAAAAATTTCCATAGATGATTATAAAAATAAAATACATGATGTACTGAGAAAATTAGATGAGAATGAACTATCTTTTTAAATAATAGATTCAACTTAATGAATTAAAACCTGGAGGCTTGGGGCGCCTGGGTGGCTCAGTTGGTTAAGCGACTGCCTTTGGCTCAGGACATGATCCCAGAGACCCGGGATCGAGTCCCACATCGGGCTCCCTGCTCGCGGGAAGCCTGCTTCTCCCTTTCTCACTCCCCCTGCTTATGTTCCCTCTCTAGCTGTGTTTCTCTCTGTCAAAATAAATAAAATCTTAAAAAAACCCCAAAAAACAAAAAAAAAAAACTGGAGGCTTGCTAGATCATAATATGAAGAAAAAATAATTTGTGCTTTATAGAACATCTTTGTGTTTACTTTGTAATTATGTTCTTTTATGCAAAATGTGAACAATATTTCTTTGGAGGTAGACAAAAGAATTCAGATTAATTAAAATGGCATCCCCAGGAAAAGAAATTTAGCAAATCTTTTTATAAGATTTTTTTTTTTTAATTTGAGAGAGAAAGAGTCTGAGAGGGGAGAAGGTCAGAGGGAGAAGCAGCCTCCCTGAAGAGCTGGGAATCTGATGTGGGACTTGATCCTGGGATTCTGAGATCATGACCCAAGCCAAAGGCAGTTGCTTAACCAACTGAGCCACCTAGGCACTCTTTTTTTTTTTTTTTTTTTTTTAAGATCTTTTTTTTTTTTATTATTTGTATTTGAGAAAGAGAGAGAGAGCATGAGAGGGAAGAAAGTCAGACAGTTTTAAAGACTTTTTTTTAAAGCACATTTAATATTTACATATTATTATAGGTTTTACCCTAAGCCAGCATACCTCAAATGGGGCATGCACGTGTCCATCACACATGACTGTCTGAGAGGATCAAGTCAGGATGTTTATGCTTTCAGACCAATAGTGCAACAGCCCCTGAGTTCAGTGAGCTGTTCAAACCTCCCCTCTGTCTATTCAACATTCTGCTTTTCTATTGCTAGTGTTCATTACCTTGAATTGGCTGAAACATATGTTTTTATGTTCTATGAAAATTCCATCTTCTATTGACAAATGTCCTTATGTCTTCAGAGTTCCCAAATGTATTTCCTGATGAAACACTTGTTCATAATTTTTATTTCCTAGTTTAAGAAATGTTTCTTATCTCTAGAGAAATTTTAAATAGTTGATTGTCATTTAAATAAATTTAGAAAAGTTATTATTATCTGAGATTTAATACTATTTATTATTTCATCATGCCCTGCCCAGGCCTTTATAAAAATCATAAAAATATCTAACAAAAAAATTTCAGAATGCTAAGTATGCTTCGGGATGCATACTCAACCGGTATATTCAGGATTACTGAATGAGATTTCTCTCTTTAGAAAGATTTAAGCCCGTAGATCAATATAATAAATATCACATATGACCTACGACTAATATTATATACAATAGTGAAAGGTTGAAAACTATCCTTTTAGGATCAGGAACAACAAAAGGGTACCTATTATCACCACTCCTTTTCAATATAGTACAAAAAGTCCTAGCCAGAGCAATTACTCAAGAAAGGGGGGGGGCATCCAAATTGGAAAGGAAGAAGGAAAAATGTCTGTTTGCTGGTGGTATAGTCTTGCATATGGAAAATCCAAAAAGAGTCCACCCAAAAACCTGCTGGAATGAATAAGCAAATTCAGTTTTAATATGATGGATTATTATTTAGTCTCTAAAAGGAAGGAAACCCTGCCGTTTGTGATAGCATGGATGGACCCTGATGGTAGGGTAAAAAGTGAAAAGCCCAGACAGAGGAAGACAAACTCTGTATGATCTCACACATGGAATCTGAAAGACATCAAAGTCAGAAATGGAAAATAGAACGGTGGTTGCCCAGGACTTAAGAGTGGAGGAAAAAAGGAAATATTGGTCAAAAGTAACAAACTTCCAGTTTTAAGAGGAATAATTTCCAGAGCTCTAATGTTAAAGCGTGGTGACTATGTCAGACTGTATACTTGAAAGTTGCTATGACAGCAGAACTTTACTGTCCTCACCATAGCAACAACAAAATAGCAGTTATGTGAGGTAGGGCTCTGTTAACTAACATCATTGTGAATATTTTGCAACACACACATACACACACACATACCAAATTAGCACATTGTACACCTTAAATTTACACAATGTTATATGTCATCTATCTCAATGAAACTGCGGAGAAAAAGATCAAAGTTGGTTGAAGACTAACACACAATTCATTTTATTTTAAGTCAACAATGTAGCCGAGTAAGCATTTGCCAAATCCATGTTAACTAAATTGGTACGCCTTTTGAAAGAGGGAACTCTGAATGTGTACTTTCATTTTTGTATTATCATTAAGAGATATGAACAAGAGAAAAGGAAGATGTGATCTAAGGAAGCTCACACCACTGGAAAGGAGATTTTCCCTAGACTGACTGAGAAGAAAATTACTATAAAATGAAACATCCAGAATTTGTATCTAGGTGACAAAGTAAAAATATTGGCAGCAAGATTTTGTTTAGCAACATAAGTCTTTTTAGGTAACTATAAGATGTGAGTATAAAGAAATGTGATTGGTTAGAAAATGGATAACAAAAAGTAATAAAAGGCATCTAAATCAGTAAGGAAGAAATAATACTTTCACTGTTTGCAGATGACATGATATTCTGTATAGAACACTGAAAGACTCCACCAAAAAAACTGCTAGAACTGATAAACAAATTCGATGAAGTTGCAGGGTACAAAATTAATATAGAGAAATCTGTTGTATTTCTATACACCAATCATGAAGCAGCAGAAAGAGAAATTAAGGAATCAACTCCATGTATAACTGCACCAGAAACAAGATACCTAGGAATAAACCTAACCAAAGAGGTGAAAGATCTGCCCTCCGAAAACTATAAAACGCCAACAAAGGAATTGATGACACAAAGAAGTGGAAAGACATTCATTGCTCATGGATTGGTAGAAAAAATGTTAAAATATCTATACTATCTAAAGCAATCTACACATTAATGAAAACCCTATCAAAATACCGCCAGCATTTTTCACAGAGCTAGTACAAACAATCCTAAGATTTGTATGGACCACAAAAGACAAAAACAAAAAACACAACAAAACAAAAACAGGAAAAAACAAAACAAAACAAAAACACCTCACACACACAAAAAAGCAGGAGATAGGGATCTAAATATACTACTGCCCCCTTTCAAAGAATCCAAGTGGCTGAAATATTTTAGCTCTGTCAGAGGGAGTTAAAAACGTTAGGGTATAATACAACGCAAAGAGCTTGTGATTTGAAGTCAGTCGCCGGGGTTCTGACTCCAGTTTGGCTTCTTGCAAAGTATGTTATCTTAAGCAACTAACATGAGCCTCACGTTCAGTAATCCTACTGCAGTTGTCAAAAGGATGTTATAATAAAAACATGTAATTACCTGATACTTACTCAAAAATCAATTTCTATCCACTTTTCTCTTTTTCCTGTCATGAATAAAACCAAACTGCCGAATCCTTAACTAGTACAGTCACTACCTTTTCAAAATTGTTTCTCACTAATTTACGAGTCCCGCTTTTACAAATAACCTATCCTTGAATCAAACTTAACTCCTTAAGCATGCTTCTAGTAATCTTTCCTGTCTTTTATTCACGTAGTGTATTCTAATAAAATACACTCCCCTAAAGCTCATTTAATCTATTACAATTTTACTCATCATTCTCTGTCCAAGCAGCAGGTACCATTGAAAGAATTCCTTGCATCCAGATGGATGTGAGTCCTTTATGCTTCAACATAACCAGATCTCTACCTCTTTGGACACTTTTTCACTCAAAGACAATATTTATAACATTTATTCACTTGTTTACTTTTCATTTGAAACGGGAGCAGTAGTTTATCTGGAAGTCTTCCACAGTAGATACCTCCTAGTTGGTATTCAAAAAAGGTGTTGAGGTTAACTGTCTGTGAAATAAGAACTACAAAATTGTTCTGCGTTCCATCTAAAATTTGTAATACAAACAGATTCTCAAGAAGCTCCACAGTGTGAAGAATTCTAAAGTCAATGCTCTTTTCTACTTAAATAAGAAAATAAAATGTTCTGTGTTATCATGCTGTTTGTTTTAAAAAGTCCCGTCTAAAACCAACTTTTTGCTGAACTCATTTTTGTAACTTATTTATCCTTTTGTTCTGTTTTTTTTTTAATGTGACATTTAAATGTCTTTCAAATTAAAAGAATTTATCTCTTACTTTTTCTGTCCTGCTTTAAAAAATCCACAAAAAAATGCACTTCATGTCCTTAATGCTCTTTAGATCTTAAGTGATAAAAAACTTGCATTCTCGTTTTTGACAATTGGATTTAAACATCACTTTATATTATTATTACCTGTTTTTTAAATTGCTGTTCAATTTTTATTTATAGCTCCTTCCATAATAATATGACATATTATGATATTAATAATTTGGCAATATTGTTGTTACTTTGCAGTATGTTCTTATATAAATTTTTAATCATTTTGTATATAAAACTATTTAGTTTGTTTTTTAAATTTAATATTACAACAAAAAGTGCATCTCCACATTTATCACATATGCTTTGAAGATACCATTTTTAATGCCTACAGGTTTGGCTATAACCATTCTCCATATTTGGAGTATTTAGAATTGTTTCTTATTAATTTAATTTTTTGTTATCTTTTACTTTCTTTCCTTTTACTGGGTTTGCTTTTCACATTGACCTTAACTGTATGAATTGAATAAATTTCATTTAATTAATTAGAGTGTCCTCTCTTCCACATCTTGTCCTGTGTCCTAAACGTTTGTAGCTGACGTTTCCTGACTTAGGAATTCTGCTCTTCGGCAACTGAATCCTGAGGCAGAACATTCTTCATAATGAGGCCAGGCATGCAGCTCAGATCACCTGGTTTGAGTCCAGCTTCGCCATATCTTGGCTTTCTCACTCTGGCTGCTGTACTTCTCAGTGCTTCTGTCTTCATGGCCCTATAAAGCAAGGGGGATGCTAGCAGCTTCCTTAAGGTAGAGAATTAAATTAGCAAATATATATAAATCACAAGTTCGTGAAATGGGTATATAACACGTGTATCAATATATCAGGAGCCTCCAGTGGCCTTCTATGGAACTAATATTCTTGGCTCTGTCTTGGTCAATATTTTTGATTAATGGCTTGGATGAAGACATTAATATGCTAATAACATCTGGAGATAATTTGAACAGAGGTGTTAGAGCTCTATGAGCAGCATGGTCTGTTGCGTTAGATAATCTGAAAAGATTTATGAACCCTGGAAAGTCAAGTTATGAGCATGCTTACAGACTAGGAATCTAGGATTTAAAGGTTTAATGTATTTTCACCACCTTTATAATGATTAAGTGATAATATTAAAAATCCTGTCCTAATATATTAATTATACATCCATAAAAAAAGAAAACCATGTCCTTTTTTAAAAAATGGTATGTAATTGACTTTCTATATTACATTAGCTTCAGGTATATGACATAGTGATTCAACATCTGTATACATTATGAAATGATCACCATAATAAGTCTGGTTACCATCTGTTTACATATATAATATTATTGACTATATTCCCTATGCTGTACATTATATGCCCATAATTTATTTATTTTAGAGCTGGAAAATTATACTTCTTGATCACCTTCACCCATTCTGTGCCCTCTCACTCTCTTCTCCTCTAGTGAGCACCAGTCTGTTCTTTGCATCTATGAATTTGGATTCTGTTGTGTGTTTGTTTTAAGTTCCACGTATAAATTAAATCCAGTGATACCTGTCTTTCTCTGTCTGACTTATTTAACTTAGCCAGATACACTTGAGGTCCATTCATGTTATTGCAAATCGCAAGATTTCTTTTTTTCTTTTTTAATTTTTTTTAATATTTTATTTATTTATCTGACGGAAAGAGAGATCACAAGTAGGCAGAGAGGCAGGCAGAGAGAGAGGAGGAAGCAGGCTCCCTGCCAAGCAGAAAGCCCGATGCGGGCCTCAATCCCAGGACCCTGAGATCATGACCTGAGCCGAAGGCAGAGGCTTTAACCCACTGAGCCACCCAGGTACCAGCAAGATTTTCTTTCTTTTCTTTTCCTTTTTTTTCTTTTCCTTTTTTTTCTTTTCTTTTCTTGTCTTGTCTTGTCTTGTCTTTTCTTTTCTTCTTTTCTTCTCTTCTCTTTTCTTTTCTTTTCTTTTCTTTTCTTTTCTTTTCTTTTCTTTTCTTTTTCTTTCTTCTTTCATGTTTAAATAGTATTCCATAGTATATATAACACATCTTCTTTATCATTCATCTATAGATGGGCACTTAAACTGTTTCTATAATTTGGCTATTGTAAATAATGCTGCAATAAATACAGGGGAATATAATATCTTTTGAGTTAGTGAGTTTTTTTGTTTGTTTGGTTGGCTTTTGTTTTGTTTTCTTATTTTTATTGTTGTTTCTGTTGTTGTTGTTGTTATTGTTTCTTTTTTTTTTACTTTTTTTTTTTTTTTTTAGATAGATACCCTGTGGTGAACTACTGAATCACATGGTAGTTTTACTTTTACTTTTTTTGAGAAACCTTTATGTTGCTTGCCATAGTGGCTGCACCAATTTACATGAGCACTAATAATGCATAAGAGTTCCCTTTTCTCCACATCTTTGTCAACACTTGTTTTTTCTTGTCTTGATAACAGCCATCCTAACCTTTGTAAGGTGTTATATCATTGTGGTTTTGATTTGCATTTCCTTGATGACTAGTGGCTTGAGGATCTTTTCATATAATGTTGGCCATCTGTATATCTTCTTGGGAAAAATATCTATTCCGATCCTCTGCCTATGTTTTAATTGGATTGTTTGGAGGGTTTTGTTGTTATTCTTCTTATTATTGTGTTGCATGTGTTTTCTATATAATTTGGTTACTAACCCTTTATTGGATATATTCATGGCAAATATCTCCTCGTATTCAATGAGTTGCCTTTTCATTTTGTTGATAGCATCCTTCACTGTGCAGAAGATCTTAGTTTGTTGTGGTTCTAATTGTTTACTTTGGCTTTTGTTGCTCTTACCATTGAATTCAGATCCCAAAAGACAGTGCTAAGACGTATGTCAAGGATCTTATTACCCATGTTTCCTTCTGGGAGTCTTATGGCTTCAGGTTTTACATTCAAGTCTGTAATTCATTTTGAGTAAATTTTTATACTAAAAAAAAAAAAAAAAAAACCTCTGTAAGATAGTGGTTCAGTTCCATCCTTTTGCATGTAGCTGTTTTGTTTTCTCAACACCATTAATTGAAGAGACTGTCTTCTCCTCATTGTATATTCTTGGATCACTTACCGCACATTAATTGATCATATATGTGTGGGTTTATTTCTTGGTTCTTTATTGTGATACTTTGACCTATGTGTCTGTTTTCATGCCAATACTATCCTGTTTTGATTGCTCTGAAGTATAGTTTGGAATTTGGGAGCATAACCTCTCTAGCTTTGTTCTTTCTCAGAATTGTTTTGTCTATTCAGAATTTTTTGTTATTCTATATAAATTTTTAAATTATTTGTTCTTCTTCTAAAAAATACCATTAAAATTGAATCTGTAGATTGAATCCATAGATTGCTTTGTGCAGTACAGATACTTTAAGAACATTATTTCTTCGAATCCAGAAGCCCCTAACATGTTTCCATTTATTTGTGTCTTCTCCAGTTTCTTTCATCAGTGTTTTAGTGTTCAGTGCACTGGTCTTCCACAACCTATGTTGAATTTATTCTTAGCTACTTCTATTATGTTTATATGATTATAAATGGTATTTTCCTTGATCTCTCTTTCTGATAGTTATTGTGCAGAAATGCAAAAAAAAAATTCTATATTAATTTGTATCCTGTAAATCCACTGAATTCATTTGTTAGTTCTAAGAGGTTTTTGTTTTTTTTTTCTTTTGGTGGAGTTTTTAGGGTTCTCTCTATATAGTATCATGCCATTTGCAAATAGTCATAGTTTTATTTTGTTATCTAATTTGGATGTCTTTTATTTATTCTGGATATATTTTTATTATCTAGTTTCTCTGGCTAGGAATTCCATACTATGTTGAATCACAGTGACGAAAGTAGACATTATTGTCTTGTTCCTGATCTTAGAGGAAAAGCTTTCAGCTTTTTATCATTGAGCATGGTATTAAATATGGGTTTGTTATTTACAGGATTTATGATGTTGAGGTGCATTCTCTGTTAAGCATTTTTATCATAAATGGATGTTGAATTTTGTCAGATGTTTTTTCTGCATCTGTTGAGATGATCATTAAGATTTTTACTTTTCAATTTGTTGATGTGATATATCACATTGATGAACTGTCCTTGCATCTCTGAAATAAATCCCACTTGATCATGGTTTATAATCTTTTTAATATATTTTTAAAATCAGTTTGCTAACATTTTATTTTTTTTATCTTTATATTCCTCAGGAAGATTGGCCTAGAATTCCTTCTTTATGTGGTGTCTATCTGGTTTTAGTATGAGAATAATTCTAGCCTTGTAACATGAGTTTAGAAGCATTACTTCCTCTTCAATTTTTTTGAGGCGTTTGATGATAGATATTAAATCTTTGAACGTTTGTTAGAATTTTCCAGTGTAGACAGTAGACTAAAAAAAAAAAAAAAAAAAATTGTATCTGCCAACACCTCTGTCTTTCAACTGTTAACTGCCCTTCCAGTAATTGCTTTTAGATTTGCAAATGAGTCATCTTCACATGCAGTCTAGGGGCTTTTCACACTGATTTATTTATTTATTTATTTATTTATTTATTTATTTATTTAGCTTAATTTCAGAGTGAGTAAAACTACACATGAGCCCTTCAAAGAGGAAATCTGTTTCCTATAACTCTTTGGATGTTGGTCCTGTTGGTTTTCTAAGGTAGACATTTTGGGAGCTCACCTCTCTGGTATATATCCCAGGGGTTGGGGTGCCTGATGTGAACTCCAATATCTTACTCCTCCAGGAGAAGGTCCAGACTAGTGAGCTTCTTCCCTATTGTGTGTTGCTGCACTGGGGGTGGGACTTTTGATGAGAATATGTCTCTGCCTCTCCTACCCATCTCAACTGTGATCTTTCACTCCTTTATTATGGAGAAGCATTTCATCTAGTTTTTAGATCTTTTTCAGAGGAAAGTGATCCATCTATAGCATAGATCTTGTGTGTCCCTGGGATGAGGTGGTTTGCAATCTTCCAATGCTGCCATCTTGGGAGGTACTGTTCACATTGTAAGTGCCACATGGAGAGTAACTGCAAAACTTGATTTTTCCAATGCACTCTTTTTCCAAGCCAGTCTTTATGTCAGTCCTCAAGTGCACATCAGTTTGCTCTGTTTCTTTTAGAAATTAAGACTCTTTCATATCTGATTTTATCTTCTCACAGCCACACATTTCTTACTACCTTCTCTGTTAACATGTTTGCTCTGACTTTGCAAGTAGGAGTGATCTTACCGTTTTTCTATTGAACTAGGTAAAGAATTAGCATTGTATTATCTCCATAGATAGTTGGCCTTCCCAAGTCATTTATCAATTCCTATTACCATGAATATAGAGGTAATTGAAATTCTGTGTTATCATCACCTGCCACTGATGTGACTTGCATTCTTCCTTATGGTACTTTCGTATCTCTTCTTATTATACAATAACTTCTTTAGGTAATTTATGCACGTTTTGAATATTCCAGTTCAGTTTTGTGTGATGTGAGGCACACGGATGTTCTGCAATGCGTCTACAAAATATTTCATAGAAAGAAGGAAGTTTAATATATGACAAGCATATAATTACTAGATATGGAACATGTGAGATTATACAGAAATTGAATAGAGAAGCTTCATGTTTATCTCTTCTGTGATTGAAAATGGAAAAAAATGCCTCTAGCTAAACTTAATAAAATATTTCCTGTATAGTGTTATATTTTTCTCCACAAAGCAGGCAAATTAGGCCTGCCATAGGCTTGATGATTCTGTGAGAAATCAAATACAGATGTGTTTAACCTTATTTCAGCAAAGCTTTCCTTCTGTGCTAGAAGGAATTATGTTACTAAGTACTCACTCTTCTCCCCTTACAGTCACTCACACAAAAATCATCAAGCTTGGGGGTCTGGGACTTTCTGAACATTGGGTTCTTAAATCCATTTGAGTCTGTTGAGGTTTTTAAATCCCTAGATTGAGGTTACTGCACTTTAGGTTGACCCTTATGAAAGAACAGGGGAAAGTTACATCTACTTATTGGTGTCTTTGAGCTCAAGGATATACTTTGCACTGCTTGTTTATTGTTTTAGCAGCTTACTGAATGAATTCAAACTTAATTCCTGCACGAGTCATCACTCACCCCAATTTATGTTAACTACATGTATAACCCATCCTAGTTCACTCAAAACATATATTTTCCTTTCAAAAATAAGACTTCTTCTTGAAATCATAACACTAAATCCTATAACTAAATATTTCCGAAGTTTCTTCTTTCTTTAGCCTAAATACGTATAAATTCTCTGCTAATTACCAGAGCATATAGACTGTCTTCTTTTTCTCGTTACATGTACCTTAAATGCAAGACCCTTCTTAATCAAAATAACCTTTCCAATTCCTTTTATTATCACCACTGTCTTTGAAAATTTCTTATAGTTTTCAATACATTGAATACTTATCCATATTGCTGCTTTTTGTATCCATCGTCTTCCTAACTTTGCTCCCCCTACCATGTGGCCAACTTCCTACTTGAAAATCAGATCCTGTGATTCTCCAATGTCTTATCTACAGTAAATTTTTTGTTGCTAATATTTTCATAATCAGTGTTCAACGTATTTTAATGTGTTGTAAATGAGCTTCAAAGCAACCATCTTTGCATGTTAAGTCTTGTAAAATATCCTACACATATGTATAATTCAGTTTCAATAGATTCAAATTCAATTTTATTTAGCAAGTTTTTATTATTTACTTACTGTGGGATAAGAATTTGTTTTATGAGTATATGATTATTTGTTCAATAGTGATGTCATATTTTTATGCAATGTGATTTAGGAATTCAATTACATATATGAATGGTCACATCTAATTTATGGAGATCAACTCATTTCTCCTTCCTTGAGAAACCAGAACTGTAGGAGCTCTTCCTGCTCAGAAAATGCTGCTTATGCTTTAGAGCCTTTATCAGTGAAATTTCTCCAAACTTAATCTTAATTTTATCCTTCATAGTTGAAGTCGTTATATAGACTTTATTTCTTGCAGTAATTCCCTTTATCAGAGGTTCTTCCAATTTCCTATGAATGAACCCCAGCTTTTGTTCTTTGTGTCTCCTTTATAAGAGTGAATGAATATTAAGTAACAGTTTTTATATTGTTTACTAAACTATAGTTCTCATTATGAACTATCATCTCATCATTATAAACTGTCATCTCATCATGAAATTGAGTAGTGTTTTTGCTAAGCTAGGAAAAGTAATCTAAATGCATTATTACATCCATAGGAAAAGGTTATTCAGAGGCCAAAGGTGTTTTAGAGACCATATGATTCCACCTATTAAGTTTAGAAACTTTGTTTAGAAACTTTGTTTGCTTAGAAACAAAACAAAACAAACAAACAAAAACCTAAGACAGAGATTAGTTAAAATGCTTGCCTCAAATCATATATAAAGTTGGCAAAATACCCACCATGAGAGGCCTATTCCCAGAGATTCCCATTTAGGGCTACATTCAGTATCATGCAGCATTTCTGAAAAATAGAAGTAGCTCCCTGGATGCCTGCCAGAGATCTGAGAGGCCTGGGATGCAGGCCTTTAGACAGTTTTATTTCCACTGGAAATTTGGGGAAAAAATATATTTTTGCCTTTATTTCTTACCTCTGGAGTACATCTTGAGAATTAAGATTAAGTTTGCTGGGGCACTGGGTGGCTCAGTTGGCTAAGCGACTGCCTTCGGCTCAGGTCATGATCCTGGAGACCCGGGATGGAGTCCCACATCGGGCTCCCTGCTTGGCGGGAAGCCTGCTTCTCCCTCTCTCACTCCCCCTGCTTGTGTTCCCTCTCTGCCTGTGTTTCTCTGTGTCAAATAAATAAAATCTTAAAAAAAAAAAAATTAAGTTTGCTTTTGGTTTTCTGTGAAAACAACTTTCCATTCATACTTCTGCTTGTGCAGCCCTTGAATATTGAAGAAACTAGATATTGTTTCTTTGAGAAGTGTAGTTTGATATAAGCGGTGACTTCCTTTGATGCAAACTTGCTTTATGTGAATTATGCAACTGCTCCTGGCAACGATCTGTAGCTGAATTTATGTGCTCTGTTAAACATCCAATCATCAAGACAGCTACTGCTACCCCTGCCATCAGAAAACTATATTCCCCTCTCCTTACATTACTATGAGCTTTAAAACCCTACATTTATTCAAGCTTGCTCAGGCCAAGTTTTATATTTCCTCTTAGTGCTGTACTGATTATTCACCCATGTAACTACACTCAAAATTAGCATCAAAATGGAGATATGAGGACCAACCACAATAAAAATGTTATGAATACTCAAATCTTCAGATCTGAAACTTTCTACTTTAAGAGTCTAGCACATAAATGTCAGAGAAAAACACTAACCTTTGAATTTATGAAGAGAACTCTGATGCCATCATGTGGGCAGTTAAGGAAACGCTCAAGTTTTCCTTTTACTAGGGTCGCTATTTTTAATACCATGCAGACCAAAAAGGTTACATGAATCTTCTCTTAGAAACAGACTTCTCAATGTACAAACATGTAGTCTAAACAATTCATATTTCAAATGACAATAATTATTTATATCTATCTTTAACTACAACCAAGGACCTCTCTCCAAATTTACTCTGAATTCCTCGGATAATTTAAATGATGGCAAACCAGTTTGAACAACAAAATCTTAACAGCTTTTAAAATTAGTTTCATAATTCAGGAAAAAGGATTGGGATGGTCATGCCTTTTCCTGGATAAATATTGTGACATAAGCTTATGGAAATAAATGAGAGATAAATTCCTCTTTCTTTGTATTACAATCCCCTTCCAGTTTCTACAGTCTCCACCCCACCCATACTCTAAATGTGATAGGGTTTGGATGAATCACTGTTGAAGGAAATCAGCCTCCCAAGTGATCTAGCTTTTAATTCAAGGATCTTTACTTTGGAAAAAGCTATTTTTTAATTGGGTAATAAATTCTTTTTGTGAGCGATCAACATCATATAGTGTTTAAGTTGAAACTGGGTACCTGAATTGTTCTGTGAATAGTAGTATCAATAGATGGAAATTGCCGGAAAAGTAGAAGGTGTATCCTCTGCAAACTCACAGGGTAGGTGTGAACTAACCTCTAAGTCATCCAGAAAAAAAAAAAGAAAAGAAAAAAGAAATCAGGAATATATTTCTTATTTTCAGCAGAGAATAGATTCCTAATTTGAACAGAAGAAAATGGTATCAAAATTCTTGAACATTTCAAGCTAGCTATATGAATTAGTCAGGAGATTTTACACAAGGGACACAAACTCATCTCATGGAAAGGGAGAGATTTATTGGCCCTTACAATCCAAGAAAGATTAACAGCCCACTTGGTAAAGTACAGACATTCAGCTCAACCTCAGAAACTCATGGAACGAGGATATTCAAAGCTGTCAAGACCTTCTACATCTGTCTACCTTTGTATATTATTTCATCACAAAACTGATTTTTTTCTACAAAGTGATAAACAATGGCCACCAATTGCTCCTGAATACTGACAGCAATCATCACTGGAAAAGGATTGACTTTCTCAGTTCCAAATTTAAAAAATCACAGGCATATATAATGTTCTCTAGTCTTTGTCAACTGGGTTTTAGACTTTGTAAAAATTCATAATTTGGGTTAGAGTAGCTGATTTCAAATCCTAGAAGCAACATGAGAGTTACCTTAACTGAGTTACTTGTTTTTTTCTCAGTTACTTGTTTTTTTCTCTTAATTATTTTTATCTATAGAGACCCCTTCCTTATATACGTATAGCACTCTGAAAATTAAAAAGCTTTATGGGAATGAATAACATTGTTACTAGTATTAAATGTTAAAGAGATAGAAATTATTAATATTTTATACATTACCTTGCCTTGCTTTTCAAGAGGTGTTCTAAATAGTGTGTCTTCATCATGTCTGAGACTAAATGAGACTATACACACATACATACACATATTCATGTCTAAGTAATTAACAGGATATTCTAATTCAACTGAACAATTGTTAACTGTCTGTGTGCAAAGATGTAGGTGGACCAATAAGTAGTTATACTAAGGAAATTCATGTAAACTAGTGGTTACCCTTTCAAGGTGTCTCTTTAGGAAGCCACATATTCATCATTTCAGCCATGCTGCTAATAAGCCAAATATTTCTGGTGCTTCTTTTTGGAACTATACCCAATTTACAAACCAATATAAGTATTATAGTTTATATTATGATATTATGATACATTGTACTCTGTTATATTAAAGTTTATAGCTAGTACAAAAAAAAAAAAAAAGGAGTGTGTCTTGGCCCAAAATTGTGGAAACTTTAGACAATTGGAAAAGAAATCTTGACTTTTTAGTACTTTTATTTGTGTCAAGAGGAAATTTCTTATAATCCTGTATGAAACCCTTTGTTTGATAGGCAATGTTTATGCATTTCAGTAATACAGATGCTCAATTATTTAAAATATTAAACGTTTAAATGAAAAAAATCTAAAAGCCAAAATGAAGACATATTATGAACCTCCCAGGAAACATATATTCAGATATTACTTAATTAACTGATTCTTAAAGCACTGGTCAATCACATCAAGCCAGTAATTCTTTCGAAGCCCTTTTGGAAACATAAAAAGAATAGTCGATAAAGATGTGCCCAAAATGTCATTTGAGTTTCATTACATTGTGTGTAATGTAGATACTAAAATCAGATACAAAAATCACTGAAATGGATAATGGATTTGTCCAGGAAACCCACAGGTCTATTGTGCATTCAGTCATCTGCTGGGTGTGGATTACCTACAGGTAGAACAACAGACCCCTGCAGGGTCATTGAGCCCTGACCGAGGCCACCATGGAACCCAGGGGCCAGCACTGAGTAACAATCCAGGGTTGTAGCAAGGACGTGTTACACCCACCATTGCGAAGTCAATGGCCAGAAATAGAACAACGTAAACATCATCATAAGAGGCAATATAAATCAAAATTTTCTATTATCTCCCAAGCAGTAGTCTACCTAAATCTGGAGTCCTCAGTGATTTTAATAGTAATAGGTGCTTCTAGAAAATTTTATTTATCTATTTGAATATGTTACTGTGTATATGACATTTTACTTTAAACATTTTTCATTTTGGAGAATATCCATTAGTATATCAAGGGATATGAATGTTCTGTGGAACATAGCTTAAGATTATTATCACATTTAGAGAAGGTCAGCTTAACAAATTTTGTGTTATTTTTCTCATGTTTGAATTGTTCTGAGATAAGGCGAGAATGGGTAAGAGGTGAGGTTGGTGGAGTGACAGGAAAAGAGTATGTCTGATGGTAAGGAACTAAGGAAACTGAGGCAAGAACAATGAAAAAGTGAATTAATGATTACTTACTATGACAGTGAGTTTTTTTAATCAGGTAAAAGAATAAAAATTTAAAGCACGAGAAATGGAAGTTTTGAAATAATTTTCTGGGACTATTTTGAAGGAAACTAGGAGCAACAGAGAACAACAAAGAGTTTTGGGTATTCTTTGGATGTATAGCATAGTGAAGCAGAAGGCAACCAGAAAGACGTAAACTGTCAAGTCTGTTCATTTGAAATTTTGTTTAGCAATATTCTTGGTGGTAACAAACCCTAGTTTGTTCTTGGGGGAAAAAAATCATCTGTCTGGTTTGGCTCTCTTCTCTGACTGTCAATGAGTAACACCAGTTATGCTTTGGGAAGGTACAGATGAAGCATTACTTATCGTCTATAAAACTTTTACACATGAATTGGTAAATACAAATCATGAATAGTTATAGCTCTAAGTTACACAAATCAGGATCCTCCACATTGGAAATCAATTAAACTTTACATTTTCACAGGCTTTACCAACATTAAGATTGCACATTTCTCCTTCCCATTGAGTGTCCTATAAGTGAACATGATATACAACTTGATTATGTACATGTCTCTATATACACATGCATATGAGACAGGGTCAATCAATGAATGAGGAATAGTCACTGGAATATCAATGCTGTATTTCTAAATATGAGTTGGCAGATTAATTCTCAGATCACAAGCCCCAAAATGTAAGGGTAGACTGAATTTAGAAAGATTCTTGCTCCCTCTTATGCCATTAGCTTGAGTACATTCTCCTTATCTGTAAAAGTCGGAATCGAATCACTGCCACAGAGGTTTTGGTCTTTTGTGGCCAACTCCTCAGCTACTCACTAAATCAAAGTATTCACCCAGATCAAATCATATATTGTACACCCTAAACTTATAAAATGTTACAAGTCAATTATGTATCAGTAAAATAGGGGAAAAAAAAAAAAAAACAAAAACCTAACCAATGTATTCTGATAGACTCTTGTGAATGGAGGAGTCACTCACCCACGAGTTCCTCCCTTAGACCCTAACCCTATAGCCCATTAGCTGCATAGAGACAGAGATGGTTAAGGTTCTACAGGGATTGCATTTACTGACTAGAATCTTAGTATTTTTAAATTTTTAAATATTTTAAATTTTTAAATCTTAGTCTTTAATTGTTTTTTATGTTTTAGTTATTTATTTGAGAGACAGAGAGTGTGATCGAGCATAAGCAGGTAGAGGAGCAGAGGGAGAGGGAGAAGCAGGCTCTCCACTGAGCTGGGAGCCAGACGCAGGGATCAATCACTAGACCCTGGGCCCATCACCTGAGCCGAAGGCAGACATTTCACCAACTGAGGCACCCAAGCACCCCCACCCCTTTTAATTTTTAAGAGTGCTGTTTTTTGTTCGTTTTAAGATTTTATTCACGGGGCGCCTGGGTGGCTCAGTTGGTTAAGCGACTGCCTTCGGCTCAGGTCATGATCCTGGAGACCCAGGATCAAGTCCCACATCGGGCTCCCTGCTCGGCGGGAAGCCTGCTTCTCCCTCTCTCACTCCCCCTGCTTGTGTTCCCTCTCTGGCTGTATTTCTCTCTGTCAAATAAATAAATAAAATCTTTAAAAAAAAAAAAAAAAAGATTTTATTCACTTATTTGAC
This sequence comes from Spilogale gracilis, assembly GCA_004023965.1. Classification (NCBI taxonomy): domain Eukaryota; kingdom Metazoa; phylum Chordata; class Mammalia; order Carnivora; family Mephitidae; genus Spilogale; species Spilogale gracilis. Next base: position 77,626 of record PITA01001322.1, read on the forward strand.
AGAGAGAACACAAGGAGGAGGAGCAGCCGGCAGACGAAGAGGGAGAAGCAAGATCCCTGATGACATCAAGCAGGGAGCCCAATGTGGGACTCAATCCCAGGACCCCAGAAACACGATCTGAGCCCCAGGCATACGTTTAACTGACTGAGCCACCCAGGTACCTCAAGACTGGTGATTTTTTTTTAATTCATTAAACAAAAATTCCAATGATACAATAATTAATTATTAAACTTTCCAATGTAAAGTTGTAGACATAAGACAAATGCATAAAGCATGAAGGTAATGTATACTTTAATTCGTGATTATATACCAAGGTTCATGTAACCAACATGTGGGCCAAGAAATTGAAGATTTACAGTGTCTTAGGAGCCCCATGTGTGTCCCTTCCTGATACATGTCTCCCAACTAGAGATGACTGTTCCTTCCTTTTGTAGGTTTACAACCTAGGTATACATTGTTAAGTATTAAGGGTTTTTTTTCCCCCCTCTATTTGAACTTGAAATTAATTTAATCTCTTTGTGGATTTTTTTACTTAGTTTTCCAATTTTTTTGTGATCCATCTGACATGTTATATGCATAAAAATTAGGAAGACTAATTATTTAATACATGTTATTTCTTTGTAAAATAACTTTGTAAATGAAAGCTAAGTATAGAAAAAAGACTGTGGTTGCCCTTGGCAACTGGATGAGAGGATGTTGGTCTTTTTTTTCTCTCTACATTAATCTTCCAAACCAGAGTACAGTCTACTTCTATATACTAGTTGGCTTCCACAGCTCAAGTGTCCTTTTCCCCTTTTTGTTATCCTTTGAGGATAAGGGCCATATTCTAGGTCTTATGCTGCCAGCTGGCTTTTGGTACAACTTACTGGCAAGAACGAATACCATGAAACATAAGCCTAGAAACAAACTTTGAAGTAGGTCTCCTAGCTCTGGAATTTCACCTCAGTTTTCACATTAAAGATGAATGTCTAGTTTATTCTGATGTCTAATATCTCCTACCTTTGTTGGAGAGAAAAAGGAGAAATATTGCAATCACTATAATTGGTATAAAAATATTTTAGTATTTATAAAAAATGGAGGTGAAAACTAAAAACAGATTTCATAGTCTCTCTATGATAAGTCCCAGGTGTTTTATTTTTTAAGATTTATTCATTTGTTTTATTTATTTATTTAACAAAGAGAGAGAACTGTGGGTGCAGGTGTGGGAAGGAGGGTAGGGCAGAGGGAGAGGGAGAGAGAATCTTTAGCAGGCTCTATGCTCAGCTCAGACCCCAATCAGGGCTTGTCTCAGAACTCTGAGATCATGACCTGAACCAAATTCGAGTCTGACGGTTAACTTACTAAGCCACCCATTGGCCCCAGTCCCCCGGTTTTGATGACAATTTTGATACAGTAAACAAATGGTCTATGAGATCAGCCAAGTAAAATGTTTTCTACTCTGAAAAACTTGTACTGTTAGTATTTCTGGACCAAAACTATAGGCACAAGCCAGACTGTGAGACAATTTGTCTTACTTTTCTAATGAATATGCACATGAGGTATGTGTATTAAGGAAACTATAAGGTTGCTCTAAGTTGTTTCTTTTCTAGTTTGCCTCATGCCTTATTTCCCATTTCAAAAGGAGAAATCCATTAAAAGTAATCCTGATCTCCACAGGCATGCAGTAAGTATTTTGTTCATCTTTAGGTAAGTGTGTGATGACTAAGTAAAAGAGGAAAAGCAGCTAAACCTATTGTAGGATGAAGCAAAAACATACAGATAATTAATCACTGGGCAATATACATTTTGAATGTAGTTTAAAAGAGAAGGTATTATTAACTTGAAATCATAATGCACTTCTAAATCTTGAAATATGTGCTTTCATGTTTGCACTGGGTTTTGCTTATATTTTCATAACATTTCCTTAATGCATTAGCATCAGTTCAATTTTTTCTTTTGGCCCTACTCACAAATACAATAAAAATAAAGTTATCAAGCTATCATTAATTTATTATTTACAGAGGAATTTCCTATGCATATTTCTTTTGATCTCCCAAACAACCCTATCACTTAGAGATTTAGCCAAAAAATATTCACTGGATATTCTCCAACTGTGTATTTCACACTCTGGCAGAGAGATGGTACAGTGTGTGAGCAAACACAGTTCATATTCTCATGATGTTTGCCCTTTGGCGGGGAAGCCAAAGGACAAATTACTCCAATTAATTACAAATGACTAGATAATTATAAATGTCAAATGTTATAAAGGGGAAGACTATTGTCACATGGTGGAGAAAGGAAAAAGAACTTTTACCAAGTTTTGAAAGTAGTATGTCTCTTTTCCTTCCTTCTTTCTACTTCTTCACTGTGTTTCTATTTCTGGATACATATTCTACTTTCTTTTTTTTTTCTTAAAAGTCATACCATTCTCCATTCTTTTGAAACAGTTTTGTAGTTTTATAGGAATAGATTAGATTTTTTTCCCTTGTTGTATTCATAAATAATTTAAAGTTACCAAGAAAGTGGCATATAGCTTTCTCAAATATGTCTTCCACAACTATATGATAACGTTATTTGTTTTTATTGTCATTGATGTCATCATTATTGTTTTCCTAGTTCTCCTCCTAACCCCAAGAATAAGGAAATGAATATTGGATTCATAATTATTTTAAATTTTTGGATCTTCGGGGGATTTTTAAAGTTTATTATTCTTTCCTTATCTACTGTGACAGTTATCCCATGGGTTTAATTATTATGGGTTTTTTGTTTGTTTTATGTTTAAAGTGGAGTAAAGTTGTGAATACAAGCTTCTCCAATTTTTTGAAGAAAATAGAGGAAGAAATTGAATCATGAAACTGCTGACCAAACCTAATAATATGTTTTGTGCCCTATAGAGAAAAATCCTCAGTAGATGAAATTGAAAGTTTGAGCCTATCTTGATAGAGTTAATAAAAATTTGCATTAAGTGTTCAGCTCATTATAATTTTCACATGAAGTTTTATCAACTGATCATCTTGATTTCAAATGAAACAAACGTATTATCATCCTATATTAAATGAATATCTGAGGCTCTCAGTTTTTGTGGCTTGTCTAAGGACAATGAATGGTGAACATGATACATCAAAGAGGCAGATGAGCAAAGCAACTGAGCGGGATTATTTTGAATCTAAAGTTTTCTTCCTACCAATGAGAGAACCATATATGAAAAGTATGGGAAATCTCATATGAAAACATACAGAAACCACAGATGTTTTAACTGAATCAAGGAAATCCTCATTATATCCTTTGCAGTAGAATCTAAGGATGTTCATCTTTATATGCATACCTTACTGTATGCATACCTTATTGTATCTCAAGATAGCAATGCTTGTTGATTACTGCAGGTAACGGAAAACTTACCTGGATGTCCGGGGACCTTCAGAGCTGCACTGTTTCCTAGGAGAAAAATGTACAATGGTACAGAGAAGACAGTGGCCTGCTGGAATAAAGTTCCAGCACACTGTCATTTATCACATAGTTACTTATACCAGGAATGGGAGGCTTCCTTAGGACTAAATCTATGGCTGTGGCTTGGAACAACAAAGGAAATATCTAAGAGGTCAGAGTCACAAGAGAAAGTATCTCTGTATTACAGAATTGAAGAATTCCATTTTTATCCACAATAGCTGATGCTGTCCAGAACCTCTCAGGCAAGCCAGAAAAGAAAAAAGAGAAAAGGAAGACAAAAAAAAAAAAGAAAGAAAGAAAAGAGAAAGTCAAGCTGGCCACAGATGTCCACAATATGCACCTTCATCTATCATGCCGTCACATAAGAGGAACGACCTCTCTGGAGGGTGCCATAAGAATGATTAGAGTTTCCTTTAATGCTCCAAATTACTTCCAAAGCTCAGTGGGAACTCTACATTATATTTTTGAAAAAAGAATTGAGTAAATATAAATACACCATTTTTCTTCCTTAGACCTTATCCCTTTTTCCTTTATATGTTATCCAATATGAAGAACATTATTTCCTTTTTACCCTGAATATTATAAATGTTATAGCTATATAATTTAAAATAATGAGTGCTCAGTTTTAATTGTATAAGATCATTTCACCTATTCTAAATATACAATGCATTGTCTTTATTATTTTTTAGTGGAAGGTAGAAATATTTTATTTATTAAATTAAATATATCTTTACCTAAATGAATTCTGTTCTCTTTCTTGTGTTGGCATTAAAACTAAGTATAAGAATTGCTCAGGATAAGGATGCCTAGGTGGCTTAGTCAGTTAAGCATCTGTCCTTGGCTCATGTCATGATACCAGGGTCCTGGGATAGAGCCCCACAGTGGGCTCCTTGTCAGTGGGAAGCCTGTTTCTTCCTCTTCCTGACACTCCTCCTGCTTGTACTCTCTCTCTCTCTCTGATAAATAAATAAATAAAACAGTTAAAAAAGAATTGCTCAGGATAAATAAACTTTAAGAACATCTTTGAGAGTGGTTAGTCTCTTCTCTAGAAGACGAACATCAGAAAAAAAAAAATTATCCAAATAACTGAAAGTAAATGCATAACATGAAAGCGGACTCTAAAAAGTTTGGGACGTTGGATAAAGCCAGTCACTATTTGGGGTTATATACTTATTATGGAATAAAATAATGATACCTGGGAGTGAAGAAAGGAATGAAAAAACAAAAAAAGTTTGAGCACTTTATGAAAATAAAAATACACTATCCTAAGCATGAAATTTTTCTCAATTAAAGTAAATTATTTTATTTGAATATTATTTATACAGTGATCCCCTAATTCACTGTAGATAGTCAATAAATAATTGTGGAGAGAAAGGAGGAGGGTATGGGGAGAGGGTGAGAGAGACAGGAATAAAATTTTAGAAAGCCATCTGGTGAGAACTTTCTGTGTGCTTGCTTGACTCAGAATCATCCCTAATTATTTTCTGTCATTTCTCCTCACCTTGCTCTGCTCGAGGCAATATAGATCCAATTTTGAATTCTATCTCCATCTTCCACCACTTGTATTTGTCCGTCTTCTTGCAAAGTACTCCAAGTTGGACAATTCAGTAGAGAATAAATTCTTGTTTCTTTCTGGCCAGGTCTAAGGCGGAAGCCATCGATAGAATTTATGACCGTTTTACTCTGCAAATGAAGAGGTAACAACTGTATATCCAGGTAATTTAACCAGATCATACAAAGGGTAGAGGTAGTGTCCCTTTTAAATGGAAGCACTGAAATAAGAAAAGATTGCAATAACGGTGAGGGGTTTTTTTTTGGTAGTTATCAAATTATAACTCCTAATCAATAGAGAGCCAAACTCTAATGTGAGCTAAATTCCAGAAACAAATCTGATTGTGTATCGTACATAGTCAGCCGATCCAGTAACAGCCAGAGTAATGAGTCATCGTGCTGGTGCCTTCCACAGAGAACTTTCATAGACACCATGCTGGTGTCTTTCATAAAGAACTCTGCCCCCCCCCCCGCTTCCAGGGAAGGGGGCTTCCATGTTAAAAAAATTTTTTTTTGATAAGCCAGGATGAAATGATTTTCATGGTCTAGAAAGGTAAGCTACTCAAGAGTCCTAATACTCATAGGATTGTGAAAATGTCATCATCTTATGACCTGGGAATGATTTATATGTAATTTGGATCCCTGAACTGGTAGGTCATTGTCTGCTCATCAGTTCCCTCTAGTAGACCATTACCTCCACACCCTTATTTAGCAATGTCTAAAGAGGATACCCAATGTTCTCTAAGACCTAAACCACCTTATGAAAAGATGATTTGAGCATTAGCTTATTATAGGTTAGGCTGCATTTAGGCTTCCTCTAAAGAAAATTGGAGAACTTGCTATGCCCTCTTTGACTTACCCATCTTTAAATGGCCATAAGCAGGAACAATGCTTACTCATAGCAGATAGAAATAACAGACATTCAAATTAATTTGTGTCAGGTTCTGTTCTATAAAATAATTCAATATAAGTGTGTGAAAATCTAATTCTAATATATCCACCATGAGAAAAATAATACTTTTTCTTTTTTGCAAAAGAAAAATACAAGCTTCACAAAGTTAGTAATTTATGTATGATCACATAATTAAAGATTAGAATTCAGCTCTATTTGTTTCAAAATCCCATGCTATTGCCATGCTAGCATACCACGCTTGTTTTTTGTTTTTGTTTTTGTTTTATTGCATACAGCATGTTGTAAATAATGTATACAGCTAGATGGACTTGAAAATACGTATACATCTCTGAAATGATTGAAACCACAATCTGTGTTATGAATCTGTCCATTATATCTAAGTTTCTTTCTGATCCCTTATTTTGTCATCCACAACAATAGTCATAAGAATATTTAACATAATATCTATTCTCTTAGCAAAAATTTTAATACACAATACAGTGTCTTTAATTATAGACACTATATTGTTCAATAGATCTCTAGAACTTACTTATCTTGTAACGGTATTCTTCGACTACTACCTGCTTATATCCTCCCTCCCTCTGGTCCCTGGCAACAACTATTCCCCTCTCTGCTTTGATGAGTTTTACCATGTTAGAGTGCTCTTATGAATGGTACCATGTCATATGTTCTCTTCTGTGTCTGGCTTACATTAGTATGTCCTCTAGGTTCAACCATGTCATAGCAAATAAAAGGATTCCCTTTTTTAAAGCTACATAATATTCTACTTTATATATATACCACATTTTCTTTGTCCATCCATCCATTGATGAATATTTAGTTTCTTTCCATGTCTTAGCTATTGTAAATAATGCTGTAATAAATATGAAAGTGCAGAGATCTCTTCAAGGTATTAATTTAAAATCCTTTGGATCTATATGTGAAATTGATATTGCTAGATTATATGACAGTTCTATTTTTAGTTTTTTGAGGCATCTCCATACCCTTTTCCATAGTGGCTGAATCAACATTCCCACCGTCAGTTCCATTTCTCCACATTCTCTTTGTAACATTTTTAATCTTTTTTTTCTTTTTAATAAAAGCCATTCTAACAAGTGTGAGCTAATACCTCATTGTGATTTTGATTTTCATGTCCCTGATGATTGATAGTATTCTTTTTCATGTATCTATTGTACATTTGTATCTCTTTGGAGAAATATATATTTAGTTCCTTCATCCATTTTTAAAATCAGATCATTATGTTTTTTATATTCAGTTGTATGAGTTTCTTATATGTTTTGGTCATTAACCCTTTATGAGACATATGGTTTGCAATATTTTCTCCTATTCTGTAGATTGTCTTTTCGTTTTGTTGGTTGTTTCCTCTGCTGGACAGAAGTTTGTTTTTTTTGTTTTTTTTGTTTTTTTGTTTTTGGTTTGAGGCAGTCCCACTTGTTCATTTTTGCTTTGGTTACATTACATACATTAAAGTGTTATATACAAAAATTTATTGAAAAGAAAAATGTCAGAAGTTTTTTCTCTGTTTCCTTCTAGAATTTTATGATTTCTTATCTTATATTTAAATCTTTAATTCATTTTGACTTGATTTTTATGGGTCCTATTACATCCTTTTGTGTATAAATATACAGTGTTCCCAATATCATTTATTAAAGAGACTATCTTTTTACATTGCATATTCTTGACTCTTCTCTGTCATAAATTAATTGACCATATTTTCAGTATTAACTTCTGGGCTTTCTATTCTGTTCCATTGGTCTATATGTCTGTTCTCATGCCAATACCATAGTGTTTTGATAACTATACTTTTTAATATATTTTGAAACAAGAAACTGTGATGTCTTCAGATTTGTTCCTTTTCCTCAAAACTGCTTTATTTTCGGGGGATATTTCATGGTTCCACATTCATTTTAGAATTTTTTTTCTATTTATATTGAAAGTGTCACAGGAAATTTTATAGGGGTTACATTTAATTTGTAAATCACTTTGGGTAGTAAGGACAGTTTAACAATATTAATTTTTCCAAGGCACAAACATGGAATGTCTTTCCCTTTATTTGTGTCTGCTTTAACCCTCTTCATCACTGTTTTATAGTTTCCAGCATACAATTTTATTGGCTAAGTCTATTCTTAAGTGTTTTTTGATGCTATTATAAATTGAAAGTTTTCTTAAGTTCTTTTCCAGATAAATCATTGGTGTATATAAGTTCAACTGGTTATTGCATGCTGATTTTGTATCCTGCAACTTTGCTGAACTTATTATATTTTCTAATATTTTTATTGTGGAAACTTTAAGGGCTGTGTGAAAAAGCATGTCATCTGCAAACAGAGATAATCTTACTCTTTTTCCAGTTTGAATAACTTTTAATCCTTTTTCTTGCCCAATTGCTCTAGCTAGGACTTCCACTACAATGTTTGAGTAAAAGTTGAAAGAGTAAGCATCCTTGCCTTATTTCAGATCTTAGAAGAAAAGTATTTAGTATTACATCCTTGATTACAATGTTAGCTGAGGGCTTTTCATATATGGCTTCTATAATATTAAGATAAGGTCTTTCTATCCTAATTTTTTGAAAATTTTTATTGTGAAAGGATATTGGATTCTGTAAAAAGCTTTTTCTACATCTATTGAGACAATATTATTTTATTCTTCATCTCTTAATGTCATATATCACATTAATTGATTTGCATGTGTTGGACCATTCTTGCACCCAAGGGATAAATCCACTTGATAATGGTGTATGATCCTTTTAATGTGTTATTGAACTTGGCTTGCTAATATTGAAGATTTTTGGATCTAAGGTTATTAGATATATATGCCTGTTATTCTTATGGTGTTCTTTTCTGACTTTGCTATCAGGGTGATGCTGGCCTCATAGAGAATGTGGACATGTTCTCACTTATATTTTTAAAAGACTTTGAAAAGCTTTGATGCTAGTTCTTTAAATGTTTGGTAGAATTCAGCAGTAAAGTCACTTGGTCTTAGTTTTTCTTTGTTGGAAAGTTTCTGATTACTGACTCTATCTCCATCATACCATCTTTACCTAGTAAAGAAATATAGTTTGAAGTACTGTGAAGAACAGGGCAGTACACAATCATTAAATTTTATGAAGAGAAATTCATTCATTTTTCTAATTTAAGAAATAATACACTAAATAAAGTCTTTAAAACGATCTATTTTTTAATAATTAACTCACTCAGCAAGTATTTTTTTTTAATTTGTTTATTTCAGAGAGAGAGAGCAAAATCAGGAGGAACAGAGGGAGAGAGAATCCAAAGTAAACTCTGATGACCATCGAGCTGGATACAGAGCTCAATCTCACAACCCTGAGATGATAACATGAACCAAAACCAAGAGTCAGACACCCACCCAACTACACATTCCAGGTGCCCCAGGAAGTATGTATTTAGTACTACTAAATGCTATATTCCATTCTAGGGACCAGGGATGGAACTATATGCAAAGCAGAACAAGTCTTTCTTTATCATCATGGAGCTTACCCTCAATTTTATCTACGTGTGAGTATGTTTTTATATTGCCCACAAACGCCAAAGAAGTGACTTAAACATAGATATTTGTAGGGGCTAGTGCGTGACTCAGTTGTTAAGTGTCTGTCTTCAGCTCAGGTCATGATCCCAGGGTCCTGGGGCTGAGCCCTGCATCAGACTCCTTGTTTGGCAAGGAAGCCAGCTTCTCCCTCTCACACTCCCCCTGCTTGGGTTCCCTCTCTCATTGTGTCTCTGTCAAATAAATAAATAAATAAAATCTTTTAAAAAATAGATATTTATAGAAAAGAGTGAAAGATAAGGTAGATAAAATGTTTAGGTAAACCATAACAAAACAGAAATTCAGCAACATACAATGATCACTGTTTGTTAGATGTTAAGCCCTAGTCACAGAATGCAAACTAATGAGGAAAATGTGTGATTTATTTTAGGCCAATCATAGTTTTCCTTAGGTTTGGAAATGTTAGGATTCATTTTTGCTTTGTGTAAAAATAATATGCATGTTTTTAGCTTCACCACTTTAGGGTGCAACTAATATATTTATTTATTTACTTACTTACTTACTTATATAATTTTTTCAATGTTTCAAGATTCATTGTTTATACCCAAACCCAGTGCTCCATGCAGTACATGCCCTCACTACCAACAACCAGGTTCAACCGTCCCCCCGACCCTTCCCTCCAGGACCTTCAGTTTGTTTCTGAGTCCAAAGTCTCTCATATCTCATCTCCCTGCCCAATTTACCCTGCTTCCCATTTACTTTCCTTCTCCCACTGTCCTCCATGTTACTCCTTATGTTCCACAAGTAAGTGAAACCATATGATACTTGATTTTCTCTGCTTATCTCATTTCACTCAGCATAATCTTCTCCAATCCAGTCCATGTTGCTACAAAAGTTGAGTATCCATACTTCCTGAGGGAGGCATAGATTTCAATTATATTTATGTACCATATCTTCTTTATACATTTATCTGTTGAAGGGCACCTTGGCTCTTTCCATAGTTTGGCGGCTGTGGCCATTGCTGCAATGAACATTGGGGTACATATGGCCCTTCTTTTTACTACCTCTGTATCCTTAGGGTAAATACCCAGTAGTGCAATTGCAGAGTCATAGGGTACCTCTATTTTTCATTTTTTAAGGAATCTTTACAATGTGTTCCAAAGAAACTGCACCTACTTGCATTCCCACCAACAGTGTAAGAGGGTTCCCCTTTCTCCACAGCCTCTCCAACACTTGTTGTTTCCTGTCCTGTTAATTTTGGCCATTCTGACTGGTGTAAGGTTATAGTATCTCAGTGTGGTTTTGATTTTAATTTCCCTTATAGCTAATGATGACAAACATTTTTTCATGTGTCTGTTAGCCATTTGTATGTCTTCTATGGAGAAGTACCTGCTCATGTCTCCTGCCCATTTATGATGTGATGATCTTTTTTTTTGGTTGTTGAGTTTGAGGAGTTATTTGTAGATCTTAGATATCAGCCCTTTGTCTGTAGTATCATTTGCAAATAACTTCTCCCATTCTGTGGGTTGCCTCCTTGTTTTTTTGATTGTTTCCTTTGCAGTGCAGAAGATTTTTATTTTGATGAAGTTCCAAAACTTTATTTTCACTTTTGATTCCTTTGCCTTTGGAGGCATGTTTTGAAAGAAGTTTCTATGGCCGAAGTTGAAGAGGTTACTGCTTACGTTTTTCTCTAGGATTTTGATAGATTCCTACCTCACATTGAGGTCTTTAATCCTTTTCAAGTTTATATTTGTGTATAGGTTAAGAGAATGGTCAAGTTTCATTCTTGTATATGTAACTGTTCAATTTTCCCAGTACCATTTATTGAAGAAACTTTCATTTTTCCACTGGATATTTTTTCCTGCTTTGTCCAAGATTATTTGACCATAGAGTTCAGGGTCCATATCTGGTCTGTCTGTTTTTGTGCCACTACCATGCTGTCTTGATGTTCACAGCTTTGTAATAAAGCTTGAAATCAGGTAATGTGAGCCCCCAGCTTTTTTTTTTCTTTTTCAACATTTTCAAAGAAATTCAAGGTATTTTCCGGTTCCATACAAATTTTAGGATTATTTGTTCCAGCACTTTGAAAAATGCTATTGGAGTTTTGATCAGGATGACATTGAAAGTATACATTGCTCTGGATAATATAGATATTTTAACAATGTTTATTCTTCCAATCCATGGACCTGGAATGCTTTTCCATCTTTTTGTGTCTTCTTCAGTTTGTTTCATGAGTGCTCTGTAGTTCCCTGAGTACAGATGCTTTACCTCTTTGGTTAAGCTTATTCTAAGGTATCTTATGGTTTTTCGTGTTATAGTAAATGGAATCAATTCTCTAATTTCCTTTTCTGTATTTTTATTGTTAGTGTATAAGAAAGCAACTGATTTCTGTGCATTGATTTTGTATCCTACTACATAACTGAAATGCTATATGAGTCCTAGTAGTTTGGGGTAAAATCTTTTGGGTTTTCCATATAAAGTGTTAAGTCATCTGTGAAGAGAGAGAGTTGGACTTCCTTGCTATTTTGAATACCTTTTATTTCTTTCTGTTGTCTGATTGCTGTTGCTGGGACTTCTAACACTATGTTGAACAACAGTGGCAAGAGTGGGCATCCTTGTCTTATTCTTAATCTCAATGGGAAGACTGTCAGCTTTTCCCCATTGAGAATGATATTCACTGTGGGTTTGTCATAGGTAGATTTTTTGAAGTTGAGTAATGTTCCCTCTATCCCTATACCTTGAAAAGTCTTAATCAGGAACGGATGCTGTATTTTGTCAAATGCTTTTTCTGCATCAACTGAGAGGACCATGTGATTTTTCTCTCTTCTCTTATTGATTTGTTCTAGCACATTGATTGATTTGTGGTTGTTGAACCACCCTTGCATCCCAGGGATAAATCCCACCTGTTCGTGGTGGATAATCTTTTTAATGTACTGTTGGATCCTATTAGCTAAGATCTTGTAAATCTTGGCCTCCATATTCATCATGGATATTGGTCTGAAATTATCCTTTTTGATGGAGTCTTTGTCTGGTTTGGGGTTCAAAATAATGCTGGCTTCATAGAAGGAGTCTGAAGTTTTCCTTCTGTTATGTTTTTTGAAACATCTACAGGAGAATAGATATTATTTCATCTTTAAATGTTTGGTAGAAATCCCCAGAGAATCTGTAAGGTCCTGGGCTCCTATTTTTTTGAAGATTTTTGATCGCTGCTTCAAACTTGGAACTAGATATTGGTCTATTCATGTTGTCAATTTCTTCCTGTTTCAGTCTTGAAAGTTTATAGGTTTCCAGGAGTGCGTCTATATCTTCTATGCTGTTTAACTTATTGGCATATACCTGTTGATAATAATTTCTGATGATTGTTTGTATTTCCTTGGTGTTAGTCATGATGATTCCTAATTTTATTAATTTGGATCCTCTCTCTTTTCTTTTAGATTAGTTTGTCTGGTGGTTTATCAATCTTATTAATTCTTTCAAAGCATAAGCTTCTTGTTTTGATAATGTGTTCTATTGTATCTCTAGTTTCTTTGCTCTAATTCATTTATCTTTGCTCTAATTTTAATTATTTCCCTTCTTGTGTGTGGGGCTGGCCCATTTTATGGTTGATTTTCCAGTTCTTTAAGTTGTAAAGATGCTGTATTCAGGATTTTTTAAATTTTTTAGAGTGAGACTTGGATAACTATGTATTTGCCCCTTACCCCTTAGGACCACGTTGTCAAACCCCACAGGTTTTGGACCAATGTGTCTTCATTCTTATTGGTTTCCATGAAATGTTTAAGTTCTTTTTTTGATTTCCTGCTTGATCTAAACATTCTTGAGCAGGGTGGTCTTTAACTTCCAAGTGTTTGAATTCCTTCCAAACTTTTTATTGTGGTTGAGTTCCAGTTTCAAAGCATTGTCATCTGAGAATATACAGGGAATAATCTTAATCTTTCGGTATTGGTTGAGTCCTGATTTGTGACCCAGTATGTGGTCTATTCTGGAGAAAGTTTCATGTGCACTCAAGAATGGGTATTCTGTTGTTTTAGGATGGAATGTTTTTAATATATCTACATGTCCACCTGGTCCAAAATGTTATTCAAAGCTCTTGTTCCTTTGTTGATTTTCTGTTTAGAGGATCTGTCTGTTGCTGAGAGTGGTGTGTTATGATCCCCTACAATTAATGTATTCATACCAATATGACTTTATTTTGCTTAACAGTTGGCTTATGTAGTTGCTGCTCCATGTTGGCGGCATAAATATTTACAATTGTTAGATCTTCTTGGTGGATAGACCCATTAAGAATGATGTAATGTCCTTATGTATCTCTGACTACAGTCTTTATCTTAAAATCCAATTTATTTGTTGTTATAATAGCTACCCCAGCTTTCTTTTAAGACCCACTGGCATGAAAGATGGTTCTCCTTCCCCTCACTTTCAATTTGAATCTGTAGATTCAAAATGCATCTCGTATAGACAGAATATGGACAGGCCATGTCTTTTTATCCAGTCTGCAACCCTGTGTCATTTTATGGGAGCATTTAGGGCATTCACACTGAGAGTGATTATTGAAAGATATGTTTTTATTGACACCATCTTGCCTGTGAAGTCCTTGTTTCTATAGATTGCCTCTGTAAATTTCTGTTCTGTGTCACCCTTGGGTTTTTTTCTCTTTCATGGAACAGCCCCCTTTAATATATCTTGTAGTGCTGGCTTGGTGGTCACATAATCTTTTAAACATTGCTGGTCCTGGAAGCTCTTAATCTCTCTGTCCATTTTGAATGTCAGCCTTGCTGCATAAAGTACTCTTGGCTGCATATTCATCTCATTTGGTGCCCTGAATATGTTTTGCCATGTTTTCCATCTGACTTTCCATGTTTCTATGGACAGGTCTGACATTATTCTGATGGTCCTCCTCTGTACATAAGGTATCTCTTCCCCTAGCTGTCCTTAAGACATATTCGTTGAATTTATGACTCTTGAATTTCACAGTTATGTGCCTGGAGGTTTGTCTAGCCTCATTGATGTTGGAGGGGGGGAGGGGATGCCCCCTTTCCCTCTAGGACATGACCACTTGTTCCATTCCCCAGATTAGGGAAATTTTCATCCAGGATTTGTTCCACTATATCTTTTATTCTTCTCTTTCTCTCTATCCCGCAGGGATCCCAACAATTCTGATATTGGAACATTTTGTGGCATCATTTATTTCCCCAATTCTATTTTTATCGCTTTTAAGGTGTTTTTTTTCCCCAACCTTCTCCTGCTCCTTCCTTTCTATCAGTCTGTCTTCTATATCACCAATTCGATCTTCTGTTTCAGTTACCCTAGCTTTTAGAGTATTTAGACTGGATTGGATCTCATTGGTAGCATTTTTAGCCTTTGCCAGGTTGGCTTTCACTTCCGCCCTTAGAGATTCTGTGTTGCCATTAATGGTCTTTTCCAATTTAGACATTGCTTGGATAATTGCTACCCTGAATTCCACTCTGTTACATTGTTTATGTTCATATCCAGTAGTTCTGTGGCACAGGTCACAGTCTCTGAATTTTTCCTCTGTTGGTTGTTCCTCCTCTGAGTCATCCTAGTGAGGGGTGTTTGAGGGGATGTATAGCTGAATATATTAATCATGATCTAGGCAAGTTGCCTGTTGGCAGATTTTGGAGCAAATGGAATTAACCACCAAAAAGAAAGAAAAAAGAAAGAAGGAGAAAGAAAGAAAAAAAGAAAGAAAGAAAGAAAGAAAGAAAGAAAGAAAGAAAGAAAGAAAGAAAGAAAGAAAGAAAGAAAGAACCGAGGCAAAGTGGGTCCCAAAGGTAGGGTTTATATGGCACAAAAACAAAAATGAATAAACAGAAAGACTGGCAAAAGTAAAAGAAAAGAAAAGGGGGAAAAAAAAAAGCAAAACGCAGCCCAAAGAACTTCCAAGAATAAGAATTATATAGCACAAGGATAAAACCAAGTACACATAAACACTGACCTAAGAGTAAGATGGTGGTTATAAACCTTTGATGTGGGTGAGGAAAGTATTTCAGTTCTTTCTGGGTGTATCTTGTTATCTTTGTTAAATGACTCAAGTTCCCAGAGATATAGGGAAATTAAACTGGTTCATAGATAGGGGTAGTTTTGAATAGGGAAAAAGAATTACCTTGAAGTTTATATCTATATGTATATTATTTAAAAAGAAAGAAACATAGGTATATGTATGAAAAAAGTTTAAATTAAAAAGTTATTATGAAAGGTTGTATTAAACGTCAAGTTGTAATGATAGGTAGATTAAAAAAATGAACAATAATTGTGAGAATTAATTTAAAAAAATAAAAAGAAAACTGTATCTACAAAATATACAGATTTGGGGGTGGTACCAGGAGTTTAATATATTGTTTTTCCCTGATATTGGGGTTTTATAATTTTATGGAGACCCTTTGGTGGTTGTCTTCTTCTTCTTTCACCTTGCCTTCCAGAGAAGGGCCCGCAATGTTGCTTTTCAGTCAGTCTTGCTTGGGCTCAGTCACCCTGCCCCCTATCAAGGGGCTGGGCTCTATGGAAATTGTTTTTTCAGGCATTTGTTCTCTGGAGGGTTTTGTTCTTTGGTGGTTTTTTGCAGCTTTTCGGAGAGTCAGTTCAAAGTAAATTGTCCGTTCTGAGACCTCTGCCTCAGAGAGAAGTCTCAGTCTGCTCCTTTCTGGATAGTCCAGAACACACAGACTCCTCCTCTACTCACTCTGAACACTACAACCTCTCACAAGTAGTGTGCACCCCCAGTCACCATCACAGTTGTCACCCAAGGCCCCACTTTTCTCTGCAACTCCATGCCATAGAAACCACAAGTGATATTGGTTTGGATGAGTCTAAACCCAGTGACTGCCACCATGGAGTCTGATGTCTGAAGCCCATGTCCACGCCAAGTGCCCTCAGACCCCACTAAGGTCACACAGAAAGCTGCAGGCTGGGGGCCTCCGGCAGGAGCCAGTGTGAGGGTCTCTCAAGCTTGGGTGGGCACTGGTTGTGCTGTCCTGGGATTGTGGGCTTAGGTCCATGCCAGTGGCTGCTCACAATTCCACCAGTTGCCCTTTACAACCTTTTTTTTTGAGTGCTTTTAACCAGACTCCAAGTTGATGCTGGTCCCCAAGCCAAGCACAGGGCACTTTTGCATTGGGGTATTACTTTCCAATGGGTCACTTCTGGTGGCTCCCTCCCCCTCTGTTTATCCTCTGATATCAGCCCTACTGCTCCCACTCTGCTTTACCTCTCCAGTGATGAGCTTCTGTAGAGATCCAGAAATGTGTAATCTTACATCTCAGGCTGATTTCATGGATGTTCAGAGTGTTTTGGTAGATATTTAGCTCACTTCAAGTGACCAGTTGAAACAGGGTCTCCTACTTCTCTGTCATCTTGCCCCAAACCTCTCAGAATGTTTATATGGCATGAATATCTAATCTGTAGGCAGAAGGACTAGGGCAACAGTATCCTATTTTTATATAGTGTCCTTATAGATGGTATAGATAGAGAAGGTGTTCTGGAAAATAAAGAAAAGTATATGTATGTATGTATGTCAAGGCTATACATTTAGAGAAAGCAAATATCTCTTCACACTTTTATGGAATTTCCCCCCCAAAAAAAGATTGCTTTCTTGTCCAAGGAAGGAAAATAACTAGTATGTTTGCTAAAAAATGCATTTGTCACTGGGGCAAATGGGGCTGTGAATGCTGGAAATGAAACAATATTTATGTAACTAAAATATGAAGTATATAACTAAGAAAAACAATAAGGCACTCCTAATCAGCATGAAACTTAAATTACACATGATGCAAGTATAAATATCAGTCTACAAAATAATTATGGAAGTTTTGAATGACTTTTCTTATTGCTTACTTATTTTCTTTTGGACTTTATTTATGAACAACTGCTAAAGCCCGATAGGAACAGTTTTGCAGCCATATGCCTCCCTTTATGATCTACCATCCTTGACCATAGTAACTGCATTAAACAAACAAACAAAACAAACAAACAAAAAAACTAGAAAAGATCTTTTGATATAAGCAAAGCTTCCAAAATGGAAAGATTAGCTATTTAGTTTTTCCTTAAATATTTCTAAGAAATTATGATGCCACACACTAATGGACTCTTAGAAACATCATGCAGAAATCCATACTGTCCCCTAAAGAACAGACTTAAAAAATATTCTTTGATCAAATCTCATGGTACATCTGTACTTCCTTGAAACTTTAGCATTAAGAAAGTGGAAAAGAAGACAAAAATTGAACAAGAATTTATTATTTTTATGCCATTGGAAAATTATGGCTTGTAGTAATTATTCAAACAAAAATAAAAACATACATATTTTTTCAAATTAATGAAAATAAGTTTGGTTTCTCTTTTATCCATTTTACTAATAGAGCTCCAGTGAGATGGTAAGCTGTAAACAACCACGATTTCAGGTTTTTCTGCTTGGATACTACATTGCTTTATTGTTTTTTCAATAAAAGAGAACAAAATATATTTAACATATTTTGTAAATACATTTTCATGTTAAATTTATCAAAATTCCAATCAACTGATTATCTTGAAAGTGAATAAATATTGTAGAGAGCATATGGCTTATCTTTGCAAATATTCATATCCACACACTGAAAGAAATTGGAAACTGCTGAATGAAATATTATAGGTTATATTATTGTCTGCAGCTTTGGGCAGTCACATATTTTCTTTTTTGTCCTTGACAATTACTGCTTATTGCCAAAAAGAAATCAGTCTATGTATCATTGGAAAGATGTGAAGTAGGAAAGATTGTGTAATGGGAAAGGAAATGCTAGAGCCTATGCTATTTGAGAGGTTAGTGCACATGAAATACCTTTAGGGGCTCTTTTAACAGCTCTGTGATGCTGAGGCACATCGTTCTGGGGTGTTAGTCTGTGGGTGGGTACCTGACTATCAGAATAGATTTTAAAGTGGTGCTTTGTCAGATGGAGGAGCTTGTGCAGAAAGAAATATCCCTCAAGCCTTGTACCGCCATCATCCTGTAACATTCCCTCTGTGACCGGAGATGTACCTCGAAATCCACTACAGGAAAGGATGAGCAGGTAATTGTAGCAGAAAATTTCAAAGTGAAATATTTTCCTATAAATATATTGGTCATGTATTTTATAAAGAAAGGTAGCTCTCAAATTTGATGTGACTTCCGCATTTTTTTTTCATTATTAATTTTTGGTGTGCCATTTATAAAATCATGAACAATGTCTTTAACTGTTGAGACATAAAGTAATGATTAGCATTTTTTAATTAACATATAATGTATTATTTGCTTCAGGGGTAAAGGTCTATGAATCATCAGTCTTACACAATTCACAGCACTCATCATAGCACATACGCTCCCCAAGGTCCATAACACAACCACCTTATCCCTACCCCTCCAACCTCTGACAACCATCAGTTTGTTTCCTGAGATTGTCTCTTATGGTTTTTCTACCTCCCAATCCCATCTTGTTTCATTTTTCCCCTCCCTACCCCCATGATCCCTCACCCTACCTCTCAAATTCCTCATATCAGAGAGATCATAATTGTCTTTCTCTGATTGACATTGATTAGTATTTTTGTTGTAAATATTAAGTACCACATATGGAATAATAGCCTAAAAAAGGACAAAGTATATAGTATTACTAATAAATGTTATTTTGTTTTTTGGATTAATTAAATATAATGTATATTTATTCCAATCTCAAAATCAGAGCATCTTGTCTATTATTTGGCAACATGACTGATTTTTTTTTAAGATTTTATTTATTTGACAGAGAGAAACACAGCTAGAGAGGGAACGCAAACAGGGGGAGTGAGAGAGGGAGAAGAAGGCTTCCTGCTGAGAAGGGAGCCCGATGTGGGGCTTGATCCCGGGTCTCCGGGATCATGACTTGAGTTGAAAGCAGTCACTCAACCAAGTGAGCCACCCAGGTACCAGCATGACTGATTTTTTTTTTAAACATTTGAGTTGATAAACATGATTTTTCACCTTAGATAAATTAACAAACTACATTAAAACATTTCCTAATTTTGCCTTACCCTTGTGTTTCTGTAATAATAGTCATCATTTAAAAATATATTACTGTTTTAATCTACTTCTGGAGGCTGATACTTCATTTAGTGTTTCTGCTTTCATATTAATAAGGAAGCTAGTTTTAATTTTTGTGAAAAAATTGATTGTATAACCACATAACAAAAAGAATTAGAAATTTTTCTTCTTTTCTGATACTCTAGGAGAATTTCTAAGTCATTGGAATTATCTTTTCCTTAAAAGTGAATTTCTAAATTTCTAAAGTGAATTTCTAAAAATAAATTTCTCTGAAACACTCCAATGCATTCTGCTTTGGTTAAAGTAAAGAAATTGTTCTGAAATTTTGTTTGAAGTCATTCAGTTTGGATATTCTATTTCTAGTCCTAGTTTTTATAAGTTATATATTCCTAGGTAACTAAGCTTTTTAATGATGTTTTCAAATTTAGTTCCATATAGGTGATTAAAGGGTCGCTTATTATTTTCTTAATTTATTAGCCTCTCTCTTGGCTTTCTCTATCCTGGATTAGTTTTACTATTTTTTTGCCCTTTAAAGATGTAGCTTTACATCTTCTAGTTCAGAAAAGTTGCACTGAATCCTATTATTTAATTTTTGCTTTATATGACTACTGTGGTTTTCTCCTTTGAGGGAATGAATTATGCCATATTGAATGTTATATTTGTTGTAATGTGCTGTCTCTCAAGAAGGTCAGTATTTGATAAATCTCAGCAGTCCGTCTTCTCTGGGAATTTGCTCAGCTGAAAAGAGGCCCTTTACCCAAGATTCATGTACCCATCTCAGTGTATCCTACCTCCAATTACATGTGGCTGCTAAAGGTTTGATATCCATTCAGATTGTTTATTAATTTTGAATGGCTACCCAATTTCAGATTGCTCCCCTGATTGACCTGAAGCTTTCTTAGGATTGCACCACAGGACAGATTCGCCCTTTGTTTGGTCCTGTGTGTTTTCTTTCTATCCATAAGACAGTATCTTTTTTTTTTTTCCAAAGATTTTATTTATTTGACAGAGAGAAACACAGGCAGAAAGGGAACACAAGCAGGGGGAGTGAGAGAGGGAGAAGCAGGCTTCCTGCTGAGCAGGCAGCCCGATGTGGGACTCGATCCCGGGTCTCCGGGATCATGACCTGAGCCGAAGGCAGTCGCTTAACCAACTGAGCCACCCAGGCGCCCCTTTAAGACAGTATCTTGACAGCACTCTCCAATGAACTTCCTGCATTCTAATCTCTATGTAAAGCTCAGTTTCAGGACTATCCAAAGTAAGCAAAAACTATAATTTTATTCTAGTGGTGAATCCCTGTATTAGTCATCAATTTGTGCATAACAAGTTACTCCAAAACTTGGCAGTTTAAACAACAACAACAACAATAACAACAACAAACGTTTGTTATCTCACATGAATTCTTAGTTGAAGCATCCGGAAGCATCTTAGCTATGTGGTTCTGGATTAGAGTATCTCCTCGGGTTGCTGTTGAGCTCCCAGTCAGGGCTTCATTCGTCTTGAGACTGCACAGAGGCTAATGGATCTGCTTTCAAGTTCTGTCACAGGCCTGTTGGCAGCCTTCAGTTCTTCATTGGCTATTGGGTGAAGAACTCATTTCTTCACCACATAGGCTGCTACTCAGAGCTGCCTCAAGAAATGACACTTGGTTTCTCCCTGAGAAAACGATGCAAGAGAGCGAGAGCTCAAGACCAAAGCCACACTCCTTCAAGAACATAATCTCAGGAGTGACATACTCAAAATTTCTGTCATAGTGTGTGTGTGTGTGTGTGTGTGTGTGTGTGTATGTGTGTGTGTATACACAAACACATATCCCCACTGTATATATGGATCTTAGAACAATCCTTATAAAATATGGAGGGGACTACACAAGGGTGTGAATAAGAGAAGATAGGGTCATTTGGGGCCATCTTGTAGGCTAGGTATAACAATTGCTCACCACAGGGCTGGTGCATTAGTTACATGTTGCTGTGCAACAAATTACCCCAAAACTTAGTGGCTCAAACAACATTTATTATCTCACTGTTTTTGGTCAAGAATTTTGCAACAACTTAGCTGGATCCTCAGCCTCTGACTCTCTTAAAGTTCACAGTCATCTTAAAGCTCTACTGGACAGGATTTTTTTTCTAGATCACTCACATGACTGTTGACAGGATTTAGTTCCTCATGGCTTGTTGAACTAAGATTTCAGTTCCTCATAAATTGTTGGCTGGGATACTTTCTCACTTTTGTACCATGAGGGCTTCTCCACAGAATAGCTCATAATAAGCTGCTGACATGACAGCAAGCAAAAAAGAAGGAAAGAATACCAGCGAAAGTCACAGTCTTCTGTAACTCCATCATGGAAGTGACATCCCATTACCTTGCCATATTCTATTGGAAGTAATCAGTAGGTTCATCCCATCCTCAAGGGAAAGGGATTATACGAGTATAAACACCAGAGTTGGGGATCTTTGGGAACCACACCACAGCTGACAGTGTGTTACTCTCTTAGAGCGTATGGGTAAAATAAAGTCAGCTGCAGGCACAAGGTGGTTGTAAAATTATAAAGTCCCACTGCTAGTGAACTAGAAGGTACACTTGTAGAAGGAAATACACCGGACAGTTATAAATCAGTGATTTGAAAAATATGAAAGATACTAATAAAGATAATAGAAAAGAATGATTGTTGCTGGAGAAAACTGATACTTGGGAAAGAGAAAATATAAGGCTGAAAATGATTAACTGTCTATTAAAGACTATATATGGGAGCTGGTGGGCCTGCCTTGCAACATATAAATCATATCTCCTGCAGCAAGAGGGCACATAAAATTGAGGGTCAGCTCGGTAACTTAATCATAGCAGTCACAGAGCTCCAAAGATAGTCAAATACCCGACCTATACAGGCTTGTTAAGAGAACTTGATGGGAAATCACTGAACCCTTAAACATGGGAGAGGGCTATCAGGGTTGAATAACATTTGAAGATGAGTCTTTTTAGCAAGTAATGCTGAAAACCTGAATATGACTAGAGGGATTTCTGAAAGTGTCTCCCATGGAGTAGCAGCCCCATTGCTTGCCATTCCAGCAGTAGGTCTTTAATACTATCAGTATCAGGTTGTATTTTCTAATGCTGTGTCTCCAGGTGGTCTGCCATCTTCAGTAAGTCCTAGTCAGCAAGCACTACATGTAATAGCAAAAGTTTAGCAGTGATTGGCATGTCACCAGCTGAGAACAAGATAATATTCTCAAGAAGGAAAATGGGGCAGAAATTCAAGAAGGAAAATGGGGTTATGTTGAAGACAAACTATGTCAATCTTCTTCCCAATTTTGCTAGCCATTACTGATAATCAGGGGCTGAACAATGTCTGACAACAAGTTCAGAAACTGGCTCAGATGTCACCATTGACAAGTACTTGTATTTTTCTGGGTCTCAGGGACCTTGTCTATGAATTAGGATATTATTTTAACCATGAACATTCACAGAGGTTCAGAAAACCATTTTTTTAGTATAAAAGTTAGAGTCTTGGTATATGAACAAAGAAAGCTATTGCTCTAATGTTCACTTACAGAAAATGGGGGTATGTGTCACAGAAAAGAGCTGAGTATCAGAAACAAGTTTTGGAACATGTTAAAATAAAGGTAAGCAAAGGTTACAGAAGAATGAACACTGGAACGCTCTGAAGACTACCAGTGTTAACCTTTGTCACCTGCTCACTTGGAGGATGCATTCACACTTAAGAAACTTATTTGTACTACCTTCATATTTTGTTATAATGAAGGAAAATGAGCATAGAAATGTTAAGTTCCAAATAATCACTAGCTGCCAGCCCCTAGAAGCCCTGGAGCAATTCTCTAACCCTCTCCATTGAGCTGGGCAATGAGACCCCATGATACTCATATGTTCACTCTTATCAGGTCAGAAAGTCTTAACTTCACCAGAGCGCCTTGCCCCTAGGCTTCTCCTCAGGTTGCCTGGCAACCATGAAGTTACACCTCTGGTCACCCTGTTCCTTCTCTTCCCTATCTCACTGGACTGCACAGTTATTCCCTAACTATTTCCCACTCTTGGTTATATAAATATCTGTTAAATATTTCCTCCAAAGAAAATCTAGTTATAAAGGAAGCATTTCACCTTTTTTTTTGTAGTGTGGTAAAAAAAAAAAAAAGGAAGAAAAGAAAAATGACACTTAATTCCTATAGTACAAGGATCTGACTCACCCAGAACTAAAGTAACTATTCTAATCAGAGCCAATACTTGTGATAGATTATAAATGAATTCATCTGCCCTTGCACCTCTAAACAGCTCAAAGTATTTTACAAATATTGATTCTTTTTCTATATAGTGAAAAAGATCCCCGAGGAATAAATCACTGGGGTTTAGAAAAACAAATACTCCTGAAAGACCATTTGTAATTTGTACCATTCTCTTTTTATTTCCAGACAGTACAAGATGGATGCCACCATCTTAATATCAATGTTCTTCCAAGAGTGAGGAGCCAATTTCTGCTTGAATTCCTCTTTGAGGCCTTCCCTGTTGGTGATTGTATTAGTTTTACTAGAGATGTCATAATAAAATACCTCAAATTGGGTGTCTTAGACAGCAAAAACTTATTGTCTCTGAGTTCTGGAGGCTGGGAACCCAGAATCAAGATGTCAGCACTGTTGGTATTCTCTGATAGCTATGAGAGAAGAATCTATATCTGTGGAGGTAAAGATATGTATATCTCTCTGTAGATGTGTTGATGTAACTTCACATCTTCTATTTGTTTCTGTTTATAATCAAATCCCACTTTGTTATCAGGACACCAGACATTTCCGACTAAGAGCTCACCCTACTCCAGTATATCCTCATCCTAAATTATTACCTCTGCATGGCCCTATTTCCAAAGGAATCCACATTCTAAGGTGCTAGTGGTTAAGACTTCAACATATGGATTTTGGGGAGACACAACACAATTATGTTAAGGCTTGACAAAATTTTTAAAATACTTACCAATGGAAAGGGGAAAAATGATAGATTAAAATGAGATCTAGAGAGATAAAGTTCCAGCTCTGTTATTTTTAGTGTCTAGCATTATAAACTTAGAAAGTTCCTAGAAGCAAGAGCATGTATGTATAATTGTATTTTCCTTTAAGTGAACTCTATGCTGTAAAACAGATCAATCATAGGCCAGGTTATCAAATTACAGGACTCACCAAGACATTCCTAAAGTTCTTTTTTTAATTCTAATGCCTATATCAGGTGATTTAATTTTTGAAAATACCTTTCTACACAATAGACAATAAAATATCTATTTACTGTGATGAAACAGACCTCTGACTGTAATGGAAAATGATATTCAACAGGGCAAATTAAACTTCTGACTTTAATAGCTAAAACTTAATGAATACTCTATTCCCTTTGATACAACACATTAAAATTATAAATTACATCTATTAACTATTATTTTTTACTTTCATTAACCGTTTGTTTGGATCAACTGATAAAGAGCCAATAGTTTGTTCTTTCCTTCTCACTGGTTTAATTAAACCATTGAATTATATAGATGCCATGAAATCATACAAACCTAATGCATATATATTTTTAAAAGTAAAGTGAAATAAGCTAAGTAGAGAAAGTCAAGTATCACATGGTTTCACTTACTTGTGGAACATAAGGAGTAATATAGAGGACAGTAGGAGAAGGAAAGGAAATGGGAAGTAGGGTCAATGGGAGAGGGAAAGGAAACATAAAAGACTTTGGACTCAGAAAAAAACTGAGGATCTTGGAGGGGAGAGGGTGGAGGGATACTGAGGGCACCTATTGCATGGAGCACTGGGTGTGGGGCATAAACAATGAGTCTTGGAACACTGAAAATAAATTAATTAATTACTTTTTTTTAAAAAAGTAAAGCCTGTTTAAAAATTCAGTTTAATAAACAAAGATAATCCCTTACATTTACACCCACTTTATGTAAATTACATAAAGAACAAAGTCAGGAAATGACTGAAAGACATCCAACTGATGAGTGTGTAACACGTGAATTAAAATTTTGGTTTCTGCTTAGGTGATAATGTGAGAATGATGATAACACTGTGTTAAAAGTACTAGTAAATTAGATATCATTTTAAGATAAAAAAGTATTAGGCAATTCAATACAGACTGCTATCAAATTTAATTAATAAGAGGGTCCACTTTCAGCCACCAATTCCATTTGTTAAGATTTATCCTGATATTTAAATGTATAAAGCAAAAACTATTATTTACTCCCCTCACTTCTCAGTTACATAAATTTGTTCTTTTAAATATTTCATTCAACATATTTGCTAGAATGTGCCCTCTAACTGAATGGCAAAATGAGGTCAAACCCCCTCATTTAAAAAAAAAATAAAGATTTCATTTATTTATTTGAGAGAAAGAGAAATCACAAGCAAGGGGAGGGGCAGAAGGAGAAGTAGCAAACCCCGTGCAGGGCTAGATCCCAGGACACTGGGACCATGACTTGAGCCAAAGGCAAGCGCTTAATCAACTGAACTACCCAGGCACCCCAAACCTCCTCATTTTTTGTGGGCTCAAGTAAACTTTTGCTTAAACTATATTTTCCCTAAACTACATTTCCTAAACACCTGATTGTTAATGATTCTATGTCTTATTCTTTTTCCCTTAACACCATAATTATAGAGGGATGCTGCAACATTAAGAATTAGAGCTCTCATATGTAAAGTGGCTGTTTTATCCTTGGAACAACCCTATAAGTTTAGGCTCTTGAATTAAAAATAACAACTTAAATATTAGATGTCTTTAAATAACCAAATAAGATAGTCAGTTTATATAAACAAAAGTCCAGAAAGAGGTGTGACAAGTTTTTATCTGAAGATTAGTAGTTATCAAGGTATCAAATGCAGTTTCTATGGTTCTGCTACTCCTATGCTATTTTATGTGTTGGTCTCATTCACACACTGGTCCTTCTCAGCTTAACAAACAGCAGTGTGGCCTCCCTAGACCTCATGTCTGGGCAATTTATCCTCACCCCCGTTATCTAGAGGTCTAGTGGAGATCTCTTTCCACAACATCTATGGAAAAAAATCTTTTTTTTTTTTAGATACCCTGACACTGTCTCCTCATGTCTTATTGGCCAAATACAATCATCTACCCTTCTATTACTGACATAGAGTCGTTGGTTTAAAGTAGTCTGATTTAGCCACACAAGTAAAATGAGAGTGCGTTTTATCCAAAATCTTTTCTGAAAACAGAGGAGAGGATCTCAGAGAAATCTGACAGCATCAGAACGAGTAAATTGTTACTGAATATGAAACTATAAACATCTACTCACAGCAGGTATTATTACCTTTATTTAATAGATGAAAACACTGAGATGTAGAGAGATTAAAGCTATGCTTGTAACTAGATACTTGCTAGTAAGTGACAATAGACTATGGTTTTGTAGCTGAAGATCTAGAGAAGATTTTCTCTTCTCTAGACGAGATCTTCAGATACAAAACTATATTCTTACAAGAGGCTTAGAAATATTAAATCTTATGAGACCAGAGGGCACACGTTTTGATGAGCACTGGTTGTTTTCAGATATCTTTCTATTAAAAAATCCACTTATAAGAAAAACATTTACCTATATGTATGTTATAGCAATGGCACAATTAATTATTGACTCATATATGGTGCTAATAGTGGCCCACATTAAGTATTTATGTCCAAATTACACAAAAGCACTACCATGGTCACCATCAGACACCAAAATCCAGGTACCAATTTCTATTCAACATACACAGTATGTGTCATTTATTCTCAAGAACTTCTGTATGGGTTGCTTGGGTGGCTCAGTCAGTTAAGCATCTACCTTCAGCTCAGGTCATAATCCTGGGGTCCTGGGATCAAGCCCCACATCAGGCTCCCTATTCAGTGGGGAGCCCGCTTCTCCATTCCCTCTCTGGTCATGCTCTCTCTCTCACTATATCTTGATAACTCTGTCTCTCTCTCAAATAAATAAATAAAATCTAAAAAAATAAATAAACTTCAATCTGATAGTATAATGGTTCTACATAAGTTATATTCCTTAAAAATGTTCTTTACTGAAATTTAGATGAATATGTGAAAATAAAACAATTATGCTAAGAGAATATATACTCTGTACATTTCATACAATAGTATCTTATGTTCCTTTTGTTAATAATTCTGCCATACAGGTTCTAAGTCATCCATTTCCAAGTGATTCTACTAAAAATTTCTACCATAAGCACCACTTTCATCTCTTTACAAATTAAAAAAAACTAAATTTTTTAGCCACATTTTGCCTCTGGAAACCCTGAGATTACAACACATTGCGGGAGGGAAGTCTGTTAGAAATGCACATGAGAGGGTTACCTCACATAAAGCTTTCCAACTGGTAAAGCAACATGAAATAGAAAGCACACTCTTTTATAGTACCAATTAATTACAACCCCTCTGCCCTTAGTATTTTGAAGCAACTGAGAAATTGATACAGTAACCACCTGGAAAGAAAAACAACTCATGATTAAAAGTAATCACATTGCATAATGCATCTTAAAACCAGGATTAAGATGAAAATTCTTGTGCCCAGTTCTCTTCTTTAACAATTGAAAACCGGAATTACAGATTGGGGTCTACTAGACTTGCCCAACAGATGGAAAAGTTTGATGGTTCCTGTCTAGCAGAAGCAAGCTCTAAGTCAGCTGCATAAAACATGGAGGAAACTGTCCAGAGAACTCCCCTGGTTCTTTTTATCACTACATATCAGGAGAGGGAAAGAACTGAGAACGAACAGAAGTGACTTGTCCCCAAGTCTCATAAACTAACAAGGAAGATAAAGTTTTCCTTTAATAAGGGTTTCTTTCTGAGAAGGGAAAAATCCTGTCCCCTCTTTAAAAATGAAACCATGTGCCATCCCAACTGCTACTTGTATCAGATCAATAAGAAAGTCTCTGGAGAAAGGCCTCCTGTGTAGGTCTTCCTTTCTGGAGATAAAAGTGTGGCCACTAAGAGATCAGTAATAGGGTCAAATAGTGCTCCTTTCTGTGTCTGGCCTCTGCCATTTATCAGCTTTGTGACATTGAGAAAGTAAACAGTCTACTCCTCAGTTTTGTTGTCTGTAAAATGTTCATAGTTGTAATACCTACCTCACAGAGCTGTTGGAATATTTAAATGAAATTATCTGTGTAAGGCACATACTGCCATTACCTGTCACAGAGTAAACGCTCAAGAAATATTGACTGTCTTCATTAATATAATACTCCTGTGGATTCTAGCAAAGAAAAACGTGTCAGGACTTAGTAAGGAGACAATTTTCTTCAAAAGGATTATTGCAAGGAAGGGAAAGGACTATTGTATACTGTGCCTATAATTCTGTGACTTTCTCGAATCAGAAAATGTTTAATTTAATAGGATAAAGGAAGAGCAGACAAATACAGGCAGGATCTTTGGAGGAGAAACTGAACAAACAAGAGGAAATGATAAGTGGGGTCTGGCAAGAAAAAGGCCTTGTTGTGTGGTTAGTTGACTCCCAGGGAAAGCTAATTAGAAGGCACTTAGTTCAAATGGCTATAACAAGTTATCATAGATGAGTACCTTAAACAAGAAACATATTATTTCTTACAGTTCCAGAGGCTAGGAATTCCAAGATCTACGTGTGAAAAGATCCACTGTCTGATGAGAAACGACCTCCGGCCTATAGATGGCTGCCTTCATGTTGTTTCCTTACATGGTAGAAAGGGGAGTGTAAGGGCAAGCTCTCAAGACTCTTTAATATGACATTAATATAAATTCCATTCATGAGGGCTCTGTCCTCATGACCAGTCACCTCCCAAAGGCTTCACCTTCGATACCATCACACTAAAGGATTAGAATTTCAATATATGAATTGGGGGAGGAAGTTGGAAAAACCATTCAGCCCATACGGGACACCTTTCACTTTTTTTGTGCAGAGTTCGGGGTCTATAGGAAAGAGAAGCCTGACTAAAATTCCATCAAGACAAAGCAGAGGATAAGAAATCATCCATTGTCATACTTGGTCAGCCCTAAATTATCCAGTTCCAAGTGATTCTATTCATTCAGGTTTTATAGCCTAAGCTTTTCTGTTGTTCAGTTTGGGTACCTCCTTTGTATTGTATACAAGCTGGGTATCCGCTGGTTTCTTCCACAATTGTGGCAGCCATCTTGAAAACATTCTCCACTGGGTTTCACCCTGGATGGTTTCACCTATATATGCCATACAAGTCATTTTCTCTTGACCATCCCATTGAAACTCTGTTCTTGTAGTTATGGAAGGATAATCTTTGGTAAAGTGTTCTATTTCAGTTCTTCCTTTGTGAGAAGTGAAGAAGTAACCTTGACTTCTTATACCCCAAGAGAGTATTACAATAAACTAGGTTCTTCTCATTTTTTTCTGAATAGTTCCCTAGTGTTAGATCTTTACACTCTGTCACTGGGATTCTCCTGCATATTCCATAGGATGAATGGAAAAAATAGCTAAGTACAATATGTATGTGCATAACACACACTTCCTCTTTCTTTGCCCTAATGTTGGAATCTCTTATTTTAGTCAGACGTATCGGTGTTCTTATGAAAAACTAAATACACAAATAGATAATGACTAGATCATGCATGACAACAAAACTTTGACTCACAACCTCTGCAGCAGTTAGGTCAGAAAATCAAATCATATCTCTGAAGCAATGTCCCCAATGGTAAGAATTTGGTCAATGACTGTCATTTTCTCTAATTTTTGCTCCTGCTTCGAACTCAAGACCAACAAGAGAAAGTCAAATATACTCTTCAAATTAATCTCATAGATTGTCCTACCTTCTAGTTAGACTACCTCCAGCTTCCTCATTTTATAAAAGAAAACCTGCACCAGATACTAGTTAAAATGGCAAGGAAGAATTTATTCAAGATTATTTTAATAGCTGTCAAGACTATTGATAGCAAGGGGAGAGATTGGACTGAACTCTGTTGAAACAAAAGGAGTGAGGATTTTTAAATGGTAGAATGAGTTACAGGAAAAATAGTGGAGGATGTGAATGGAACGTAGGCTAAGTGATTAATCCATCTGTGTTTACTAATCATTATCAAAGATAAGCACCTACTGTTCCACAGAAACTAGGACACAGGGGCCCTGTCTTTCTTGATGATGACATTTCGAAGAGTTGGCTCCCAGGTCTTTGGAAAGACATTCTTGGGTTGTAGAGATTTACAAATTAAAGAAGCAGAGCATTTACAATTGCAAGTTTTCTTTAAAAAAACAAAATGCTCTACCAAAAGAGAAGTTAGGAGCCCACAGTCTGGAAGAAGTCTTTCTAAAATTCAGTCAAACTGAAGGGAACGGGGCCATGTTGGTCTTTGCCAATGACCTCCAATCAGAGCATATCTAAAGTCTTCCCTATTTTTTCCTTATTAAGCTTTCTCACCTCCCTGCTTGAATTTTTAGTCTCTGCCAAACACAAGTGATGGTGCCTAGCTCCTTTATTACAGCAAGCTCCAAATAAAGAGCCTCTGTTTGTTTTCATTTGGGTTGTTTTCATGTATTTCCACATTTGAAAATTGGAAAACCTCCTATAATGGAGATCTGGATCCTTAGACAGTATAGTGACTATTGGGATTTTTTTAAAGTCAGATATGAGGACAATGATATCTTTTCATATTTAAATTTAATAAAAAAGGCATTCTACTAATGCATATTTAAAAATATTATTTCTATTTTTATTAGACAACTGTGATTATTTATCTGTCTCTCCATGACAGATAAATTTTGGTTTACCAAAAAAAAAATCCTGCAAAATAAGTAAATTATATAATATGTTATAAGTTAATAAATGCAAAATTATGAAAAGCAGGGTAAGAAAAATTCAGAAAGCTACAAAGATAGAGAGGATAATTTTAAGTAGGGTTGTCAGAGAACATTTCATTGGGAAAAAAAAATTGAGCAAAGACTTAAAGAAATTTAGTCAATGCAGCTATCTGGGTGATTATTATCCCAACCTTGCCATAGTGCTCTGTATTTAAGGGGAATAACAGGGAGGTCAGCATTGTTGGAACAGGGTGATTTTTAAGGGATTTGGAAGGGTGGGGGGGGGAGCAGATAAGGTGAAAAGGAACGGAATGAGAAGATGTCACATGACATGGCTCCATAAGACCTATAAGGCAAATGGATTTTACTCTAAAGGAATTTTGAGCAAAATTACTATTTAAATAATTTCATGTGATAAAGAAGGAACACTGCAGAAGTCAGCACCTGGCCTCTTGGTCTCTCTCAAATGTTGGTTCTTCCACAAGCATGAAAAAGGTTCCTCTAACCAGAAACATTGTTTTTTTTTTTTTTTTTTTTTAATTTGAGCATAGTAGACAATGTTACATTAGTTTCAGGTGTACTACATAGTGATTCAGCTTCCCTATACATTACCCTATGCTCACCATAAGTGTAGCTAACATTTGTCACCATATAACACGGTAACAATATCACTAATTCCTTATGCTATATTTATTTATTCCATAACCAGATACTTGTATCTCCCACTCCCTTTCAAGCATTTTGTCCATTCCTCCAACCTTCTTTCCTCTGAAAAATCATTAGTTTGTTCTTTGTATTTATAGATCTGATTCTACTGTGGTTTCTCGGCTGGGTAAGTTGGGCTAGGCCACTGTGTATAATCTCTTGCCACTCCAATCACTTTGCTACGGGGAAACCCCTGTTTAGTTGGAGCAGACCCAGTTCCTTAAACGAGTGCAGATTGAGTAATGGAAGGACCTAATGTTATGGCAGTTCACAAAACGGCCCAATGCCTCCTCTTCTCTGGTAGGTTTCCTTGATCTTGCTACATTTCAACAACCTTTTCTTTATTTTTATTTTTTTAAAGCTTGATTCTGACTAAAGTTTTTATGCATCAGGAAAGAGCTGCCAAAGGGGAGACAGTTCCAAAGAAAACATTTTGTTTGTATGGAAATATTTCCAAATAGTATGGTAGACTTCGCTGGAAAAGTCAGGACCATAATTCTTCAGAAACCTGTGGTGTAAAGACCATGCTCCCACTTTATATGGTACCATTAATATAACAGGCAGTCGATGCCCATTGGTCAATAACCCTCTCAACTATTAACAGGGAAAAATGTGAGCTTCTTAGTGATATCTTGAGATAGATAAGGTGCTCATCATAATGAGAAGAACAATTCGCATTTTAGGAGGAAGAAATATGATAGAGCTTTTTAAAATGCAGCTCTTTCTTTATTCTCACACTGAAACTGGTTGTAAGGGATGGCATTATTGCCTCTTTTCTGTAACTTGCGTGATTTTTAACTTTTCCCCACTGATTTCCACTAAAAGCCAGATATAGAGAATAGAAATTCCAAGAACTAACCAAAAGTTGTCTTCGATTTTGCATTTTGTCCGTTTTCTACAATATACATTGCAGGAGTATCTGCTTCTCTCTTACTCTGGGTGGAGGGAGCATTTCAAATCAGTGAAGGCTCAAAGATGGTTGATAAACTATAATGCCAAAAAAAGAGACTACTGTAAAGGCTTAACACCTACATGCAAAGGTTGTGTTAAAATAATGTCATGGCATATAGAACAGATTTGTTACGACTTGCCACCTGCCTCCCAAGTAAAAAGAAATTCTAATCCATTCAAAGATAAAGGAAGAGAGGGAGGCAAAGAAAAAGAAAAGCAGGAATGGCCATTACTCTTTATAATAAGGAGTCTAATTTTATGCTATTATCTGTTTTATGGTTTAAGTGGAATAAAGTGACACAGATCTGAAAATGTGAGAATGAGGCAGAACAAGAGAGTGTTTGTAAGAAGAATAATTTCAGACACCCATGGGGCTTCATATAAAACTCATTTGCACATAGACAAGGCTCTCTTCTGGATGACGGATAAATGTAATTCTGAGCTACCAGGGTCTTTCTTTTTATAGTAATAAACTGAAGAATGAAATCCGGGCTAAAATTGCTTTAAAAATTAGAACAGTTTCAAAATGAATTGCATTTCTAAATGATTGGATAGTGACAGTAGTGACAGCTCCCTCAGGCCACCAACGCAGACACTCTCGTCAGCCCTTCCCTTAATATTCAGTATTCTTAAACAATATTGCCCACTGAAGAAAAAAAATGAAAATGGGCTGTGAGTTTTAATCAACACATGAAAGCTTTCAATTACAATTTACATGAGAGGAGACCTATGTGAACTTTACTCTTTCAACCAAAAGCTTCCTGGAAAGAGATGATGAAGGGAAAATTTGAAACAAACAAAAAAAAGCAAAGCTGATAAAAAAAAAAATAATAAACAAAAATCTCTGAGCGCCATCTGGTGCCAGAAATAAAAATAATCACAGCCTTTGATGGTCAAATGAACTCCCTATTCTGATTTTGGGCAGATCCCAGTGTTTTAGGGCCTATCGTATATTCAAACAATAATTCTTGAAATGTAATTCACTTTGTATCTAATACCCAAATGCGAATATTTACCTTTTGGTTTATAACTCAGTGAATCTGGAAAGTAACGTTTGTTGAGTCAGCCAGAAGTATTAATCATGTATTCAAACACTACTGGCAAAAAATTTATGTTTTTAACTCAAGAATCCATATAACTGCTGCAGTTTTCCGCCCTGATATACTTAAATAAACTTTCCC
Organism: Spilogale gracilis; assembly: GCA_004023965.1. Taxonomy (NCBI): domain Eukaryota; kingdom Metazoa; phylum Chordata; class Mammalia; order Carnivora; family Mephitidae; genus Spilogale; species Spilogale gracilis. The sequence continues at coordinate 111,672 of PITA01001322.1, forward strand.
TGGGATAGGAAAAGTGTATCTATACTTTCAAAAGCAGTGGCCCCTTTAGAAATATAGAAGAAGCAGATGGGTAGCATATTTTTTAAAGAAGAAACTTTGACACTCATAATGCTAATGTGCCAAGATAAATTTAGCAGTGCATTTTTAAAAAAGAAATATAAGTAGTGGTATTTGACTGTCTTAGAATTTTATGCATGTATCTATTAATAGCACTTGAAAAATACCCTGTGCTTCATCTTGTTTTGCAACTGGTTTTTACTACATCTGTACATTAAAATAATAACTCACTCTGTTTGCTTATATTTCTGGTATACTCTGAGATACTGAGAGGCCTTTAACAATTTCAAAGACTGACATAGTATTTCACAATTAAGAATACTTGCTATTCACGAACTATCAGTCCCCTGACATCAAGGGGTCCTTAACTATGTTCTCTGGGGTTTGGTTGTATTAATGAGTCCTAAATAATATAACTATTCTTTTCTTTGAAGAAGTCATTCTGCAATATTTTAATGATGCTTTCTTCTTATAGATAGCTAGGTAACAGGTAGTACAAAAGAATGATAAAGGGAGCCTGGGTGGCTCAGTTGGTTAAGCGACTGCCTTTGGCTTAGGTCATGATCCTGGAGACCTGGGATCGAGCCCCACATTGGGCTCCCTGCTCGGCGGGAAGCCTGCTTCTCCCTCTCTCACTCCCCCTGCTTGTGTTCCCTCTCTGGCTGTATTTCTCTCTGTCGAATAAATAAATAAAATCTTAAAAAAAAAAAAAGAATGATAAAGAACATGAAAATACAAGTTATATATTTCTTGTCACACAGAATAAGAGTTTTGAATAGGATAATCTGTTTCTTTAGTTATTAAAAGAACTAGACTTTCATAAAGGCAAAAATATTTAAATGGTGAAAAATTGGGTCATTAGAACCATATCTTTTAATATCTGATAACAGAGAACTGAGATTATTGCTTCAAAAATGATTTCACAAGATTACAACTAGACATTGACACCTAATTTTCAAGCAATGGTGAGAAGTTTCATGTGCTTTCCACTCACAACCCCAAGCAATTGTCCCTTCTAGAAAAGAACTGGACCAAGACCCACTAGGGGAGCTGGCCACACATGCCTGCTTCGTGTCCCACAAGAGAACTGAGGGATGCGGCAAAAGATAGAACCAGCTGCTGAAACCAGATGTCTTAACACCCAGTAACTTGCTCTGACCTTAGGGCTATGGCTGGGGAGCAGCAAAAAGCAGGAGGGGGTCTACATATAATATAGAAATCCAAAAAGTTTCCAGAGAAATGACACTATTCACACCAAGTAATGAAGTTCAAAAATTGTTCATAGAGAACTTAACTTTTGACTTAAAGCAAAATCAATAATTCAGTATCATAATCATATTAGATATGTTGCGCTGAATGTCTACTGTGTACTAGGACTTGCTCAGGAATGAAAAATTTATGTTGCTTGCATAAAAATAAAACTTAATTCAAGACTTATTTCCTTATATTAATAAATATAAAAGGGAAAATATCTTCTTGGAGTACATAAATCTGCAAATGTGGTGTGTTTTTTTTTTTTTTGCTTTGAAACGTGCCTTTACTATTTAAAAAATTTTTGATGTATAAATTTTCTTTTCATTTTTTTCTCAAACATCAGGAATTCTCTGTGCCCTAATACACAAAAAATAAGGTATCTCAGAGGCAAACTATGGAAGTATCCATTTTGCAGTCTTGTTATGAATATGTTTTCCAATTTATTCACGATTTGCGCTTGAATATAGATTGATTTTTGCAAACTTAATGGTACATGCCTTAGGACTTAAGAAAAAAAATGTAGCATTACCTCTAACTTTTAGGAGCACTATCTCTTATATTAACATTTTTGACTTTGCAGTAGTTTGGCACTTTTCTTAGAGATTTTTTTCTTGAATTTATGATTTTATTTCTGTTAATTACAAAGTTACTGATTTTAGATGCTCTTGTCAGTACTAATGATATCATATGAATTACAAACACCAGGATGAAATTATTATATGATATAAAACACCATAAATTATAAGAATAATATTTATAAAATATCTGGAGGAAATACTATTGTATATCATTAGTAGTAAGGTTCATTGGATACTAACAAATAACTGTAGATATTTCTATTAACCAGTTAAAGCTCTGTTATCATATAACATGAACAACAACCAACAATACAGTTGCCATAAAGAATATTTGCAGCACTTCAAATTTTATTCATAAAATGGGATATTAATGTAGCTCCATCCCACAATTTGAAGTTCACATAATCTAAGTTAGATAAATGTGACCTCCCTAGCACTCAACACTTTATAAACATTAAGTGAGCTAAATTGACAATAGCTCTATGAAGCAAATGACATTGTACCTATTGATGGATGAGGAAACTAAAACCCACAACGTAAATGAGATCTGCAAGCTGAAACAGTTAGCAACCGACAGACCCATGATTTGCTCATTCCTTTACTCAGTGCAGAGTTTGAATACCTGGCCACACTACCAGTCCATTGCACAGTGTTCCACCTGAACTCCATATGGCCAAAGAGACAGGAGAAATAGAATAGGGAAAGTTCTTTAGGACATTTATCAGCCTCAAGATATAAACATAACACATACACACACGGGATAATATGTACTTTAGCATATTGCATGTTGATGTGTGGTGTTGGTTGTTAATATTAGATGTAGAGGAGGAATCAACTAAAGTATCTGACATCTGTCTAATGAGAGGGCAATACAAATAATATTAAAATATAATGCCTAGTAATGAAAACTTTGATAAAGTTTCATATAGGATATTATAAAAGCAAAAAAAGAGGCAATTTATGTAGCCTTAGGTTTGGGGTACATTTTTTGAAAACATCCCTCAGGATAAAATACTTGAGAACAACTGTGAAGGTCAAGTAGGAACTGGGCAGGTGAAGAAAGTGGTGGTGTTAAAGGCAGTGGGGGCAGAAAAAATGCACAAGAAAATTTTTCACAGGGAGACCACAAGAGGTGGTCGATAAAGCACGATGTAGTTCGTGGCCACAGACGGACACGGTGTGCGTTAGAGTGGCCCAGGGCTAAACAAGATGGAAGCAGCGACAAGCCAAGAGGGGTTTTCTATATTTAGGATGATTGGGAGGCATGGGATACTCTAGACCAGGGACTGACGGAGGTGTTGGTACATGAGGTGCCTGGGCAGCTCAGTCGGTCAGGTGTCTGACTCTTGATTTCAGCTCAGGGTTGTGGCTCAAGCCTCCAGACCATCTCTGCGCTCAGCACAGAATCTGCTGGAGATTCTTCCCCTCCCCCTACTCATGCTCCCTCTCCCTCTCACACACTCTCTCAAATAAGAAAGAAAAATCCTAAAAAATAAAGGAAAAAAAAAAGGGTGTTGGCAAGAGAACAGAAGAAACAGATAAGATTTTTTAAGTTAGTAAAGAAAGCGATGAGCGATGAATGACGATTAAAGACAAGAAATGTTCAATGTCTATGACAAACACTGATACAAATGATCTATTAATGATAACTGTTGAGTGAGAGAGCCATATAATTACTTATTTTCTTTTGTTTGAAATTTCCCATGATAAAAAGAATATCTAAATACCACCTAAAATAAATTGGTAATATGGTATTCACTGTATTGTGATAAAAAATTTATTACACAAAGATATGAAAAGAGCTGTTAGATGATAAACATTAGCTGATTTCTAAAATCCAATACAACTATAAATTTCTGCATTACATTCTTTTTATAGTTCTATGAGAAACAGTCACAGACTCTCTTTAAATGGGTTTCTTTAATTACATAATTAACAAAGAACACATGGCAATACAAATAAAAATTTCATGTCTCAAAATAAAAATTTTACTTAGAAATGAAGTGTATTAAAATTTTCTCCAACTGGGACATCTGGGTGGCTCAGTCAGTTAAGCATCTGCCTTTGGCTCAGATCAGGGTCCTAGAGTTCTGGGATCAAGTCCGGAGTCAGACTCCTTGCTCAGCAGAGAACCTGCTTCTCCTTTACCTACTGCTCCCCCTCCTTGTGCTCTCTCTCTCTGACAAATAAATAAATAAAATCTTAAGAAGAAAACATAAAAAAATTTTCTCCAACTAATGAACAAAAGCAAAGAGATGATGATGCATAAGTAAACCACTTTGATACTTAATGAGTCTACAATGTTCTGAATTTATTTTAAGAAAATGTACCATTTTATTATATTTTACTGTGTTTTGTACCTGTCCTTCTGAAAACATTTGCTTTGTATCAACTCTCCTGCTTTTCTGCAGTTTTACTTTAGAAGTTATTGAAAACACTATCATAGATATATATAGATAAAATTCTGATGTAATTTCTTGTAGAAAGAAGGTTTTAAAATTTATAATATGGGAAATAATATATTTTATTCTGCTGAACTGTGATAAAATATGACAATGTACTAAGAAACCAAAAATGTAAAAGCCTAGAATAGAAATTCAAAAAATCTTGACTTAATAGCATATAACAGGGTTGGCTGCTGAAGACACAGGATGCATGAGCCTTGACAATTCATAGGCTTTGGGAAACAGTCACAAAAAAGTAAATTCTCTACACTGTGTAGAGGAGAAATAAATTCCAGGATCATTGGATTCATCTTAATGATAGAGATTAAAAATATAATGGTTTGAACATTATTTTTAGCTTTAACAATATAGGTAAAAACATATAAAATAAAAGCACTGACAGAGCCTGCAAGAAAACAAAGAAACTACAGAATGTTCAAGAAGGAACTCTTCTTAGGTTTACACAGCACAACTTATGTCACTCTAACTCTATGAGGCAGTAAGTGGTGCTAAGCAAGGTAACAGAAAGTTACAAATCCAGGGACACTTGAGTGGCTCAGTTGGTTGAGTGTCCCACTCTTGATTTTGGTTCAGGTCATGATCTCAGGGTCCAGGGATCAAGGCCCACATCAGTCTCCATACTCAGCAGGCAGTCTGCTGGAGATTCTCTCTCTCCCTTTCCCTTGGACACTGCCCCCTCCCTGCCCCCTCTCTCTAAAATAAATAAATAAATAAATGAATAAATAAACAAACAAATAAATAAATAAATCTTTATTTTAAAAGAAGGTACATATCCAGCTTTAACTATATGTGTAATTAAATATACTATATGTGTAGTTAGGTATATAACTATTTGGACACATGACTACTAAGAGATGGGCAACTATCATGGTAAGTATATGTAAGAATTATGATTCTATAGGAGCACAGTAGAATGGACTTGGTCCCACTCTGGGAGTGTTGACATAGCTTATTTGTGATAAATCCTGAAGGAAGAGTCTGAGTTTGATAAAAGAAGATGTAAGGCATTAGGCATATTCACTAAAAAAATAATAATAATTAACAAAAATAATTATACAAATTAATGAAATTGAAAATAACAACGATGATATTCTCGCAAACCAGTGAAATAAGCCAGTTTTTTAAAAATCTCCAGGGGTGTATGGGGGCTCAGTCAGTTAAGCTCCCAACTCTTGGTTTCAGCTCAAGTCATGATCTCCAGGTCATGGAGTTGAGCCCCCAAATCCAATCCCACATCAGATTCTGCATTGGTTTGGGAAGTTTGCTTGAGATTCTCTCTCTCCCTCTCCCTCTGCCTCTCCCCCCATTCATGCACTTCCTCTCTCTCTCAAATAAATAGTCTTCAAAAAAATTAAAAAAATAAAAATCTCCCTATAAACATGAGGGTTTTGTTTGTTTGTTTTTATTATGGCATCCTAACAGAACATGAATAGAGAAAGTGAATGAAACTTCCTTAATTTAATAAAGCTCAGGTACTAGAAATCTAAAAATCTTCTTTAATAGTGAAAACATCTGAATGTCAAAAACAACTCAACAATGACCTCAGATGCTGCAACTTTATAGCATCATGCTTACTGTCCTAGTGATAGAATAGGAAACGTACATTATATATATATGTAATTCTGGAAGCTGGAAGTCCAAGATCAGGTTGCTAGCATAGTTAGGTTCTGGTGAGGATCCTCTTCAGGGTGGCAAACTACCAATTTCTGTTGCACCCTTACATGGCCCAAGGAGGCTAGCTACTCTCCCACCTCTTCTAAAGACACTAATCCCATTCAGGAGAGCTCCAGTCTCATGGCTTAATTATGTCCCACAGACCCCACCCCTAAATACCACCACACTGAGATTTGAGTTTCAACATATGAATTTGTATGGAGAGGAGATATAAGCATCTGTTTCATGGAAATGATCAATTCAAAATCATTAACAATCCAGAAATAGACCCATGGATATACAGTAAAAGTCACATTTAAAATAAAAATAGGAAGGATAGTTTTTTTTTTTTTAATTTTCAACAATAATTTATTAACCATATACAATTAAGGATTTTAAAAGTAGGTGAAAGGACTTACAACGTATACAAAAATACACTTCATGTGTTTAAAAAGCTAAGTGTCAAGAAAAAAAGACATTAGAAAGAAATATAGAATAACATTGTAATTTTGGCATGAAGATAGTATTTCCCTAACCACATGTACCCAAGAAGCCATAGAGAAAAAGAATGACAGATTTGACCAAAAGAAAAAAAAATGAAAATTACCTGTGTGATTTAAAAAGTTCTAGTTAAGACAGAAAACAACAAGTGTTGGAGAGACTGCAGAGAAAGGGGAACCTCTTACACTGTTGGTGGGAATGTAAACTGGTGCAGCCGCTTTGGAAAACAGTGTGGAGATTCCTTAAAAAATTAAAGATAGAGCTACCCTATGACCCTGCAATTGCACTACTGGGCATTTACCCCAAAGATATGGGTGTAGAGAAAAGAAGGGCCATATGCACCCCAATGTTCATCGCAGCAATGGTCACAATCGCCAAACTGTGGAAAGAGCCAAGGTGCCCATCAACAGATGAATGGATAAAGAAGATGTGGTCCATATATACAATGGAATACTATGCCTCCATCAGAAAGGATGAATATCCAACTTTTGCAGCAACATGGACTGGACTGGAAGAGATTATGCTGAGTGAAATAAGCCAAGAAGAGAAAGTCAAGTATCACATGGTTTCACTTACTTGCGGTGCATGAGGGGCAAACTGGAGGACAGTGGCAGAAGGAAAGTAAATGGGAACTAGGGTAACCTAGGGAGGGAAATGAAACAACAGAGACTTTGGACACAGAAACAAACTGAGGGACTTGGAGAGAGGGGGGTGAAGGGATGGGAGAGCCTGGTGGTGGGTTCTGGGGACACCTAAAGCGTGGAGCACTGGGTGTGGGGAATAGGGATGAATCTTGGAACACTGGAAAAAAAAAAGTTTAGTAACAATAAAAAAAAAATAAAAATAAAAATAATTAAAAATAAATAAATAAATAAATGAAAATAAAAAGTTCTAGTAATTTAAAAAGGTAAAAATCCACAAGTAAATTTATTTTTTATTATTAAGTTTTTAAAGATTTTATTTATTTATTTGACAGAGAGAAACACAGAGAGGGAGCACAAGCAGAGTGAGTGCAAGAGGGAGAAGCAGGCTTCCTGCTGAGCCAGGAGCCAGATACAGGACTCGAGCCCAGGACCCTGAAATCATGACCTGAGCCAAGGGCAGATGCTTAGCAACTAAGCCACCCAGGCACCCCACATAGGTGAATTTAATTTTAATTTTACTTCATGTATAATTAAAATTAATTTTAACAACATATTATTAAACCAAAATATTATTCTTTACATTTAATCAATATAAAAATTATTAGTTATATACTTCCATTCCTTTTTCTTACTAGGTCTTCAAACTCTGTTATGTGATTTATGAATATAGCACATCTCAATTAGGAGTAACCACATTGCCAAGTCCTCGTGAGGCTACAATGTACCATATTGTCCAGTGGATGTCTCCCCTGCTTTGGGTCAGACCTGACGTCCACCAGCCCTTCTTCGAGATCTCCGCCCTCCACACGGGCTTGTGAGGCATACCTGTGACAAAGACTGCACAGCTCACATCAGAACGTAGCATCAAAATGTCTGCTGTGGGGGCGCCTGGGTGGCTCAGTCGTGAAGCGTCTGCCTTCAGCTCAGGTCATGATCCCCGAGACCCAGGATCGAGCCCCACATTGGGCTTCCTGCTCAGTGGGAAGCCTGCTTCTCCCTCTCTCACTCCTCCTGTTTGTGTTACCTCTCCAGCTGTGTTTCTCTCTGTCAAATAAATCAATAAAATATTTTTAAAAAAATGTCTGCTGTGCTCTCACTAATGCATACTTAGTACAAAGACCTTTAGTACAAAGCAACATACAAAGTGGCTCTGGTTAACGGAAGGGAGCGTAGCATAATGAAAGAACCAAAGTTTGTAATCAATAAGTATCCACTGATAAATGCTGAATGAAAGGCACTGGGTTTTAGGAACCATAACCCAGTTATTCAATTAAAAGTTGTGTGCTCTTTGTCAAATCATTTTATATCTCTCAACCTCAGGGCTTACAGCTTTAGAATACTTACTCGATGAGACCGTAAAGCTGTTGTGTGGAATCAACGAGATAATTTTGCTATGTTCTCCTAGTGTGAGTTAATCAGTGAACAACTCGAAGACATATATAGAGTTCAAACAATATAAGCAGATATTTTTTAATTGAAGATATTTGGCAAAGGGAAATTAAGATAGAAAAATGAAATGATGGTAGGGCTAGAATCAGAGCACAATGTGCCACCATAAAATTCTTCATGCTTATATGAATTCTGTCCCCCCAAAAATTGACTTAGTGGTATTTTGTGCATCCTGAGCAATGGAAAAAAACAAAAACAGAAACAACACATAATTTGGTTAACAAAGCTGTGTCTGTAGGGGTTGGAGGTATTGGCTCATGTCAAACTGAAAATGAATCTTGTACACACCATTTTCTAGTTCTGTGACATTGGGCCTATCTGCATCTCGGTTTCTTCCTATTGAAAAAAGCAAGAAAGATAGATAATAATAGCACCTACCTTGTAGGGTTTTAAGAGGGTTAAATGAGACATCACATGGAAAGTTCTTAGTTGAATTTCTGGCACTTAACGTTTTTTAAAGAGAGAGAGAGAGAGAACATAAGAGAAGGGAGGGTCAGAGGGAAAAGTAGACTCCCAGCTGAAGAGGGGCTTGATCCCAGGACCCTGGAATCATGATCTGAACTGAAGGCAGATGCTTAACGGACTGAGTCACCTAGGCGACACTTGTCACCCTGCCTGACACTTATAAAGTGTCACATAAATGTTAGCTGGAATTATTTCTTTAGCCACAAGATTACAAATGCATAGATAGGGGCGCCTGGGTGGCTCAGTTGGTTGGGCGACTGACTTCCACTCAGGTCATGTTCCTGGAGACCCGGGATCGAGTCCCGCATTGGGCTCCCTCCCTGCTTGGCGGGAAATCTGCTTCTCCCTCTCTCACTCCCCCTGCTTGTGTTCCCCCTCTGGCTGTGTTTCTCTCTGTCAAATAAATAAAATCTTTAAAAAAAATGCATAGATAATGCATGTATAGCACTCCACAAAATGTCTGGCATATATATATATATGATATCATACATTTATGTCTATATAAAAATGTGCATGCTGTATATGTTATATATAGTTATTTAATATACATTTTATATATAGCCTATTCATAGTTATATATAATATATAGTTATTTAATGTTATATATTTATATACATAAAATTTATATCTATAAAAATAGCATATATTTAGCACCTTTATATTTTTAACCTCAATCAAAACTGTGTTCAGCACATTTTAATAAATACTGGAACATAAACCTTGGTGCTCCCAAGCCCTCCGACCCAGAGAGAGTCTGAGCAGTTCCTGCATGGTTGGTAGGTGTTCTAGGGCTAGATCTTTTATATTGTAGTTGCTCTTTTAAACTTGGTGGTGTGTGTGGGAGCGCATGTCTGTGCATGTGTGTGTGTGTGCATGTGTGTGTGTGCGCATGTGCCCCAGGCCATTTGGACTAGGAGCCGGGGCTAGCGGAAAGTCATTGCCAGAGCAGAGGACATAAAAGAAGTTCTGTAACTAACAGAGATAAGTTAATCTTTCTATAAGAGGTTTGGATTCCTAGCTCTGTTGATTCTGCTGATGCTGCAGCCATTATCTCTTTGTAAATGAGCACATAAAGAAAAATCTCAATGAGTGCTACCTAATGGGGGCTCTAAAGTGTGAATACAGAAATGGTATTAACAATCTGAACAAATTGTGTCCTTTCAGTAAGTGACCATTATAAAATGGTGTTGTATTGCCGAGGGTAATTATCATTCTTGAAGTCCTTTTCTTTGTTATGCTACATAAAATTCTTTCCTACAGCATTCCCCCACTCTGCAATTTAACTACCAACTTAGTTGTGCTATCAACTTAGACACACTCAATAAAGAACCGTGCAATGAGTAGAATTCACATATGCAGATTGTCAAAGTCCATCACAACTTACCAGCTAAAGGAAAAAAGAATCATTTGTAATAACTAGCATATTTTTACATCAAAACTATTAGCAAAACCAGCTTTTCTGTCCTTTCCAAAGGACAAATTGCTCTTGTATGGAAATTTAATTAATATGTGTTGTTGAATAATTCAGACAGTAATGATCTTAGACTCTCAAGTTTAATGACAAGCTTCCATGCCACATATAAATGTTTGCACCTAAAAAGCACGTAATTTAGAAATAGTGTGGAGCTCTCCTATACCTGTTCCCATTTGCAAGTAGAACTTCTGGGAGAGATCTTTGATAGAATTTTGCGTTGTTTTTATTTTCCTAGCTCATTAAAAATCTCCATCTTTAATGTAATTTCTCTTGAGGTTTTGCTGGGTACTCACTGTAATTTGCACACATATGTACTGTGCTTGAATCCTTTGTAGTTTCTCATAAAACCAGGAGTAACCGCTTTTCTCTTGGAAAGGGAGAATGCGGCTGAGGAGTTTGTGCTCTCAGGAGGTATGTTTCTGGGTATGTTTCTAATCAGAGAAATAGCTCTGTGTTGTCCCCAAAATTCCTTTCCTTTAGGGGAAAAACAAGAAACAATCCCTAACAATTTCTATCCTTTCCTTAATTTCTTTTTGTTTTTAAGATTTCTTGAGAAAGAGAGAGAGAGAGGGATAGAGAGAGAAAGATGGTGCGGGAAGAACAGGAGAGAGGGAGAGAGAAAATCTCAAGCAGACTCCACTGTGAGCAAGGAGTGAATTAGGGCTCAATCCAAGGACCCTGAGATCATGACCTGAGGTGAAATCAAGAGTCAGATGCTTAACTGACTGAGCCACCCAGGTGCCCTTACCCTTTCCTTAATTTCAAGCTTGAATTTTACATTCTCAAAATTTTAGGAAAGTTTTATATTTTTAAAATCTTTTAAAATAAATTCTTGTCTTACATTTGTTATTCACTACTCTCTTTATTCACTGATTTTTCTGCAGTGCATTTCAGTATGCTAATGTGGACACATACACATTACAAATATTTTCTGAATGGAAATTTGAAAATATACACTGAAGCCTTTAAACCATCCATAGCCCCATTGTGCAGTGATTCTACCTTAGGTGCCCCAAATCCTTTATAAGCATAGAGATACATGTAATGCAAAAAAGAAATCCCAAATTATTTGTGTATTTGGAGATTAGTCAAACATTCTCTATAATTACTCCATGTGAGACGCCAAATACATATGCAGAAAGAGGGATTGATTAAATAAATTATAATATATACATATATTAAAAATAGATCTTTAAAATACTATAGACAGATGCATACACATATGAAAATAATATCACAAAATTTAAAAGATGATGCACATTATAAAAATATAACCCTGAATATATATAAAAAGAGAAAAATATGACTACATGCAGAATTTTAGTAGTGGTTATTTCCCAGTGGTTGGTTACAGATTATTTTTATTTCATTTATGTTATTTAGTATCTTCTGAATTTCCCATCATAAGGAACTTTTTCTCTGAGGTTATTAAAGAAAAAAAAATAACACTATCTAGAGGAGAGAAACAATGCAGTGAAGAATATGTTTCCAATATTTTGGCAAGCACATTATAACACTTCTTGCACATAGAAAAGAAAGTATATATGTTCACAGAAACCAAAGCAAATTATTTATTTCACTTGTACTGTGACCCTTTAACCTAGTTCAAATCTTGCAACTTTAGGCAAAGCTGGAAGGCAAAATCATCCTCTGTAATCTCCATGTCCTCTGTTGGTGAAAAGGATCCCTAAGTCGCCTAGCCATTCTTGCATTTATATACTCAGCATTTCTGTTTGTCCTAATTTCACTTTACTTTTATAGCTTCAAAATGATGGAACCTTGCAATCAGGTTTACCCACCCACCCTAGACTTTAACCAATGGGGATAAAATAAATCACAACAGTATTGCACTTGATTGAAAATTAATATTCATTGCCTGAGTAATGAAGAAAAGGTACGATAATATCATGCAAGTCATTTGGTCTGTGGAAGTCACTTCTGTGCCATCTAAATTATAACACTCATCATTTCTCTGTCCTCAGTGGGTCTTATAATGGAGGCTACAAACAATATTTCAGAGCTTCCCAGAAGCTTGGTGGATGCTGAGAACCATGGTAAAGGACTCAAAAAGTCCTTGACACTTAATATCATCAGGGGCAAGGGAGTATTTGGGAGATTTAATGCAACAGAATAAAGACAGGTTGGCAGGCTTTCTGCCATCTGAAAGTTATAAGGCAGAAGAAAACCTAATTTCTGCACTCCCTAAAGAGACTGAATGTGCAAAGCAAAGAAAACTGTAATCATCTCTCCCTAAAAAGCCATTTTACTGTTCACTCGCCTCAAAATGCAAACTCCCAAACACATAATTAACTTGTAGAGAGTTTTTGTTTTGTCTTTTTTTTGTTTTTTTCTAGAATGTGTGGTTTAACTGCCCCGCACATTTAACATGAGCCTTGCCTTAAGCTGGTTTCTCTGAGACTGAAATGTTCAACCTGTATCTACATCTGAAATGAGATTAAGATTATAATGAAATAGGGAACTTCCCAAGGTCTTGCTAGGACCTGGGATGCAATGTCATGATTATTCCAGACAAAAGGAATTGCAAGTATTCTAAGCTTAATCTCATTTTTACTCCTGTGAAAAGGAGTTTCACAGAGAAAAACTCACCACCCACTTTTTTCTACTCCTAACCCCTTTCCTTGATAGAGTGTTGCCCACTCTCCCTCTGTTGTCTAATCTTTTGATATGATTGTTAATAAGCAATGGAAAGGCAGAAGTTAGATGATAGAAGTCAGAGAAGCAATTCCTATTTTTTTAAACAGGGGCATCGGAAGAAGGGACATGGCACCCAACATGCGTAGAGGTTCTACTGTAACACCCCAGTACTATCATGGGCACGTTCACATGTATTACTTCATGTAATGATAGTAATATGAAAATAATGATGCCAACTAGGTACTGTTTCTCATGCTAGAATCTGGATTGAGTGTTATACATGATTAAAGATAATGATATGATAATTATATTGTACATATGTAAATATGTCTGTATTCAAAGTGCCTTACCTACATATCTGTGTGTTGATTTTACATAAAGCACCTTAAACCACATTTCCATATATGTTATATCATGGAATCCTAAAACATCCTAAGAAGATGAGATTTTCCTTTTCATCAATTTATCAGAGGAAAAACTGAGGTTCCAGGGACTGTGAATAAGTTCTCCAGAAAAAATAATTGGTAGAGGGGTGTGGGAATTAGAACTCAGGTCTATCTTACTCCAGGGTGCCCTTCACAAGACGACCAAGTGTATGCATGCAGCCTTGAAAACCAGAGAGCATGGAGTCCCTTCAGAAACAGGAGCTTGCTTGCATGTAGGTAGGTTTGGGAAATTGTTTTATGGAAGCACACGATAAGCCAGGTGGAAAGATGGAAACAATTGGAAGCAGACTGCGGTCCTCGGTGGCTCAGCTGGTTAAGCATCTGCCTTCAGCTCAGGTCATGATCCCAGGGCCCTGGGATCAAACCCCACATCAGGGCTCCTTGTTCAGTGATGAGTCTGCTTGTCCCTCTGCCCCTCTCCCTACACGTGTGCACATACTCTCAAATAAATAAAGAAAATCTTTAAAAAAAAAGAATTGGAAATAGATTTGAATATGAAGGAGCACATGTAGAATTACTAATCAACAGATGAAGGAAGAGACAAAGAGTGAAGTGAAAAATCTGGAGAGAGGAAATCCTAGGTATTTTCAGAAGAAGAATAATGAGGGATGAGAATCCACATGTACCAGGTAGAGAGGTGCCCATATTTATTAGTAATTCAAGACTAAATTCCAGAAAAGATATTAAGGATGTAATGGAAAAATAAAACATGATTTAGAAAAAAGTCAAAATTTTGTAAATAAAAAAGGACACTATTAGGTGCTTGGAAGCTTAATGATGACAGAGGAATTTTGAAAAGGAAAGTTTGAGCACCAATATCATATGACATAGAGAAAGCAAGATTAATGGGATTATGACATCCAAGTATTTCTCCTACTTAGTTCTTTCTTTCATGATATTTATCTACCTAGTATTTGTTTCAAACTGTGTGTGTGTGTTTAAATATTCAAAATATAAGCTCAAAGATCTTTCTTTATACATACAATTTCTGTAGGGACAATCATCCTTGAAGCCCCTGTCTTTATTGTGCTACATAAACATTTAATCAACATCCTCATTTAATTCTCCACTATGGGCCTTATACTATCCTAAGGGTTCTAGGTGGATAGATAGATTGGTGAACCTGTAATAGAGAGATGTGTGTGAATGTGTATGACTATATTTGTATATGTATATTCTATATATACACCTATGAGTACACCTGCTATTTATACACACTATACATGTAGTATATATGTAAGTCAATGAAAGCTAGTACAGTCACACAACTCTCCCCTTTACAAGCATCCTCTTCATTCCTTTTCACACTTCAGCTTCAATCATATGTTTGCTTAACTTGCTTCTCATATTAAAGGAAAAGCTGTTTTATCAGCAGCCTGTCAACTAGAAATCTCTATTCATTGGTACTCTTGTTCATTTGCAGAGCTCAGTCACTCTCCAAGTCACGAAGTGTGTCTCTCATATATACTACGAATAACCATTTACACAGCCCTTGCTCCTCTTCCTGGTCACCCGAGCCTATTCTGTCACAACCACAGTTCAAACTGTCCCAACATGAAAACAGCACCCAGGAATTCACTGCCTTGAGCTGCTACATCAATTTGAGCGGTCTCAATACCCATTGAGCCTATGCTATGTGTCAGGTTCCGTGTTTGGTATATTGTATATGTTCCTGCTTTCGAAACACAAAGGAACACAGGAGATAAAGATTTTTACCCTGTTTATCAGTGGACAGATTTAGGGGTCAGAGAGAAAATACAAACCGTTCAAGGTCACATGCCTCTGGGAGTGGACCTGGCGTGTGGATGAAGTTCTGCCCGATGACGGGGGCATCCTTGAAGGTGTTCTGATTCATCAGGCTCTACAAACTGAAAAACCATAATAGAGGACAAGACAGCAAAATACCAGGGCTTCTGATGATTAATACATTCTTTAAATACAAGTGGATAATTTTAACAAATTGGGTCATTCTAATAAGATACCCAGAAATGTAAATTTTTTATTTCCTAGAAAAGAAATAATTTGAAATCATTTTCATTAAATGCAGCTTTTTATAATTATTCCACCATCTCCCCCCCCAGGAATATATAAAAGGTCATCTGCCATTCCTTTACTTTGGCTGCCTTATAAAAGTTCCTTTCAGTTCAAGCATGCATGCATTTTAATTGCTTATAATTTCATGTCTCTGTGTAAATGGAGCCCTATTCAAAAACAAAAGCTTCTGCAGTGATCCTCGTTTATTTTTACCCTGTTGTCACTGAAATCACATTATCTTAGTTCTGCTTATTGGTCTTACGTATTTGTCATAAATCTATAAGAAAAATATTTAAATAGGTTTTCAAATGAAGGTGAGGCATCTAATACTTTATTAAAAATATTGAAAAGTATATTTTGCCAAGGAGATACGAATAAGATAAATTAAGTAAACAAATCAGCATTCTTTATTTATAGGGCTTTGAGGTATTTTCTGTCAACCAAATGAATGTCATAATTTATTCATTAAAGATTTTCTTTAGCAAAAAATACTTGCAAAAAAGCCTCTGGCAACTCTGGGGCGTCTGGGTGGCTCAGTTGGTTAAGCAACTGCCTTTGGCTCAGGTCATTATCCCAGAGACCTGGGATCGAGCCCCACATCGGGCTCCCTGCTCAGCGGGAAGCCTGCTTCTCCCTCTCTCACTCCCCCGCTAGTGTTCCCTCTCTGGCTGTGTTTCTCTCTGTCAAATAAATAAATAAATAAAATCTTAAAAAAAAAAAACAAAAAAAAAACTAGCAACTCTAAAGACACAAATATGGAAATAGAAAGAAGTCTATAGGCGTAGACAGTGAAACATAACAGAAAAAATTTAAAAACTTCCTTAGAAAGGAAAAGCCAAAGAGGAGGACAGCTTTAGCAGCAAATACAGTTTTTGTCCTCTTATTTCTTCATAGTGTCATTCGAGTTTGTATTGGGGAGAAAGTTGACAGAGTAAATGAATCTCCCTGCTTTGACTAATATAACTTTTCTATTCAGAGTTTATTGAAAATAAATAGTTGCTGGGAACTCCCTTTAGGATCTCTGAATGCTACAATGAAACCTATGGAATGCCTGGCTTCAGAGACTTACCATCCAGTCTGGGACACAAACAAATGATTATAATCAACCCTGATTGATGTGTTGGTTTGTTTTTGTTTTTGTTTTTGTTTTAAGTAACAAAAATGAAGACAGTCGTAAACTCAGTAAAGTCTTCCCGAAATATACGGCTTCTGGACAGACAGTTCAAAAATCAGCAGGAATTACCTGAGTGACTAATTGATGAGAAAGCAAAGAAAAGAAGAGGGTCTTCCAGAATGAAATTTTCTGAAGGTTAATGGACCTGCTAAAAGAAAGTATAATAGAATGTTTAAGACACTGTTAATGGATCCATATGGAAGAGCAGTGGTGTTACAAGTGGTTTTTGTTTTGTTTGATTAGTTCTGAAGCTGTGGGACACTTTATTTAAAGAAGCTCTCCCATGGACTCTCCCCTCTTCCCCGCACCCATACCTACTCTGATTGACTGTGAGGTTATAAAGCAGTCCTAAAGTCTGGCTCTGCCCCAAGGCTCCTGCACCCTTCAACAAAAGCTCACAACATATGAAGACACACAGGCAACACACATACATTCCATACCCTCTGGAACTGCTTTGGACAGATAGAGCATTCTTGGGGGCATGGTTTTCAGTCCATTGAGCTAGAGTGTGATGGAAAAGACAAAAGGAAGGGAGATTAACTAGCAGATGGACCATGAAGGACTTTGTAAATTATCTTTGAATTCCATCCACCAGCTCGTCTTTGACATTCCTGTGAGTTTAAAACTCATCTCAAAGGCAACAGAGAGATAATGATGACTGTTACAGGGATAGTGATAGTGGTGTTGAGTGATAACATAAGGCTTTAAAAAGATTACTTTCACCCTTGTGGCAGGGAGCCAGTTATGAGGCCCTCGAGACAACCAGGTGAGAAATGACAGGTTTAAGCTAAGGTAATGGCAAAGGAGATGAGTGATCAGAAGAAAATACACTTGAGAGGTATATAGGAGGGAAAACTGACAGATGCAGTGATAGCTGGTTGGGATTGGTTACTAGGAGCTGAAGGTTTATATCCCCCAGTCCAAATGTTTCTGTTGAAATCCAAATTTCCACTGTGATGGCATTAGGGTGAGGATCAGACCATAAGGGTGCAAACTTGATGAATGGGATTGGTGCCCTCATCAAAGAGACCAGAGAGAGCTCTCTCAGCTGGCTCTCGGTCACGTGAGGACACAAGAAGACAACAACCCCCAGGCAGACAGCACATCCTCACCAGAACCTGGCCAGACGGGCACCTCGATCTCAGACTTCCAGCGACAAGAACAGCGAGAAATAGATGTCTTATTGTTGACAAGACACTCAGTCTGAGGTTCTTTTTGACAGCAGCCCAAACTAAAACAGTAGTCAAAGAGGAAAAGATTTCTTCCTCCTTCAACCTTATGAACAGTAACACGACTTACTGACATCAGGAACACAGAAGGAAGAACAGTGAGAGACAATGAATACCCTTAATTCTGAAAATGTTGCATCTGTGCTATTTGTGTGATATTCATTTTATTTGGTTTCTTTAATAATGTCAAATTAGTAAAGTTAATGGAGTTACAGATTTTGTAAGTGTGAATAATGAGTTTAGTTTTCCAGCATCCCACTTTTTTTCATTTTCTTGACGTTAATGAGAACTGAGTGAAGATGACAGGCAACCCAAAGGTCCCAATTAGAGATTTTAAGTTATACCTAATTTTTTTTCTGGGTGTCTTCAATATTTTTTAGAGTTATTTCCTGGTCTTGTCCTCTCTGAAAAATCAAAAGCTCCCTGCTTGCTTGGCTCAGGCTGTACTTTATAAGGTTACTTGAAAAAAAAGAAAGTTATTCCTTTCTTTCTACCTTCTTTCTTATTGCCCCAGAGGCGGCATGTATGAGAAAATCCACTTAAATGCGTAAAGGTTCCTGGGTGGCTGCGGACAGCTGTGTTACTATCCGTGCTTATCACCCTGCTGACTCCAAATGTGGGCATCAAAGTCTGACCTACTTTTATGTGGCTACCTCTCTTCTCTATTTTAGAGTCTGTTTTCTCATCACTGGGGACCCAGCAGGTTCTTAACTCAGGCTTAATATTAGAGATCATGCAGGAGAAATATGGCTGCTTCCCTTAATTAACGCGATGCTGACTCTATACACCCTCACGATGCTCATCAGTCTTTGTTGCCCTGGGCAGTCTTGGGTGGGGACCGGAAAGGTAGCCGCCAGGCCCTGCCTTCAGCTCCTTTTTTTCAGTTCCTTGAGCCCACAGAACAGGTAGATTTGGCTCTATGGAAAACTCGGCGAGGAGTATTTGCCTTTTCCCAAATTGCTGTGCTGCTCTGCCCTCTTCCTCGCTGACTCAGAAACAACCAGACAGGAAATAAAATGCTGACCCTTCCAGTTTCATAAGGATTTAAGGCACTCCCAAACTGGAGGTGAGCAGATTAAATACATCCCCTTCAACACACACACACGTTGAAGGCCGAGGAAAAGAGGAAGAAATGGCTTCTATTTTTATGAACTCATTTCTCCCCTAAGGTACTAAGCCACTCCCACCACCCTCTGCCTCATTCTGTCCCGGGGCAGAGCACAAGGAAATGGCCATAAAGATTCTGCAGAATGCTCCCTCTTCCCAGGCCTGGAAGTGGCTTATCTAGCATAGCAGTAAGGAGGAGATTTGTTTGATTTTACAATATGAAACACACAGGCACTTAATTTTCAGCTATAAATTGTCACAAAGATAAACCGTAACACTGGTCAGTAAGGCCAGAGATTTAAGAAAGGATTATCAGCTCTTTCTCTAAATTCGGAGGAGAAGCAGGCTACTACAGATATGTAGATAGGGAGCTGATCAACTCCAACTCTGGCAAGAAACTACGCAGCAGGTATTGAGGGATATGCATCTGATCGTGGCTATTGCCTCATCCCTGTCTAGTTGTTTCAGGTTATCTTATTTCCAATATTCTTCTGGGATATTTCAACTCAAGGCCGTTAGTGACATTAATATATGCTTGTGTGATCAGTAATGTTTGTATGTTTTCTGTATATGTTTGTAAGGCTCAAAGAAATATTTTCAATTCATAGAAGCTAAGAAGCAGAACTCCTGAGGGAAGAAAACTAAAATTCATTTCCAGCCAGTGTTGGAAGTCAATTCCAAATAGAAGCAAAAATACTTGCTGTATGCAGACCATAGTAACAACTAGAAAAGAAAAAAAGTTTATTCATTTTTCTCACAGCCATCTTTCCCAGTTCCAATAAAGTAAACATTGATCTTTGAGTTCTTACACAATATCAGTTTGGGAATTTGGAGACATTCATCCCTGTATGGAAGTTGAAGGAAACATTGAGGCCAAAGAAATAACAAAGTTAGTAAAAAAAAATCAAATTTTTTGACACTTTGATGCTGTGCTACATCTACCAGATGGCCATGGTCCCTCATTCAGGCTGCCACCCTTTACAATATTGCCTGTATGTTAATTCCATCATGTTTTGCTCACCTCCGTATCCCAATGGACTAAATTTCTTTGGGATACGGAGGTGAGCAAAACTGCTGTCTTTTCCCCCACTTAAGTTACCTCTTTGTGTTTCTCACTAAAGCAAAGCACCTGCAAGGAAGGAATCAGAGTCTTCTGTGAAATACAGCCAGGAGTTCCTGCCAACAGGCTGAAAAGAGCTAGGGAGGGAGTGTGAAACATCATTACGTTTACAAGAAATGGCAAGACCAGGAACAAAAGGGGGAGAGAAAAAAATTAAAATGATCCCAGCTGCCATTTCCAACACACACACACACACACACACACACACACACACACACACACACACACACTATGTAAATGCAGTCCATTGTGAATCTTAATGCTTAAATCTAACCAGATCATTTATAACAATTTATGGTTGCACGGCACTGCACATTTTAAGAGCATTTTACATATTATGCCATTTAATCTTCACAACTTACATAAGCACGTCAGAATGACTATTTTTCCTGCTGTTTTTGAAGATGGAGTAAGAAATGTCAATGCATAATAGAGACAAACTTATGTATTCATTTTCTAGTAAGGAGCTTAATTTTTTTCTTTCTCTTTTTAAGGTTTTATTGAGATACAATTGCGTAAAATTAAAATCATATGCATTTAAAATGTACAATTTGATCACATTTTTCCCTGTGTATACATGCACAAAAACCATCATGAAAATAAAAATAATTGATTATCTACATTATACACTATCCACAGGGGTATCTTGATGCCCATTTATAATTCCTTCCCAGGGACTGGCTTTCTATCACTGTACTTTAGTTTGCATTTTTTGGAGTGTCATATAAATGGAATCAGATATTGTGTACTTTCTCTATTCTGGATTTGTTCACTCAGACTAAATATTTTGAAATTTAGCCATGACATAAGGTGTATCAATTATCCACCACTTTCAATTGCTGAATGGCATTCCATTGCATGGGTATACCACAGTTTATTTATCCATTCACCTGATGGTGGGCATTTGAATTTTTTTCCAATTTATGAATATTACATATAAAACTGCAGTGAACATTTATGTACAAGCCATCTATCAATGTGGACCTAGAGTTCTGTTTGGAATGATTTCAGTTACAAAATTAATTCCATTAGTAAATAAATGGATATGCAAGTTATGTATTTCTTATTGGCATTTCTTTATCTCTTATTGGCTCTTTGGTAATTGTGTATCTCTCTCTTTCTCTCTTTTTAGAGGGGGGAGGGGCAGAGGGAGAAGAAGAATCTTAAGCCGACTGCTCCCACAGGAGAAGCCCCCACAGGGCTCAATCTCACAACCCTGAGATTATGACCCTGAAATCATGACCTGAGTTGAAATCAAGAGTGGGATGCTTAACCGACTAAGCCACGCAGTTGTCCCTGTAATTGTGTATTTCCATGATTAATGATCTAAACTTCTTAAGAAACTAGAAGGTAAGAAACTAGAGGTAAAGTAATCTAAACCCAAAGTAGGCAGTACATGAGGAAATAAGGATAAAAGTAATAATCAATAAAATGGAAAACAGAAAAGTAAAAATAAATGAAATGAAATAAAGGTTTTTTCTGTTTTGTTTTGTTTTAAGCAAATCTGGTTAACTTTTGGACTTTTCTCACAACTGTTTAATCAAACAATCAATCCATAAGAGATCTGAATTACTATTATCAGGAGAATGTCATTAATGAACCAATAGAGACAGGAAGAATAACACTGTAGGACTTTTAATGTCAGTTATTTTTACAAATTAGATGACATGGAGTGTTCTTTTAAGGCATGATATACTGAAGTTTAACCATGTAAAAAATTATAATATCTGGAAAATCAGATGTACCTAAAAATTATATTCATAGTTAAAAACATCCCAAGAAACAAACTTCAAGCTCAGGTTCACTAGCAAATTTGACCAAAATGATAAGAAGAAAATAATGCCAATTCTGCCTAAACCCTTCCAGATTTTTAACTCACTTTATGATGCCAGGATTATCTTGACACCAGAACCAGAAAATTATCTCAGTAAAAGAAATCCACAAAGCACAATGTCTCATAGAATCCGACACAAAACTCTTAAACATTACAAACTAAATTTAAAATCTGTTAAAAGTATAACACATCATAACAAGGTGGAGAAGTTTTCCTACAATCATGGTCTAACATTTGAAGATCAAGCTGTATTATTTACCACATCAACAAACTGACAAAGAAAATCCATATGATAATCTCAATAGATGTGAAAAGGCATCTGGCAATGGTTGAATATTTGTTATGATGAAAGAAATAACAATATATTCAATACAGGAAGAATGCTTTAGATAATATAACTAAGGGCTCCTGGGTGGCTCAGTGGGGTTAAAGCCTCTGCCTTCGGCTCAGGTCATGATCTCAGGGTCCTGGGATTGAGGCCCGCATCTGGCTCTGTGCTTGGCAGGGAGCCTGCTTCCTCCTCTCTCTCTGCCTGCCTCTCTGCCTACTTGTGATCTCTCTGTCAAATAAATAAATAAAATCTTTTTAAAAAAAAGAAAAAGAGGGGCGCCTGGGTGGCTCAGTTGGTTAAGCGACTGCCTTCAGCTCAGGTCATGATCCTGGAGACCCGGGATCGAGCCCCACATCGGGCTCTCTGCTCAGCAGGAAGCCTGCTTCTCCCTCTCTCACTCCCCCTGCTTGTGTTCCCTCTCTGGCTGTGTTTCTCTCTGTCAAATAAATAAAATCTTTAAAAAAAAAAAGAGAAAAAGAAAGAAAATATAACTAATAAAACTTCTAAAAGAAAAGGAAAAAAAAACAGTGAAAATCTTAAGCCACAGATCAGATCTTGCTAGAGATATAATTGATGAATGAGAATACTGACCTAGAGAAACAACCTACAGTGTCCAATTTAGAGATGTATAAAGACGATATATTTTTTAAAGATTTTATTTATTTATTTGACAGAGAGAAACACAGCTAGAGGGGGAACACAGGCAGGGGGAGTGAGAGACGGAGAAGCAGGCTTCCCTGTCGAACCAGGGGCCCGATGCTGGGCTTGACCCTGGGACGCTGGGATCATGACCTAAGCAGAAAGCAGTCACTTAACCAACTACCAACTGAGCCACCCAGGTGCCCCAAAGATGATGATGTATACACACACACACACACACACACACACACACACACACACACACACATATATATACATATATATATAACATATTTGTGAGGAGAGCATGGAGAGAATAAAGAAAATAATTATTCAAAGAAACAATTATTATGATTTCTTATAGAATTTTAAAAAGAGCCCTGCATATCACACCAAATTTCAGAGTGCTTCCTAAACAGAGTAACTAGAAAGGATTGAGCACCCACCCCCTCACAGGATAAACAAAATGCAGAACACCAAACACAAGGAGAAATCAAAAATAAAATGAGAGAATAGACAGTAGTAAATCATTCTAAAGTCTGTATGTATTTTTCTCATGTGAAATCCATGCCATATTAATAACAAGCTGGAGGTACTTTGATTGAAGCATGCATGTGATAATGCAAAGATAACTCTTAAGCAATAAAATACAATTGCAACTAAACCAAAAGAAAGCAAGACAAACTGAATGAAACTTAAGGAATTCAAGAAAAATAGTAATGGAGAAAAATGAAACTAAGACAAAAAACTTAAGTACAAAATACTAGCATGCTAGAAAAAAATTAACGATAACAGTAATCACAGTAAATATAACAGAATAAATAAATATAAAATAGATTCTTTGATTGCATAATAGCACGATAATCCAGTTTTAAAAGATGCCTCTAAAATATATGGAAACCAACACTAGGAAATGTTGAGGACACTGGGGCCCATGGAAACTAGAGTTGGGTTTCATCTTTATCCCTTCCATTTACCTGTTTGTTAGGTAACTTGAGTCTCTGGGATCATAAGTCCTGTCACTGCACATGGGGTAATATATAGTAAGCTAAATATAAAACATATAGCCTTTAAAATTAATTAGTTCTTGGAATATATATTTATGTATATGGAATATATATTCCATATAAATATCAAAATGATAATACAAAACAAAACAATAGGCAATATGACACAAACAATATGAATAATTTATGTCCATTTCAGAAACCCACAAAAAATAACCTGTAATATTTTTCAGACATTTGTATGTTATTAAATATGTTATTATTAATTTGACAAGATTATGTGTATATGCACAATTAATGTGATTATATGTTTGTGTGTATGCTTCTAGATAATTGTTCCCTCCAATAAAAGTGAGGAATTGAATACAGAGAGTAGGCCTCATATTCCTAAGAAAATCTGACACAAATACCATAAAATATTGCAATTAATAAGCTCTGCTTTGGGTTAAATAGGTTTATGATGGATTACTCTATTTATTTTTAATGTGTATATATACATATAATTAACAGTTTTAAAAGAAAAAATTAAAAAAAGGTGAAAGCAATATATAAATCCATTTGCTAAAATTTGAATTATTTGTTTGACCTTGTTTAACAAGAATGACGAGAAATTACGTAGATGTTTGAAGTGTTCAGTTACTTTCAGTAATGTTCCCCATGAGCTGGGATTACAAGTGGAAATCGTTATTTCAACTTAGACAAAAGCTATGAGAAGATAAAGAATAGTTGGTATGTAATCTAAAATGTTATCAGAAACTATTCAAAGAGTGGTTATCCATAACATATTGGCACACGTTCACAAAGGTTTGTCTTTATTCTTGCATTTACTAACATTTTTGAATGTTTTGTTTATTTAATATTGTGCTAACTTTGAGTATTTGTCCCTCTGTATATCAGAGAATGATTAGGAGCCATAAAAAGGAATTTAATCGATACCAAAGTACTCTTTTTGAGATCCCCAAAGGAAAACATTACCACTGGAGTGGGTTTTGCTAAGGTGTTCCTGAGAGATGCTGCTCAAATACTTATCTAATTTACTTACAGGACAAAGCCAAATCCTGAATATAGGAGAAATCCTTTTTTAAGATTTGAGATTAGTGTGGTGTTTAAGGAAAATAAAAAGAGCTTTTTGAAGGTATCCTTCTCTAAGAGGAGAACCTAACCCCTTTTTCTCTAACAGTAGTCACCAGCAATCCCATAGTGCCCACTGACGGGTACTGACCTAGATTTGAAGTTCTCTTCTTCACTGGCTGTGTGGAGAGAGGCTTGTCTTCTCTCAGAATCTGTGGGGCAGGACTCAGAGCGCCGCCATATTCGCCTGTCTAAAGCCTGACCAGGAACTGGATTTCAGAGTGGATGGAGAAATAGCATGAAATATTTAAATTGAAACCCCTCCTCTGGAAATAGGGCACTTTTTCTGCAACAACTAAGTATTTAACATTAAAAAAGTTTTATATGGTGTGATGGTGGTGGGCATGGTAGTGGGAGTAGGACCAACATTACTAGAAAATATGTGAAAGATAAAACTGCAAAGAGCCCACCAAAACTGCTGTCTTTGAAAAAGAAATGAGATCTCCAAAGTGTCTTTCTTATGTCACACAAAAGACGGTCTATGACAACTGGAATTAAAACAATAGATATAAATATAAAATATATATACTATGTAGTATAGCACCCTTACAGACCTATCGATGGGAATTACCTCAGCCTGTGGTTATTTGATGTTATAGCTCTCCAGTGGAAAGGAAAAGATCATTAGCTTTGGGAGTAGGTTAGAATGTAGATTCCCTAGTGATTTATTACATATCTGAGAGAATCCGGCATGAAAGACATCAAGAACAATTTTTTTCATTGCTTCAATGGTTATAAAAAAGATACTCAAAAATGCATTTTACACAGATGGATGAATTCTTAAATAACAAAATGGCAAATAAAATGTTTTGTTTTGTTTTCCAGGAGAAATCAGCACAAGCTCTTTCTCTCTGAGATAAAAAACTTCCTGGGGTGGGGGCAGGGAGACTCAGGGCAAAGATACCTGTTTCAGCATTTCCTAGAGAAATCAAGGAATTTCACATGTGATTTTTTTTTAGAAAGTGTCTTGAATTAATTTGACATTAATTATTCACTTGATAATCCAAATTACACATTTTCTTTGCATAAAAACCAGGTGTGCTCCAAACACCCAAAGCATCTGCTATCTTTTGCACACAAGACAAAAGAAGGATAACACCATTAACTCATCTTTATTTTCAGTGGCTTAACAAAAGGCACTGCAAAATCTTTTCCTCTCTTTTACTTTGAAATGGAATATGTACTTTTGGTCGTCACCAAAACCACACCAAATTTAGTGAAGGTACATAGGATATTAATGTAAAACATCGAAAATTTTCACTTTCATTTTAGTCCCCAAGAGATCCAAAATAATGTCAAATTTAACATCATATTTTTTGCCATGGGCTATTAAAAATGGCATGTTAGTAATCACATCCTAAGGAGGATTACTGTCCTTTTGGAAAGAATTCCATGTTTATAATCGTTTAAAGACCTGAGCCCTTGAGATGAACTAAGTTGGAAGGATTGATCAGTGAAGTCTTCCAAAATGTCAGTTTTGCTGTAAAAGCCTTAGGATTGCCGCTAGATGGGAACCTGCATGGAAAGCATGAATGAAGCAGGGAAGAGCTTGCCTGGCCCTTGTTCACGATGAAGAAAACTGAGCGCATTTGTCTTGCTCTGTTCACCTACACTAAATGGGACAAAATATTTGCTATGATGGAGCTGCTGCAGTAATTCTACAAAATAAAGTAGGTCTCACACTATACACAGCAGGCTTTCCCTTTCCTGAATATTGTAATTAGGCTTTTTTGCACTTTCTGTGATACCAACTTTAACAAGAAGAAATAAAATGTATAATCATTCATTCATAGGTCATATGATGTCAATTTAGATAAGGAATAAGCAAAATTATTTTTCCTTCTAAAGTGTTAAGGCAAATTCCTAGAAAAAAAAAATCAAACAACAGGTATTGTTTTCATCTGCCCAAAACTCTCTAAAATAACCGGTAGATGACTCACTTTCCCCTTTTTCTCTTTTTTTTTAATTTCCATGGTGGGTTAGGCTTCAAAATAGATATTACGTTTTGATGATGATAGCATCTTGCATTTTTTTCCTCATATTTTGCCCATGTTCAGCCTTTCTGGAGAAAGGTAATCTTGAGGAAGTTTGAATGTACACTTTTAGAGAAGAAAAAATTGAAAATTCATAATAATTTGTTGCTTAAAATATGTCATAAAACTAGTTAATGTTAGAAAAAAGTATAGATTTCAAACATGGAGAGAGGTCATTTTGAAGTGAGCTTTGGAGACAACAGTAAGAATCCCTAGATCTCGCAATCCTGCTCTCAATAAACTCTAAAGATAATCCTGTTTAAGAAATACATTCTTCTTTTAACTTCACCTTTGTCAGAAGTTTGACAGCGATGGAAAAATCAAAGTCATCATCAATACTTTAGTAGAAATGATTTACCTCATAATAGTTCACACAGTGTTCCTAATTTACCTCATTATCAAACTTTTAAAAAATGCATCAGATAATTTGTTAAATAACATTGCATTTCTCCATTACCAATGAGAACAAATGGAAAATTAAGCAAAATAAACATTTCAGGTCTTTCAGTCTACACAACAGAAATTAGAAAGGGTGGAGCTATTTCCCACTCAACACAATCATCTGATTGAATTGACAAAGCTGCTCGTACTTGATATTTATTATAATGTTGACATATCCCTCAGTTCATCTAGTGACATCATATGCCAGACATAGCTATACTCACTGACTGTAATAGTGAGGTGAACAAACCCAGATGCATAAGAATTTTAGTAAGACATATTAATTAATTATGAAAATAAACATAAAATTATTTAAATGCTATTTATAGCTCATTTTAGTCAATAACAAGTGATGTCCACACTGACTAGTTAAATGTTCTTGAGAAAGGACACCCTATTAAAATATTCCACCATATTTTGGTAAGCCTCTCATTTTCTGCTCTTAAATTCAGAATTTGTATGTAAAGTTTTACTCTCTCAGCTTACAATAACAAAGTATGCTCTGAAGTGAAACTGAAATTAGAGAAGTAATCCTATCACTGATATCTCACCTGACTATGTTGTATATATAAAAACATATAAACCTCATAGATATTTTATGAAAAGTAATTTGATACATAGGAACTAAAGGATAATCAAAAGACTACATTAATTTCTGTAACACAAGGAGACATATTGACCTTCACATCCATTCAAAATGCACAAAATCCCGAATCACCAGTTCCATGAATAGGTTCAGTATACTTTTTATTTTAACGTGTATTTCCATGAACAGATTCAAAGTATTAAAAAATAATCCTGATCTTAAGGTATACATTGAAAAGAGATGACAGTGCTATGTGTTGTATTTTGGTGTTGGCCTATTGTTTTTACTATTCTGTCATTAGTTCATTGGGTAAAAATCTGGTCCTTTGCAAATCTACGTCAAGAACTAAGAGTACACATGAAGTATTTAAAAGGAACATATTCACACAAAGACCTATAAGAAAGTATTTAGCTCTCATAAATATGACTGTAACACATGATTTTGTTTAACTTTTAGAAGCATGTCAAAATTCTGTCTTTGTAGTTTGCCAAGATACAACATTAATAAAATTCACGATAACCATATTTTGGGTTGTTTTCCCTAGCTTTTCCTCTCACATAGAAATCTTTCTGTTTCAACTTTTTTATTTTAATCTGGGAATTTGTCATTAAAAAAATGAGAATAATACCTTTCTATTTTAAGAGAGAAAATCAAGATTCAGAGGGATAAACTGGTTTATTCAAAGTATCAGAGAAGTTGAGGTAGAACACACATCTTAACTCCCATTCCAACCTTCTTCCCACTTAATGTTTTTTTTTCTCTATATTTTGAATTCCTTCTCATCTTTCTTTCTTTTTTTTTTTTGATTTTATTTTTTTTGACAGAGAGAAACACAGCCAGAGAGGAAACACAAGCAGGGGGAGTGAGAGAAGGAGAAGCAGGCTTCCTGCCGAGCAGGGAGCCTGATGTGGGGCTCGATCCCGGGTCTCCGGGATCATGACCTGAGCAGAAAGCAGTCGCTTAACCAACTGAGCCACCCAGGCGCCCCTCATCTTTCTTTTAAGATTTAATGTAAGAATTCACTGCTTTTGGAAGACTTTTCAGACTCTCTACCATGGTGGTCAGTCTTGGTGTATCCTTCCTTCCTCTATACTCTCCTAGCACTTTTAGCAACCTCCATAATAGTATTTACTCCATTGTACTATCCCCTGAAGAGTAGGGTATGAACTACCTGGGAGGAGCTGTCATCTTACACTTTTCCCAAATCCCTCAGAGACTTGAGTCCACATGCTCAAAGGCACTCAACAAATATGAAAGCAATCAAATTGATAGCATTTTAATTTTAAAATAGTTTCATGGTTAAAATAGAAACCACAGTCTGAAGAGGGATGGCTACAGCGCCTGCACATTTCTCCTCACATGTAAAACAAGCGAACTATTGATCACCCCCACTTTTTCAGCCCTGCTTCTTAGGAGCAGCAATTCCAGGAAGGGCTTCCTCAGAAACATGGCATGCCCAGCAATGATTTTTCAATGCCAGAAATGTTAATTTACCAGGGCTGTATCATCAATTGTCAAAGCACTTCTCAGGAGTGATGTCACGGCACGACAAGTCGGCAATTATTGGAGGAGTTATTTCAATAACTGCACAGCTCTTTGTCTGATTAATGAAACTGCCAATGGATTTACAACTCCTGTTATGGAGATGTATCATTGGAGATTTGCTGAATGGTGTGTCATAAATTCTAGACACCTGAGAAATTACGACAGGATTTGATTAGAACGGCTATTTTCATCTTCCCTTTTTCACTAAATTCACTTCTCATTAACTACTCCCACCCCTGTCTGCTCTAAGAGACAGGAAGAGGGCTATCTGTGACAAAATAATTCAGTTTGCTAAAGCTATTTGTTCTTTTACTGTCTACACTATCTACAATTCCTTGTAGACAATATTTAAACATGCAAAAGCAGATTCAAATTGGAATAATGTCAGAGCAGAAAGTTTACTTGGAGTCTATAATGTGTCTGGTGACTGAAGGCACTTTCAAAAAATACTGATAAACAAAGCAATAGCATAAGTTATGGGCCAAATACTTTATGCACTCTTAGGAGGGAAGTCTTAGGCTGAGTGTCATTAGGTACACAGGACAAGAATTACTGTTCTATAATTCAAACCTCAAGATATCTAGAGATGATTACAAAAGCACAAATATGCTTGTTGTTTCTCTTCAAGAATATTATATTTTTAAAGATGAGTGTTAAAAAGCATTATTTAAATACACCAAAATAATTACAAACTTCTACTTCCATTAGTATGATGAAATGAACTATGTTGAAAACACCTACAATTACCAAAAGTTGTCTTGGATCTTAGATGTATCATATACAAATATATTTTATCATGAGCTAATACTTATTTCAAAAAGTGATCAATTATAAATAATTTTTTCTCTCCTAGTATGAAAATTCATTTGGCCTAAATAAGAGGTCATTCAGATGAATTACCAATAAGCAATTCTTAAAAACAAAGTAATATAATATTAGGTACCCAAAGATGACCGGCTTTCACAATGTAGCTTCCTTAATACAAATCAAATAAAAACCTCTCTGAAAAGCTGACCAGTACAAAGGAAACAAAGCGAATGAATCCCAGTATATTGCAATGGAAGCAGATTATACAAAGAGTAATCTGTTTCATCATATTTAGAAATGAACAAGAATAGAACCAGATGCCAGAGATGGATTTATTTCCTCTCTTTCCATTCAAATCATACAGTATGCTTCTAAGAATTATGATGCAAGCCAGAATATATATTTTAGTGAGCATCAGAGATGGCCCTAAAATATGCAGGAGAGCAACAGAGCAGGGAGTTATGACTCATTTGCAGTAAGGATACTAGCTCAAGACTTCCACCAAACCTCCTGTGTTAGTAGCCAAATTAGTATTTACCAGATGCCGGGTAATTCACTCCACATGTATAGGTTCATTTTCTTCTAACAGCAGTTCTAGGGGTCAAGTCCTAACATCATCTTCATTTTCTAGTTGAGGAAACTGATACACAAAGATTGCACAATTGATACTTTATGGCAGAGAGGCTTAAAGTCTAAAAATCTGGCTTCAGGGTCCATGCTCTTTTCTATTCTGATATACATGCTTCAAAGGCGTGTATCCTTCAGAAAAGCCTGTGCAGAACCCATCAATGATGTATCTCAGTTAAATTTTCTCCAGCATCCATTCCATTCCTTATAGTTACAGGAAGTGACCTCTCCTTGATGTTCTAGACCACTTTCCTTTTTTTTTTTTCATTTCTCTACCTTCCCTTCTGTTCTTTCCCCCTTTCTCAAATTCAAAATTTGAGGAAAATTGTTACTTATTAAGGTACAAGAATAGATCGCTGAGAATTTCAGAATTATTGAAGAAAAGGAAACTATTCCATCATTGGTATTTGTGTGGCTTATCTGAGGACAAATTGAATAATGTCCTTTTTTGCCAAATCCTTTAACTGGAATAGGTACTAGTTACTTAATAAATCAGCTGAAAATAAGTAAATGAATAAAAGAATAAATAAATCAACTGAGAGCCTTTCATTTCAATGTTTTGTGAACTAGAGGAAAACATGAAATTACAAAAAAAAAAAAGTTTTAGTGATTTTTACGGAACAACAAATATTGAAAATTCAAGGCGGCAAAAAATGAAAATTATCTTTAGTCATTCTATGAATGAATCTTCCAAGTAGTGCACTAAGAAATCATCTCAGTTAAAATACGAGTAAATCAAATCAGCAACACTAAATTGCTACTAATTTTCAGTAAAATGTAATTAATAATCCCTTTATATGTCTAGTAGAGCTAATAGTGGAAAAAATAAAAATGAAAATTAGTGATGCAACGTACTCATATTATATAACCTGTATATGAGAACCTTACTCCAAAAAATAACTGGAAAGCTAGTCAATACAATATATTCCTCATCTTCCATTTCTGAAGCCTAAAGAGAAAGCTTAAGAGAGAAGGGGGAAGATGACTAATGTCCTTAAGTTACAAATGTGACAGATCCTCTCAATGAGGCACTAGGTGTAAAAAGAGCAGGTTGAACCCCTTACAGACTGGGAATTGGAGAAAACATACAGATCCTCTAAAAATCTTCAACACCCTCAATAACAAAGCTCCTGGAGTTTCAAAACTCCATGAGCATGGAATTCTTCTCAGCAGGTTCAGAATCAGAGAACGGGAATAAAATAACTAAAGGAAAAATAAAGCAAAACACTCAAATGTGCCCAGTAGTCTTCATAAAGTCACTGAAAAAATGAAGAGTTTTTGAAAGGCCAACCAAGAGTAGTAAAACCCTCCATATAATTGTCTCTAGAACCCTTGCTTGCCTTATAAGCGAAAGAGCTAATTTTGCACACTTCATAATGCATTGCGTAAAAAATCCATAAGTCCATTTCTCAGGGCCTAGAGCTTCCTTGAAAGCTGCCATAAGTCAAGATAAAAAAAAAATTTAAAAAAGACAAATAAGTAAAGATCTCCTCACCTGTACTGGAGGATCCAGAAAATGCAATTTTCACCTGTTTTGTGAGAAACACATTTGTGACGGGAGGCCCAGAACTCTTGAGAAGCTCCAAGAATGCTCCTCTCTGGAGTCCAAACCTCACAGTGGGAACTGCAGTCACTGGCTTGGGAAACTCACAATGGGAGTAATGAGATTTTGGAGTGGAAGGGGCCACTAGAAGCATTCAACTGCCAAAGGCGAGATGGGTGCAATTTCCATAAAGAATAGCAGAGCAATAAGAATAAGGTGACCCAGATAGGCCTTTGATGTGTATTAGTTGATCATGATGTTGCTAGAAGTAAAATAAATAGGAAGCCTGCTAAATCTTAACTTGATCTGTATGGGCAGAAAAGATCTACAGTAAGTGAACAAAAGTCTAATCTACATCATAGAAGCAGTCACAGCCTTCATTCCGTTCCCAGAACTGAGCCAGCTTATAGACCCAGACCAGAACTCCTGGAATGCAGGAGAGGCTGAGCCCCTTGAGGAAGGACGGTTCATACAGTCCTCAAATTTTGCACTGTTAATCTTTCTCTCGGCCTTCCACAAAGGCACTGACAGCCTTTTGCCAAGGTAACTGTGCATGCAAGAAAGGAAATAATCAGATATTTTAGGGGTTACTGGAAAGTGTCTGTGAACTGACACGGAGTCCAAGAGACCCCCAATATTGCTGTGTTCCATCAGCCCAAAGACAGGCTAATGGAAGTCAAATGATCAAGGCAGTTTAAGCTCCAGTCCATCCCACAGTGCACCTGTTGGGTCCCCTGAGCCCATCCTCCGGTGATTTCCCTACTTCGGGAATGTATAATTAGAATAATATACGCAACAGCTTTCAGAATCCCCACACTGGTTCCCTGACTTATGCAGTGAGGGCTATTAGGGTGAGAAAGGACACACAGAAGCCACTAGAACTGCTTCTACCGAGGAAACTGGTAAATCAAAAGCAATACTGCAATTCTGAAGAGGTTATAGAGATTAGTGTCATCATCAAAGTCTTGAAGGATGCAGGGATGGTGATTCCCACCTCAGCTCCATTCAACTTGCTTGTTTAGCCTGTGTCAAAGACAAATAAATCTTAGAAAGTGACAGAGGATAATCCAATTGTAGTGACTATGTCAGATACAGTTTCTTTGGTTGAGCAAATTAACACAACGCTTGAGGCATGCAGCTAGTGACTGGATCAGCAAATCACTTTTCATCCATCCTTGTCAATAAAGTCCACCCAAATCAATATATTTTGAGCTGGTCAGGTCAGCAACACACCTTCACCATCCTACCTCAGGGGTATATCAATTATTCAGCCTTATGTCATGATTTCATTCAAAGGGATCTTTTTCGCCTTTCCCTTCCAAAAATATTACACTGGCCCATGACACTGATGATATTAAGCTGACTGGACATAGTAAGCAAGAAGTAGCAACTATTCTAGATGTATTGGTGAAATAGTTGCCTGCCAGAGGTTGGGAAATAAAGCCAAGAAAATTCTAGGATTTTCTATCCCAGTGAAATTTCTAGAGGTCAGTGGTAGGGGACATGTTGAGATATTTCTTCCAAGGTGGTGGATAAGTTGTTGCATCTGGGCCTTCCTACAATCAAAAGAGAGGCACAGGCCTAGTGAGCCTTTTTGGATCTTGTACACAATAATTCCTCATTTGGGTATGTTATCCTGGCCCATTTACCAAGTGATTCAAAAAGGGTGACTGGATGCAGAGCAGGAGAAGGCTCTGTAACGGGCCCAGTTTTCTATACAAGGTGTTCTGTCACTCAGACATGATGCAGCAGATCCTAAGGGTTCTTGAACTATCAGGGCAGATAGTGACATGTTTGAGGACTTTGGCGGGTTCCTATAAATGAATTATAGCTTAGGCCCTTAGAAATTGGGGGTACTGCCATCCTCTACATATAACTACTCTTGTTTTGAGAAACGGCTTTTTACCTGTTACTGGACGTCAGTGGAGATTGAATGCTTGACCATGAATCATCAAGCTATCATTTGACTTGAGCTGTCCATCATGCACTGGAAATTATTTAAGCCACCAAGCCATAAACTTGGGCATAAACAGTAGCCATTCATCATCAAATACAAGTGATACATACATGATTGGACACAAGCAGGCCCTGAAATCACAAGTTATATGAAGAAGTGACTCAAATGCCCAAGGTCCCACCTCTGTTATACTGCCTTTCTTCCCCAGCCCCACCATTGGCCCCCTGTGGCATTCCCTATGATCAGTTGACAGAGGAAGATAAAACTTGGACCCGGTTTATAGATGGTTCTGCATGATATTCAAGAAGCTTTTAAAAGTGGATATCTGCAGCACTGTAGCTCTGCTCAGGCACATCCTCAAGGGAGAGCGGTAAGGGGAAATTCTCCCTGCATGCAGAACTTTCCGGCAGATCCTGGTTATTTGGGTTGCTTAAAAGGAGAAGTGGCCGGATATGTGGTTGTATACTCATTCATGGGCTGTGGCCAATGGCTTGACTAGATCATCAGAGATTTGGATGAAACATGATTGAAAATTTGGTGACAAAGAAATGTGGGGAAAGGCATGTAATTAGACCTCTCTGAATGGTGAAAAAAAAAGTGGAGATATCTGTGTCCCATGTAAATATTCATCAAAGGCTGACCTCAGCAGATGAGGATTTGAATAATCAGGTGGATAGCATGACCCGTTCTATGGATGCCAGCCAGCCTCTTTCCACAGCCACTGCTTTCATCAACCAATGACCTCACGAGCAAAGGTGACATGGTAGGAAGGATGAAGGTTATCTATGGGCTCAGCAACATGGACTTCCACTCATCAAGCCCATTCTGCTAACAACAGAAAACAACTCTGAGTCCTTACTGTGCCTCTAATCTGCAGAATAATCAGCCAGCTACTTGGTGGCATGTTGATTACACTAGACAGTTTTCATCATGGAAGGGGCAGCATTATCCAATCCACTGAGGGTCTGAACACAATGTTGGAGGAACGTTTGAATCATGCTCTGGCTGACTAACTGGGCTGGGAAATTAATCTTCTGCACTAGGTACTCCTGGGTCTCAGGCCTCAGGCTCAGACTGGAATCTACAACATCAGCTCTCTGGCTTCAGACCCTGGAGCTAAACCATTGGCTTTTCTGACTTTCCAGCTTGCAGAAAACAGATCATAGGATTTCTTAGCATCCATAATTGTGCGAACTGAGCCAACTTTTTTTTACAATAAATCACATTCTAGACATATATTTCTCCTATTTGGTTCTATTTCTATGGAGAATTCTGAGCAGCACATCTTGTGTACTCTATACACAACCTATCTCTTACTATATATCTTTACATGCAATTAAATACTACTTATTTTTGCTTGAACTATTCCTAATCAAGACAAAAAGTTTAAAATCTAGTCTGTGTTCTGATATGTATCTAAATGGGCCCATTAAAATACTTTTTTTTATTATTATAGCACTCCTAAGAAAGTCCTGGAATGCTAAAAAGCACACATGACTATAACGTTTAGTATACTTCAAGAATGTCTTGTCAGATCATTAAATCACACCTAAAGATTTTATAAGACTAGAAATTATTTACATCAGACTTTAACAAAATCTTCTCAGGGAAGGATAAGATGTGACCTAAGAAACTACCTTCAATATGACAGATAGGCACTGTCTCATATAAGAATTTCAAATAACACTATAAAAAATGAACCCATGTAAAAAAATACTCCTGTATTTGCTTTTAGACGGGGCTTAGATCCTTAAGTGTTTTCTTGCTTCATGTTTCATTTCCTCTGATTACTTGTAAAATAAATTGACATATGATGCTGGAAATCATCCTCACTTCAGATGACCTAGACAACAACAAAGTGTTCCTTTTCTGGATTACAGATACCAATGTTCAAAGGATAGAAATCCATATGAGAACCTGTTTTTTGAAAAGTCAACTTGTGGATCAGTTCAACTTGTTGGCTTCCACATCAAGCCAAAGATACAAACTAAATTGGAAATGATGGCTTCCAAATATTCTGTTGTCCTTCCCTTTTCCTCAGACTTTATGATCTCCACATGAATACAGCTCAATTCTTTTCTTCAAGTCTCAGATTAAATACAGTCTCCTTCCCTAAACCAAAATGGCTTTTTATCCTTCTCATTTTCTTATTTATCCCAACTCACTCACTGTATCTTCATAGCATTTACATCTGCAAGAATTACACAAAGTAGAATAATTGAAAGGATTCACAAGAATCTATAGGATATACTAATAGAAAGCTTTAATAAATATAGAATAAATAGCACAGCAGGTCTAGAAGTATGAACAGCATTGCATGTTTCATAAACCCTTGGAGCAATGATCCAAGGAAGAGGCCACAAGAGGCATTGAAAGCAAGGGTTCAGGTCATTTGAGCTTGGAATACTGGAGTCCTAGATATCCAAAGCATGATCTTCTATGTATTATTTATATTGTTTCATATACATGGCCCTGTGTTCTCCTTACTCTTTTGAGAGGGGTAGAGTCAAAGAAAGACCTAAATGTGGCTCTTAAAACACAGGAAATAAAGTTGAGGCCAAAGACCTCCAGGTCTATCACCAGTACAGTCACTTGTATTTTAATATTTCCAGCCTACATAGCAATAGGGACTATGATGGTTTTCTGTACAATCACAAGCCCATTGTCCAGCATGTTGTATAGTAGACACCCAATGAATGTTGAACGATGGGTGGATGGATAGATGGATGGATGGATGAACAAATGATGGAGGCAAAATAACCTCTGAGACTATAAACCTATATCATTCCTACCATTTTTTAATGTAACAGTGGAGTAAAGAATATACTAAGAAATAGGAAGACTACAGATTAACATGTAAACTCAGTTCTTCTAAACAAACTGCTATTATTAATAGAGATATTTATGTTCAAAGATTAAAATATGGATTCAGGGGCGCCTGGGTGGCTCAGTTGGTTAAGCAACTGCCTTCAGCTCAGGTCATGATCCTGGAGACCTGGGATCGAGTCCCACATCGGGCTCCCTGCTCGGCAGGAAGCTTGCGTCTCCCTCTCACACTCCCCCTGCTTGTGTTCCCTCTCTGGCTGTGTTTCTCTCTGTCAAATAAATAAATTCTTTAAAAAAATAAAATAAAATATGGATTCAAATCAGCTGTATAACTTGAGAAGTTAGTTGTATAATTCATCTGGCAGTGACACATCTAATCAATTAATGGTATAACTTGAATATTAGAGAAATGACTTAGAATTTCATTGCATGTTTTATTTAAAAATTTGATGCACTGTGCAAATAAATCTTTAAAATATACTCCTAAATCAAACTCTAAATAAAAATGTAAAGAATAGCAGTCTGTTAAGAGTGAGGAAGGAAGATGATTAAATGACCATGGGTATTCAACTTGCATGGAAAGGAGAGGAAGCTTGAAATGAGAGGGACAGAGGAAGACTAACAGGAGAGGAAGTAGAAAGAGAAATCTATCACAGTGTCATGACACCACCATGAGTATTCATTGTGCATGGCCTCTCTGCACTTTGCATGATGCTAGACACCGTGAGACACCTTCTATCAACACTGGCGTTGCTGAC
The DNA here is from genome assembly GCA_004023965.1 of Spilogale gracilis. Lineage (NCBI taxonomy): Eukaryota > Metazoa > Chordata > Mammalia > Carnivora > Mephitidae > Spilogale > Spilogale gracilis. The sequence continues at coordinate 150,042 of PITA01001322.1, forward strand.
TCATCTGGAACCGAAAGTGGGCCAGATCACAGAGAATTTGATTTTCCAAAAACATTACTTTGGCTATTTATAATAAACTGAAAAACACATACAGACACACGCATACACTTCTAGACCAGATAGTATTGCAAAGCCAAAAGGTGATTGAACCAATGATTCAGGCATTTCAGGTTTTTTAAAAAAAAATCTAGTAAATATCATTCCTCTATATATTGTCTATTCCTATCTTCCTCCCACATTTTATTCTCCTTAGGATACAGTTACTACCTTTTACAGCTGCCTCTTTTGAAGAATAAAATTTCAACATTATAAAATTAAGATCAGTGTTTCCTCCACTGACATCTTCCTTCTGAGTTTGCTTATCCTCATCAATCACAATTTCATTTTAAATTACTTGTAAATTTCACAAGCCTGACACAATAGCTTTAGTAAATATAATGGAAGATATTTTGTTTCTTCACTTTTCTTTTTCTTACTTAGTTTTCTCCACTTGGCTTCCTTGATTAAGTTCCAAGATTAAAGGAATATAAAGTAGAATTTATCTTCATGAAATATGTTACCTCATTATTTTTCTGGTAATTTAAACTCATCTGTTAATAAATAATCTTTTGAAAACACAGACTGAGATTTTTAAATCATTAAAGAAGATTGGTTTCCAATTTAGAACTACATATTTTTTCTTAAAAAATATATATTACCATTTCTAAGCCTAGTCATATCTAGGTAAGATTGAGAAGTCCAATTAATATCTCTTTCCTAAAGTGCCACCACCCCATTGTTTAGAGCCTTCCTTTGCATGCAAAGCCTCAGTCTGCCTATTCAGTTCTGGATGGTCCAACAGATCCCTCTCACCCCAAGGTCCCTTTCTCCCTTTCCTATCCTCACTGCATTTATTACCTATATCATTATGTTTGTAATGAACAGTGATTACCAAATGATATCCCTTCTACTCTTGCTTTATTTTTTTTTCCAAATGCTGTGTTGCATCTGCGCTTTTTCTCCTATTATATTGTAAATATTGTTTCGTTAACCAGATTACAAACTACATCTTGTCAGGGAGTTTACCTCTTATTTCTTAATCTGGCATAAAACACCAAAGAGCTGCGGACATGATAACAAATCGGAAGTTTTAATTTTTTGTGTTTTAGTTACCAACGCATTAGGATAATGATTTGCATTTTGAAGATTGATTTTACATAATCTAGTTTATTCTGTCCCTATAACAACCCTTTAAATGGTCACATAGTGGAGGTGGTTGGGAAAAAAAAAAAAGAATCCTAGAAAGGCTGGGTTACACAGTAAGTGGAAGGACAAGGAACACACCAAAGCCCATGACTATAGGGGCAGAAACCTTTCTCCTTGGTTGGGGAAAACACGGAACCACATCATTCTAATATTGGGACTGAATGCAAAAGTAACACCCTGGAATGAAGTTCAGCCAACAATGCACAGGTGCACACCCCCTGAGTAGATGAAAATAGTACATACAGCCAAAGAAGGGGCAGCAGCTGTGCCTGTATTATGCACTCACTTTGCAAGTTATGTCTGCATCTGTGCTCCCTCTAAGTTCTTTTTATTAATACATTTGGTGATATATACGTAATGCATAAATTTCATAAAACACAAACAAGCAAACAAGAGAAAAACCTTACACCAGTGGGGGAAAAAACTGGTGACATTTACAGTACCTGGTATATACACCCACACAAATGTTTATTTATTATCTTCTGCACATCTCTTCCAAATAGCTATAAAGATGGATATACTTATTATGAGAAAGTCTACAGGTATATCTGGAGATGGGAAAGTAAGAAGCCACATAAACTCTGCATGATTTATAAAAACGAAAAGCTAATTTTTCACTGATGCACCTTGCAGGATTGAGTGGTCATCATTGTTTTCTCTTTCCCTGTGGCAGAGGCTAGTGCTACTCTCTTTATTTAACAGATAATAAAAATGTTATTTTAGGTTTCAGGTAATAAACAAAACTAATGGCATGAGTAAGAAGGAGTCTGGACAATTTAGCTGCCTGTTGTCCATTTCTACTATAAAATAAAATTCTATTTTTTGGAAAGTAGCATCTTGACTCAAAGACATCTTGATTGCTTATACACACGGATGTCTTTCTTTTATGCAAATCTGATTGGTGTCAGCTCAAGCAAATAAACACTAAAAACATCGGCTGCTTCTTCTGGCTTGATTGATACAAAGCTATTTCGCTAAGCCCAAAGCTTTTTTTTTTATTTTTCCATAATTCAACCTTATGTGTCTGAGTAAAATGCACTTATTTGATGGTCCTTAAAATATTGGAGATCTAACTCTCGCTTGCAAAACACTTTCCATATGAATCCACAGAATGTTCTCTTTAAAACTGCCTTTGATTAAAGATAATACATAATGATAAATGGATGCTAAATTTCTGCTAAATGTTTCATTAACTTTGTATTACTATTAAGCTAATGCCAGCAATCATGTTAAGGTTCTGCCTGATTATCCATCAAAATATTATATGGCACTTCTACATTGCTAAGCTCCCAGAACCATTCTTTACTAGGTTCATTATATCATTCTCTATTTCATCTTTGGCTTTTATATGGTAAATGATTTCTCTAAATGTTAGATTTATTTATTGTATTTAGTACATTTGTTTTTTTTTACTTCTATAATTTTCAATCATCCAATTGACTCTAGCTTCCTAGCTCTATACTCTTATTTCTAATTCTGCTTTTTTGTTATGTGAAAGCCACTTGTAAAAATCAAAGCAGAGGGTAAATGAATTAGCACAACAAAGCTCTTAAAGATCTTGTGTATTAACCAGATCAATTTAAAGCTAAGACATTTAAAAAAAAAAAAAAAGCTAAGACATTTTAAGTAATCCATGCATATTGCACCAAAATTAATAAAATACAGAAAAGCAGAGAAAGAAATGACACACACCAGTGACGATGACTAGTAATATTTTTGGTACATTGGTGTATTTACTTTATGCACTTACACTCTTTTACTTACTTCTATATATAACATACTTGTACCATAGTTTTAGTCTTTATAATTAGTATTTTGTATAATTCACTATATATATGTAACATCCTACACACTACATTGTATCTTTCTTTTTTTTTTTTTTTTTTTTTTTTTTTTTTTTTTTACTTAATCACAACTATCCCCCATTTCCATAAGCGTTCTTCTGCACTGTCACATATGCATTCACCTTACTGGCCTCTTTGTTACCTATTCCTCCAACATACCAAGCATTTTCCAGTTTCAGACTTTTGAAATTGCCATTCCTTCAGCTTGGGATTCTATTTGCCACAATTTATTAGCCCATGGTTTCTTGCTTTATTTGGTTCTCCTTCAAATATCACCCTTCAAAAAAGCATTCCTGGAGAACGCCATCTAAACAATATACTCCTATGTGCTATGTATCCTTCCTGCATCCTTCATTGTGACACAGAGAACCACCTGACATCATATATCGTTTATATTCTATCCGAGAGCATATATTTTTATTGATTTGTTTCCTAGCTCACTCACCAGAGTGTAAGCTACACTAAGGCACAGGTTCTGCATATTTTGTTTACCATTCTTTCCCCAATGCTTAAAACAGTTGACAGCACAGAGAAAATGACTTTTAAAAATCAATAGATGAATAAATATTATTCCAACACATGGTTTTGACAATAATTCTTTGAAATAGTCCAAGAAATTAATTTTTTGTAGAATTTTCCCAAGTATCTTTTAATGGAAAGCAGGAGAAATTCCAACATGAAATCATTCAACCATTCCCGGCACCTTCACAGCGTTTAACTGTCACATTGTGACTAAACAGGGCAAGTACGTCTGTCACAGACAATGAAAGATCAGAAGGTTTCCCTTGTGTAGTTTATTGTTCCTTGATAATTTGCTGGAGGATTAAAGCAAATTTATTTCTTAACTATCTCTATAGTTGTTGGTTCAATTCTAGTCTCCCTATATCCTTGTGTTAGATCATGTATAAGTCCTCCAATATTTTTGCAAGGACCTTGAGGACAGGTACTATAGGTTGTTTTTGTGGTTTAACTGTTGTTTTTACATTTATTTATTTTTATTCTTTCTTGAATAACCCATAAACTAGAATAATAGGCAACTCTCAACAAATATTTAATCATTTGTGCATCACTTGTTAATTACCCCATTTTAGACTCCACTAACTCAGTGATCATGAAAGTAACAGAAGGAAGAAGACTGTATTTCAGGGAAACATGGGTGGTTCAGTCCTTAAGTGTCTGCCTTCATCTGGGGTCGTGATCGTGATCCCAGAGTCCTGGAATCGAGCCGTGCGTGGGGATCTCCTCTCAAGACCCACATCAAGCCCCGCATGGGGATCTCCACTCAGCAAGGAGCCTGATTCTCCCTCTCTTTCTCTGCCTCTTGTTCCCTCTACATGTGCTTGCTCTCTCTCTTTCTGTCAAATAAATAAATAATCACAAACAAATACATACATACATACATACATACATACATATATACCGTATTTCAGCAGATTTCACTGAAGCTTTAGTTGAGTTGTAAAAATTATCCTATTGAGATATATTTCCGTCTGCTCTGAACCATAATATTCAACCATAAATTGGCAGGAAATCCATTATCCATCATAATGCATATTTAAAAAATTATCACTATAAAATAAGGGCAGGGGGTATTACCTTTAACTATGAAAATGAGGAGTAAGGCCATGTAATATTAAGCTCAAGATTTCCAGAAGTAGACACCTTTGGTTCAAATCCCACATTTCTATATGTCCATTATTTATAAATAATAATCCATATTTGACTTTGAACAAGTTATTCAACTACTGTTCTATGTCGCTTTACTCATCTATAAAATGGGAATATTAATAATAATTTCCTTATAGGTCTTAAAATACAAGCACTAGAAAAAAACACTTAGATTAAAATACATAAAATATTATGCCTGGACACAGTATTTGCTACTACTTATTAGATAGTAAGTGCTAGTTATTATTTCAAGTAGATAAGAGATATGCCTTGTGTCCTCAAAATAATCTTAACAATTACAAAAACTCTTATTTGTCACTGCATTATCTCTATATACAGAAATGATTACTTTGAGAGTATTTGTGAACTCCTCTTATCACCTTTGTATCTCCACTCTGAAGGAAAGTCAATAAAAAATGCAAAGAAAAAATATGTCACTCAGTTTAAAAGCTGGAATTAAAATGAAAGAGAAATTAAGTTAAGAATGAAGTGAATGGGGTTGTAGAGGGAGATTCATGTTTGGGGTACTCCCAACTCCTCCCCCTTTCCCTGCTCCTCTTCTAGTCCTCAAAGCTCTCACCTGCCTCCCCTTCCCGCATTACCTCCCCCCCTCCAATTTGCTTTTATCCTCTCCCCTCCTGTTTCTTCAATCATTATTTTTGTCTGACACACTAGTCTGGAAGGGAACAAGTCTAAAACTTCAATGAAGTCCATCTGAACTTTTTCTATTTGCCTCTCTCAGATTTCACCCATCATTATCCCTTTCCCTATTTCTTACTGAAAAACAGGCATGTTTAAATGTCTATGACTTTTATGTCTATACCTTATGTATATAAGCCAGAACAGATCTCTATCAGTACTCGCTATTGCCACTTTTGGTTTTTAACTACAAGGAAAAAAATGGTAAATAATGATTTAAAGGAACTGATTTATTTTTTCTACCTATATGCCTCCATAGTGTTAGAATCTCCATTCTTGTTTATTGGACAGATTTTAGAGAATTAATGTTCATATTTCATGAATCCAAAGATACTGTGTCAAAGCTCCACAAATGAACCCTAATCATCACTGGAAACAGTCTCACAGAATAACCAGTCTAGTAAGGTGAAGACAACAAGAATACAGGTAAGCATTTCATATTTTTAATGTCTTTATTGGTACATGTGTTTGAAGATCTCAGTTCATCAAAGCAGATAGGAAATTGTGTCACAGATTTGACAATTCCACTGGGTGATGAAAACTGAGCAGTTCTGGGGTATTTCATTGGTGCAATGGGTTAAGCATCTGATGCTTGCTTGGTTCGGCTCAGGTCATGGATCTCAGGGTCCTAAAATCCAGCCCTGTGTCAGACTGTGTACTGGGCATGGAGCCTGCTGAAGATTCTCTCTCTCTACTCCCCCCTGCGCCTTCCCCCATTTGTACACACTCTCTCTCGTGCTCGCTCTCTAAAAAAGCAACCAACAAACAAAAGACAACAACAACAAAAAAAAACAAAACTGAATGATGCTAAGCAGACTCAGCAGTGAAGACAGAATGCGTCTGGGGATATTGTGTATTAATCTTCCTGAAAAGCAATTTTCTAAACAAAGGAAAATTATTCTCCCTAGAATATTTAAGGAAGTAACATGATATAAAAATATTTATTTTTACTTAAACCATGATTTATGTTTTATTTTATTTTATTATGGAATATTGATAAGAAATAATGATAAGGCAATTGTTGATGTGAAACAATGAAGGCTAAGGCACCAGTGAGAAACAAAAACCAGAGGTTCAAAAGGGTTTCTTTATAAAATATCCAATAATGGTATGATATGTAAATGTTAACATACCTAAAGAAATGCGCTTTTTTTTTTTTTCTTGAAGTACAGGATTACTTGGTTGGTGGGTTGTAGGTATGAAGATGTTTATTACTCATTTTTATTCCATAATTTTCTTTTCATGTAGTCAGTTGTGCTTAACAGCAAATTTTATCATATTGCCACCTTGGATGACTAATATTTAGAAAAATCTGAACATGTCTGTGACCTTGGTTAGGGTAGGTACTGCAGAAGCCTGTGTGCATGAAATTTGCCGAGTGCCCTTAAAGAAGATCCAAAAGTCAGACACAGTGAACTTAATGCCATGAAGAAAAAAGAGAACAAAGGGCTTCATGGGTGAACAATTCTAAATTTTGGTCATATCCTGTGTCCTGGCCAAATGGGCATCTATCTCCTTTTAGTCTCACAAATCACAGGACCTGTAAATCAAGCGAGTATGCAAATAAAAGTAAACCTGAAAGAACCTAGATACCTAAAGCCATATAAACAAATATTATTGCTAAGAGATCACAATAAAAAAAGGAGAAAGATATTTTTCCCCACGTTGCAATAAGCCACATAAAGCTTTGACTCTTTGAAAACTTCAGCACAAAGGGTTGGTGAGTAAACACCGACAGACCGTGGTAGGAAACAGACTGCATTTCAAAGCAGAAATTATTGGTTAACACATTTGAAATATATACTGGAGAATATGCATACACACACATAACCTAGAGCACTAGAGGCCAGTTTGACTGAGGGTCAAGATCTTAAAGCATATACAGTATCTCTTCTATTTAGTAGTTGTTTATAACTACTCATATTAAGTTGTTTGCAACTAACTCTATGTTATTTTGTTTCCATATCATGGAGAAAATAGGAAGTCCAGTACCACTGTATTGCATTGGAATTCATTTTGTTTGAGAAGTGAGAAATAGAAGTTAATAGGACTATTTTCAAGAACTACTCTGTGAGATTCTAGGTGTCCTCAGAGATCTTTAAGGGATGGAGGGAAGCATGGCAGAGTATGCTGGCAAGCCCTGGCCACCTAGGACATCAAGAATTCTCACCAGTGTCCTCCAACTCCAAGCATCTGAATTCGGTGATGGAAATGTCCTGCAGCAGCCGCTGACACCACTCGTCATGGAACTAAACCATGAGTTAGGAAACTTTTTCTGTGAAAGGTCACATCGAGTAAATATTTTAGGCTGTGGGGGCCATATGGTCTCTGTCGCATCTCCTCTGTCACTGTAATAGAGAAGCAGTCGTGGACAATATGTAGCTTTGTTAGGATAGAACTTTCTCACTCCTGAGCTAATCCCACATCTGGCACAGGGTGTGGAGAAGCCAAAGAAGAGTCCAACAAATGTCACAATTGCTGAGCACCTGCTGCTCCTCCGTGGCAAGCTGGTGCGATGGGAGATAAACAGCCAGGTTCATGTTCATGGGCTGCAATGGGACCTGCAGCCTGGACTTAAAGAAAACAAGGTGATCGTAGCTCCACTTTCAAAGGTGAGGAAGAGTACTGGAAATGGTGAAGATAAAATACAAGTGCTCTTCTTTTTTCGACATATCTCAATGATAACCTTATGGTGTCCTCTCATAGTCCAATAGTCTGTTAATAGAGTAAATTATATTAAGTTTTAAATGTTTCTTCTTCATTCTTTTAAAATAGTAAAGTACATTTATTGAAATTAAAATCTTAAACCCACTTTGCATTTCTGGCCCTTTATCGGTCATGATAGGTTACCCCTTTTAATATGCTGGATTCATATTCTAATATTTTATAAGAATTCTTGGATCTATTTTCATAAAGGGTATTAATCTGTAATTATGTTTTCTTGTACTGTCTTTGTTAGGTTCCGGTATTAGGGCAATGCTGATCACAGAATAATCTGGGAAACAACTTCTTTTTTTCTACTTCTTGAAAATGTTTATGTAACTATTTATTCCTTAACTATTGGATAAATTCACCACTGAAGCCATCTGGACATGGAGTTCTCTCTGTAGGAAAATTTTTTATTATGAATTCAATTACTTTAATAGATAGGAAAATTCATAATTTGTATTTCTTCTTGAGAGAGCCTTAGTGTTTTTCTCACTCAAGGAATTACCCATTCCGTCTAATATGTCAAATTTATTTGTGTGAAATTTTTCACAATACTTTCTTATTATCCTTCTATTCTCTAGAAAACCTGTCCTGTGACTTCTCTCATTGCTGACATTCATGATTCATCCTCTCTTTCTCCAAGACTGAAGATGACAAGTGGTGGAGGAGAAGCAATGCGATGACAGAAGCAGGGACTGGGATGAGACAGGCCTGAGCAGGAGACCTGGCCGCCACCAGAAGCTGGAAGGAGCAGGCTGGCTTCTCTCCCAAGGTCTGCAGGAGGACACAGCCCTGCCAGCACCTTGCATGCAGCCCCCTAAGACTCAAGGAGAATAAACATCTGTTATTTTAAGCAAGTGAAGCTCCCTCTAACATCTAGCACACCTGTTTGCAGAATTGGTGATTTGTGATCTTTGAGCCTCCCTGTCCTGGACCTTGAGTTTTTTAAAATAACTATACATATGGTTAAAGGTCCAGATTCTGCAATCAGTCTAAGTGAAAACATTCCAACACTTTTTAGTTTAGTTGGATCTTGACCAAAAAGCTGGATTTCTTTATGCCTGTTTTCTTACCTAGAAAATAGTTCTAATAGTGATACCCAACTCTTAAGGTTGTGAGAAATAAAAGACTTCCCACATAGAAAATACTCGAACCAGTGCCTGACTCACTACAGACACTCTGTAAGGGTTTCATTTCAACAAACAAACAAACAAACAAACAAACAAAAGCTATTCCTTTGTTAGCCCCCATCTCACAAAAGCCAACCTAGTTAAGTTAGTTACCCTGTGTGACCAGAGGATTAAAACAGATGGATCAAAGAAAAAATAGTTCTTTATACTTTGATTATCTTGGATTTAGTTAATCATTTTTTTAAAGATTTTGTTCATTTATTTGAGAATGAGAGCAAGAGAGCAGGAGATGGGGGAAGGTCAGAAAGAAAGGGGGAGCCTGATGTGGGGTTCCAGCCTGGGACTCTAGGATCAGTATCTGAGCCAAAGACAGACACTTAATGGACTGAGCCACCCAGGCACCCTACAATCTATTTTTAATATGTATTTGGGAACTTTCAAGGTCAGTTTCTACCATTGATTCATCATAGCAAAATGCAGCGTTCATCACCAGGCAATAACATAGCAGTGGGGTATGCTTGCTACCGGCTCTGTGGAGGAGCATTAAGAAGGACCCACAGCGAGCTGGGTGTGCAGCTCAACCAGGAGTCCTACCGCTGGCTTTGGACTTACCATTGTCTTATTCATACATGGCGCCTTCTATCCAGATAGTGTCAGCACGAACAGAGCTCCTTGATTCTCTTGCTCAGCGTGATCTTTATGCATAATACGTGAAGTAGCTCCTATTTTCTTCAAAAACTGTCAATTCATTGAAATTAGAGCCATTGTTACTTAAAGTTAAAAAAAAATCAATTTGAACATGTTTTCCTGCATCACAAGCTTGAATTATTCATTTTATGTTTGAGTTCTTCAGAATCTTTTCTTTGTGTAATTTTTAGAACATGAATTTCGAAAGGACTATTGAGAGAAGAAACTATAAAGTTGAAAATATTAATAAATCAGTATATGCAAGAAATGCCAATTGTCAATGATCACAAGAAAGCTACAAAGAAATGTCAGGTTGTTGTTTTTCATCTTATTTTTAAATTGCTTTGTAAACAATATGTAAATGTGCTAAAAATCCTTTAGGAATGTTTTGTAGGGAGAAGATATTCCAATGTGGAGGATATAGCCAGAATTTATGTCTTGAAAATATGAATTTCATACAGCTCCGGGACCATACTGTCACAGTTTGCACCGATTTTGTTCCCTTAGACAGGCTTATTTCTGTCTGAATTTGCTAGAAGGTATGTCAGCACAACAAGGAAAAAAAAAAAAAAGAAGGAAGCAGTTATTCATGATGCCCATTGCCTTCTCAGGAGAACAGATACCAGTAATTGGAGGTTCCACTGTTTTCCCGGGGTGCAGTGGGTGAAATGAGCAAGGTTTTGAAGAGCAGAGGTGGAAATGCCACACAAAATAAAGACCTAGAAATATGAAATGAGACACAGTAAAAATGTAAGAGACACAGGCTTTGGGTAGAGCAGAAATGTCTAATGGGGATATTTTTTAAATATTTTGCTGTGTGATGTGGAATATAAACTATCTCCTTCATCTCCCTCCCAAACTTCTGTAAAATATAAAACAATTACTTATGCTTTGTGGACTGGATTCGCAACAGTGAGCTTGTCCTTCCTGAAGATCAATGCGAAAGAAAAAAAAAGTCGAAAACAAAACCAGCGGCTGCCAGAGAAGCCTGCCACATGGAGGTTATACTAACAAAAGACACGCAGAGAGAATCCGAAGTGGGGGGGGGGGGGTAAACAGACCTTCCTTCAGTAATGTGCTGTTTATCCGAAAACTCATATTTTTCTAGAATGGAAATTTCTTCCACAACATGAAGTCTTATTTTATTTTTTTAAATTGGACATTAGGAATCACTTAAACGGAGAACAAAATTTACACGAAATAGGATACACTGTAATTCAATAGATGTTGGGAAATGCCGGTGAACACATAAGAGATCTAGAATGTTGTGTGAAGAGTGAGTGAATACACAGCTGGCGTATTTGAATGTTTGGCTGTTTTCCTGTAATCACTGTTGGCAGCTAAAGATAGGGGCTCTAGGAAAAGTGCTAAGATGGCAATTTCTCTTTTAGTCACAAGCAAAAATTCTTTGTTTGGCCTAGTTTCATCGGATACAGATAAAGGTTAACTTGTTAAAACCATTTATTTAAACACTTAAAAAGATTTTAGATAGCCTGGTCTCTGGGCTCAGGAGAATTACTATAATTGCCGTTTTAAATACTATTTGAGAAGGTCAAAAGGAGAGCCGGCAGACGGACACACTTTGGAGGCAGAGGCTGGCTGCGGGGCCGTGGTGGGTGGGCCGCCAGCCTGGTCCTGGACCGCCCCCAGGGGGTCCACGGGGGAGAAGGGCCAGCAGAACATGGCGGGTGACCAGATGGCTCTAAAACCTGCCTCCTCTGGTAAGAGAAAAATATGCCATAACCAGGTGTTTCACATTTTTCTTCTTTTTTTCCCCTCCCTCCTTTTTTTCCCCTGCTGTTTCTCTCTGCAGGTCCATTGCAAGGCTCTGACATGAGCACAGCTGTCTAGGAATTACCTAAGGAAATGAGGATTTTTTTGTTTTTATTTTTTAAGTATAAGAGATTTTGGAAATAGTTTTGGAAACCACCTCTATGTAATGCACAGTGAGAGTTCTTTTATCAGGTCATTTCCAAGCACAGCGTGAGCCTCAGAGGAAGTTTCAACAATTCCCCTTATCGGTTCAAATAGGAAAAACAGGTTGATCTAATTAGATTCTTTCATTGGTAAAGGCTGCGCTAGCAGCCTGAGAATAATGAGGTTATTTGTATTAGTAGTTTCGTATATATGTTTAGCAAACCTTTGCTCTCATAAGAAAAGAGAGGGGTCTTCTAATGAGTGAAGGAACTAGATCTGCACTCTTCTGTTCATGATGCACCAGCCAGATATCACAGGAACAAGAGGATGAATGAAGTGCTTATCCGGTGACAGGCAGGGAACACAGAGTGGTTGAATATTTAAAACCCTTCTGCCTTGCTCCATGGGAAAGGACAGAAAGTATGGATCTCGTGATTCAAAACCCAGGACACGCAGCCTTGCAGGGAGTGGTGAGGGACACTCTTTCCAAATATTGCCTATTTCCTCATCTCAGAGAAATCTAGACTTTCCACCTCCCCTTCATCTCACACTTGCAGCTGAAGATCTGACCCACAGAATTTTATGCTTAGTCATCTTCTTAAATTGACACGGGCATGCAATTCCAAAAATGCAGACTGGGCACTACATGATGCAAAGCGGAGAGTCCCTTGCGGACTTGCATTGTTTTACCTGCAAATCCCACATTTGGAGGGTTAGGTGACATTGACGATATAAAATAATAGAAGTCATTCATTCGTATGCCCATTGTTGAGTTCTACCTGCCTTTCTACTGTTATATGTTAGGGTCCACAGTTAAAGGAACGAGGCTGGTACAAAAGCGAAGGTCAAGCAAAGCTTTATTTCATGCCAAGCATTAAGAGCTAAACTGACCTGTCAGGGCCCTAGCCGGTCAGGGTCCTCTATGAAGAGAGAGCGACCCTGCCCAGTCTTACAGGCGAGCTTTGATGGGCAATTGGAGAACCTACACAATCCCTCTCCCCCACCCGCCCCTGGGTAACTCACGTGATTTTGAGCATCTATGTGCTTGTTCCTAATAGGTCTTAGCTGACCTGGGGTGGTCCCGATACCAGGAAGTTTTTACTTCAGTGGCTTCCGTTACCTTCCTGGAAAATGAGAGTCATCCCGGGTCAGCAAATTTTTTTTCTGACAAATAACAAGATGGCTGCTTGGTCAAAATGGAGTTCCACTGGCCAAGTGGGCCCTTACATTATGATCCTCTGGAGTCCAATTAGCCTAAGGTTTCTTGGATATCGGGGCGCCTGGGTGGCTCAGTTGGTTAAGCGACTGCCTTCGGCTCAGGTCATGATCCCGGAGACCCAGGATCGAGTCCCACATCAGGCTCCCTGCTCAGCAGGAAGCCTGCTTCTCCCTCTCTCACTCACCCTGCTTGTGTTCCCTCTCTCGCTGTGTTTCTCTCTGTCAAATAAATAAAATCTTTAAAAAAAAAAAAAGATTTCTTGGATATCTAGGTGCTTCAGGAACACTGTAAACAGACACATGTGAGGCCAAGGTCTTAGCATCATAAGAAATATGCTTTTATTGAGAAGTACATGATTTAAAACATGTACAATATCTGGCAACTAATAGACATATGAGCATTGTTAGTTTCTCTTCCCTTTACTTGGAGAGGTAGTGTGTTTGCATGCAGTGAGTTCCAGCAGATTCTGAGTGAACAGTAAGGGGCATTCTGTGGCTATACCCCGGGTGCATGCAGACGGGGGTTAGGGAGACTAGTGAGAACGACTCTATGCCATGGTCTCCCATGCAACCCCGAGCTCTGATTTTTTAACTGCTTTCCATGTCGTGACTTAGTGTAAAATTTTATTGGGGGAAAACATTGGAAGGAGGTGGAGAGAGGGAAGAATGTTAAAAGCCGTTAGATGAGCAAGTAATGAAACACTGGCTTGCCTTAAAAGAAAACTAAATTTTAATCCTACTAGTCCATTATTTTGTGAAATGGGCATATTATTAACTTCTTGAGTATGAATGTCCCCAAGATACTGAGGGAATATCTCATTGCTGTGATTTAAATTATATTACTGTAGTGAAGCTAAACATTTCTATTTTCTATTTTTAATCATAATATATAAGAGCTTATATAATTAACACAATTTTTTTTGTTTCCATTTAGTATTTCTTATACTCAAACAACTCAAGACACTTTTGAAGCAGCTGATAGGAGTACAGTAACTATGGGGACCTGCACTAGGACATTGATTGGCATGCAGTCTTCTGTCACTACTTTTACTTTCACATTCCAACGACCTTTATAGAATTTATTGGATTTAACACTACAGGTGTTTTGTTAATATGGATAAGAATCTCATAATTTCTGTCCCTTATGATATTTAGAATTAATACCCTTCTTATTTTTTTAAAAGATTTATTTATTTATTTATTTATTTATTTATTTATTTATTTATTTGACAGAGAGAGATTACAGGCAGGCAGAGAGGCAGGCAGAGAGAGAGGAGGAAGCAGGCTCCCTGTTGAGCAGAGAGCCCAACGCAGGCCTTGATCCCAGGACCCTGAGATCATGACCTGAGCCGAAGGCAGAGGCTTAACCCTCTGAGCCACCCAGGTGCCCTAATATCCTTCTATAATAAAATAAGATGTTTTTTAAATGGTTAGTCCTGGTGAATGAGAAACCATGCATCTCTAATTGTTTATGCTATTCATTACATAAAATGAGTATATTTGGGCATTTTTTTAATAAAATTAAATTGAGCTGTGGGATGAACATGCAAACACTTAAGTATGGTATGAGGTATATCCTTAAAGTGCTATTACTCTCAGTACTGTAAAACCCTTACACTTTTCCAAGTACTTAGATACTCTACCTCATACTTGTGCTTCATTCCATATACACTCTTTGCAGCAGCCTTTCTTCTCTCTGGGGGAATGCTTCACTACTCTAAGTTAGTCATAAAGCCAGTAACAAGCTCAAATCTCCAGATTCTAATTTGATCAATGGCATTAATTGTGTCTAAGGTAATAGTTTTCTGTTCGTGTACTATATGCAAAGATTTTGTCTACTTTATACTTAAATTTTGAATCTTAATTTTTTAAAGCTTTTATTTATTTATTTGACAGAGAGAAACACAGCTAGAGAGGGAACACAAGCAGGAGAAGTGAGAAAGGGAGAAGCAGGCCTCCCACTGAGCAGGGAGCCCTATGGGGGGCTCAATCCGGATCCTGGGACTCTGGGATCATGAGCTGAGCCGAAGGCAGATGCTGAACGACTGAGCCACCCAGGTGCACCTTGAATCTAAATTTTTATCTGCACTCTCTCTTTATAAGCCAATTATAAGTTAAAATAAATCTTTTCCTGCAAGTTAAAATAAGTCTTAAAAGGCAGTGCTATAAATTGATTTAATACCCAATGAAATAAATGGATGTTTATTTTAAGCATCCTATGTTAAATTATCAATCTACAAAATATCAGATAACATACATTAAATTAATATGGAACATTATTATAACAACCCCCCTAAGTTAATTTGTGCATACACACACACACACACACACACACACACACAAATACCTCTTTACTTTTAGTGGGGCATCAGGTGTTTTTCAAAGAACTATAAAATTGCATGATTTAAAATTATAAAGATCACAATTAGAATATGATTCTCTTCCAACTTGTTTAGACACTTAATTGTCATAGTGGAAGCTAATTTTAGCCTTCATTTTCTGCTCTAAGGAAAACATTTTCTGCTCTACTGTAACCTTTTTTCTTGCAAATCTGTTCCCTCAAACCAAGTAATGGGCAGATTCACCTCATCATTCATCTTGTTCAAGGTGCTATTAGTCATTTGAACTCTAAAATAAATGCCGCCATTTGAATATTTCAGCAGTGTGCGCAGATTTAGCTTTTACCTACATTCAAATTTTGTAGAAAATAAAGAAAATTATCTTATTGGCAGAAGAAGAAAAAGAAGGAGGAGGAGGAGGGGAAAGGGTGAGGCGGGAAGGCTAAGGGGAGGAGGATGAGGAGTGGGAGGGAGGGGGAGTTGGGGGAGGAAGAGGAGGGGGAGGGAGAATAGGGGGAGAAGGAAGATAGAAAAAGAGAAGAAGGGGCACCTGGGTGTCTCAGTAGTTAAGCATCTGCCTTCAGCTCAGGTCATGATCCCAGGCTCCTGGAGTGGAGCCCCGCCTCGGATTCCCTGCTGAGCAGGAAGCCTGCTTCTCCCTCTCTCACTCCCCCTGCTTGTGTTCCCTCTCTAGTTGTGTTTCTCTCTGTCAAATAAATAAATAAAATCTTTTGGAGAAAAAAAAAATGAATAAAAGAACCCAGCAATAAAAGCAAGCTTTTAGGCACTACTGGATTCTAGAGAATTGGTGAAACACAAATATAGAAAATATAACAGAAAAAATAAATGGGAAGGATGAAAGAATTTTAAAGGAAAAGCAAATAATTCATCTAGCTGGGAAGACTTAAAAACTTAAGGAATTAGAAAGAAAATATTTGAAAGCAGAGATCCTGCAAAACCTTAACCACATCCCTTTTTTTGTTAAAACTAGATTTGTCAGGTCACAACTCTGTAGCTCAGACCTGCAGTGCTTGGAAAATAGCTTGTTCAGACTTACTCCATAATAATTTTGTTAGCACTATTTTTAAATGCATGTTTCCTAGCTTGGAAAAAAAAAAATCATGGGTTGTTATGAAGCAATTTTTTCTGGGTCAGTAAGTAGTTTAGTGAAGCAGGAAAGATCCTTCAGAATGGAGTGAGGATGACCTGTCTCCAGATGGTCAAAATCACCAGCATTTTTATACTCATCACTGTTATATTAAAAAGGAGCCAGGCACTTCAATTAGTCAATATATCATGGGCTAAACAATGTTTTATTTGGGAGGTGAGAGACCATGAATGACAACTGTTAATGAAACATGCTCTGCTTTGGTAGCAAACATCTTAAATTGTTGAGAACTTTCGCCTTCATGATTTTGATCACTAAAAGATTAAAGGTTCACCGATAAGAATATATGCTCTTTTTGAAAATTCTGCTTCAAGTGATTAACTTTGTTTTTCTAGAATTTGAAATAACTTTTATTCATCTTTATATGTCTGCCTTACATCCTGCCTCTAATATTTATGAAGGCATTAGAAAAAAAAATTTTTTTCCCAAAAGCCTGGATTGTCTCATGTACAATAGCATACATGATACACTTTCATAAAATAACAACATCTAGGAAAATAAATCATGCTTCTCTTGTCCTCCAGAGCCATATTTTTCTCAAAATTGCCTAAGCAACTTTCAGGGTAAACTGTTACTAATAACTATGGTCATTTTACCACCATAGTTTTAACACTGATCTTAGGCAAATATAAGATATTAAATACTGCAAAAGCCAGAATAATATTTTTCTGGTTCCTATTGATAATACTCAGTTCTGGGCTGTAATGGTTATATGAATAGTGAAGCCCATCTAGTCCTAAGCAATATCAATTACCATGACAGAGCATGGATTTTATTCTGATGGTTTTAAATTGCATAAACATTCAAGGTCATTGTTTCTTATAGAAATTCTGGTTTAGTGAAATTCTAGTAGTTCCTGTGAAAATTCAAAATATGCTGCCTCTTTTCTGAAAGTTTACTCGAATTCTGCAAATCGGTTGAAAAGATCTCTCCTGCTAGCGTATTATTTACAAGAGGAATTATTTGTAGTAGCTAATCCTTTAATTTCTACAATTTGGCCATGGTGTATTTTTGATGCTTTTATGTTAAAGTTTATAATGCCACCTATTTATGGTGCATCTCAGTTGCTATGATATTTGATATGCTTTGATATTTCCGTGCACCAGGAAAATAATGTCACAATAATGCTGCTTTAAAAACAATACTATAAACTCTAATTTAAAAGTACAATCACTTAGTGGTTTGTTGTTTTGTTTTGTTTTGTTTGTTTTTCTCATCTATCTGTGGGTTTGCTGGTCTGGGCCACAAACTGTAAGTTGGAACCAGTACTCAGTCTCTCAAATTCCTCGGAGCATAGGGACAGGCAAGTACCGTTCTTTTCATGCCAGTGTAGAAGCACAAGAAGAATGAACAGAAGTGGTACATTCCCACTCCCACCCACATTCTATTAGCCTCATGGTTAAGTCTGGAATTACAAATGTGAAGAAATATAATTCAAGGCTAGGATCACAAAGCGAAAACATAGTGAGGCATTTAAAGCAAAGATGTAGTCTTCCAGTCTTGATATAGGATGCGGCAAGCTCGCCTGCGCTGCTTTAAAAGTACCGACTTTGAAGTGTTGAGGCAAATGAAACAGATTTGCAGAAGAGATGACAGGCGCGCCTGGGTGTTAAGCGACTGCCTTCAGCTCAGGTCATGATCCCGGAGACCCAGGATGGAGCCCCACATCGGGCTCCCTGCTCGGCGGGAAGCCTGCTTCTCCCTCTCTAGCTCCCCCTGCTTGTGTTCCCTCTCTCACTGTGTTTCTCTCTGTCAAATAAATAAAATCTTAAAAAAAGGAAAAAAAAAAAAAAGAGATGACAGACCAGGATAGTATCTGTTTTATTCATCTGTGGAAATAAATTTCTAAAGAATGACTGGTTAAACTAGTCAAAACATGCTTCTTTTTTTTTTTTTTAAGATTTTATTTATTTGACATAGAACCTCGTTTTGATCCAAACAGACAGCATTCATCCTGAGTAGAGAATGCCCATTGTCAGTGCCGATATTATACGGGGCACTGTATGATCTATTTGATCAAAAGCAGACTTTTTTTTTTTTTTTTTTTTTTTTAAAGAGGGATAGTAGGAGCAGGGGGAGAGAGAGCAAGAGAGAGAACCTCAAGCACGCCCCACGCCCAGCACAAAGCCTGACTACTCAAGGCTTCCTCTTCTGACTCTGGGATCATGACCTCGGCCAAAATCAAGAGTTGGACACTTAGCTGACTGAGCCACCTGGACGACCCAAGTGCAGACCCTCTGTTTATGATATATTGTGAGAGGGGGCTGATTCCATTGTTCATGAGATACACTGGGAAGCAGGTTTCCTACTTATCTACTGCAAGTTATCTGCTATTACCCAGTTTGCCTTCTCAATTCAATCCTTGTCTGAAGAAAAAAAAAAAAAGAAAAAGAAAAAGAAAAGTAGCCCTTTCAAATATTACAAGTAATACCCAAAGTAAATGCAACATGTGCCCTAAGTGGTCTCTTATGATTATTTCTTCCTTTTTTTTTTTTTTGTCTATACTAAACAGACAATGTTTTTGTGGAAGATGTATACACTACTAATTTAAGAAATTAATATAGCATATAAAGTATTGGTAACAACCAAAGGTTGTGTTTATTTTAAAACTGCTATAATTAAGTGAAAAATTAGATGCCCATCCATAGTTTTCTACCAGAGATATAAAAATATAGAGGGATGTACATAAAGTCATAAACCGGAGAGAAGAAAGACTCAGAAATGACAAGGGAGTGATCCTAGCACTTGTGGCACATACCAACTAAAAGCATAGAATATCAAATTTCACTATTTTGATAATCTTTGCTTAATAGTCTTCTTTTTTAGACAGCACATCTTTCATAGTTTAAGAAAAAAAAAATGACACCGTACTACAGTGAACAGTGATTTCAGAATAGACCATCTAACTCTGGGTCTCACCGCTGGTCAGAGTTCTCTGGGCACTAGGGTTTGGCAGAAAGGAAAGGGAAAGATGCGGAAAATGAATGTGTTTCATCAGGTTTGAGATTCCATGAGATTCCATGTGCTGCTTTGACACCTTTGACCCTGACCGATCCCCAAGGGCCAAGCTATGAGTCACCCTGCTCTCACCACGTGTGTCCCTCGCCCAACAGGAAAGGTTCTCCACCTGGCTCATTCTCCTCCAAGCAAGACTATCTTCACCCCATGTGGTCCTCAGTCTAATGGGATTCAATTCCCTGCCAGCTAAAGTTTTATACAAACAAGCCGATCATGCGACCCCGAGGAAAGCACAAGTCCCCTCATCTTCTCGCCTCCACAGTGCTGACTTACTCACTCTGCTTCTGACAGCGCACCCCATGTGGCTCTGCAGGTTCTGCACTGTCCTCTTCTGCACTGTGAGCATGTGTGACAAACTGTGGCCAGGGTCATCAAATTAATTTAAATTAATAATTTAAATTATTAAATTAAACTTATTAAAAGATTGATTAACATATTACTAAACTCCTTGATAGTTACACAGAAATTACATCTAATAAGGTGTCAAGCATTCAGCCTTTTCATACTAGTTAGAACAGAGGGTCCCTCCTTCACCAATGGGGTGAATAGAAGGTGATCAGAGCAGGTGAAGTACCCTGAAATGATAACTAGTTCAGGGTAGAAACTACAAATTAGGAGAGGGCATCATCTTTTATGAAATTCTAGTCCATTTTAAGTTTTGTAAGCTTTTTTTTCCAATGCCTACAAAAAATGTTTAATATTTGAACAAAAGTGTTAGGTCCAAATACAAAAACAAAACTGAAACTAGGGACACCTGGGTGGCTCAGTTGGTTAAGCATCTGCCTTCAGCTTAAGTAATGATCCAAGGACCCTAAGACTGAGCCCATGATAGGCTTCCTGCTCGGTGGGGAGTCTGCTTCTCCTTTTCCCTCTGCCACACCACCCCATTGTTCTCTCTTTCTCTCTCTCAAATAAATAATAATATATTTTTAAAAATTATCAAATTAAACTTAATAAAAGATTGATTAACATATTACTGAACTCCTTTATAGTTACACAGAAATTACATTTAATAAGAAATGTAGATACATTTTAGCAGGTTTAATATGATGTGGGATGAATGGCTCTGATAATAAAAATTATTCAAAAGTAGGAAGGCTATAACTTCAATAAATAATATTTCTTGGAAATTTAAAACAAAACAAACAATAGTAAAAGACAAAAATACATCAATGCAGACATATGGAGAATTGTTTCCTGGAGGGCTAAGGCAAGGTCATTCTGCTTGCTGTAGAGGGTCTGGTTATATCTAACAGTAAAGATTAAGAAAAAGTAAACATACATTCCCTCTTTTCTATTGAACTCTTGGGTTAGAAAATAGTGCAGTTCCACAATGGGTCGCAGTTCTGTTACATAAAACATATATTCAAGTCTTCCATCCAATAGCCTATTTCAAGAAAACAAAACTGAACTAAACTACTATACCTGTCTAATGGCACAGGGTTATGTTTACAAGGCTAATAACCTAGCTCTTTTCAAACCAATTTAACTGAGAGTAAACAAATAGTACATGAACAGTGCCAGAACGAACACCAGAAACTGAAACTATCCACAACTTTTTCTAATACAACTCAAACAGAATAAAAGATATGCATTTTTTTGTGTGTAAGGAGAATGATGGCATCATTCAACAGTAGGAACCCGAGAGAATGCAGATGATATGGCATAATATTTTTGTTATAAGTTTATTTTCACCTACATTCTTGTCTTTTGAAAAGAATCATTGATATCTGTTTTCATTTTTTCTTCCTCTACCTGTCATTGTTTTTGTTTTCTTTTTCTTCTTGTAAATAATTGTGATTGTAGTTTATTAAAACTGAACAAAAGTATAATGATCTGCCAATTTTTTACAAATAAATTGTCATCAGTGGTTGTTATTGATATTCATCAAGCTGAAATGCAGGGCAAAGAAATGACCTGTAGCATTTATTTTGAAATTTGTGAAAATCTTGTACTTCTTATGGTAGCCATATTTCTTATAAACCTTCAGTCTTGAAAAAAAATTCAGTCATTTATTTAAATAGTATGATTTTTCTAAAGATTGAAAAATACTAAAACAGCTCTAATAAGGATTTTTTTCTGATTTAAATATGGTGAATATTAGAGGGAAAATCTGGTTGCTATTATGAGAGTTTCTTCCTCTTTTTTTTTTTTAATTTCCAAAGAACTTTTTCCTATCTATTTAATATAAACCTTGCTTTTAGTGACAGACACTGCACTAAGGAGAAATGGTGCATTTTTGGAAAGTTAGAGCAATATAAGATTTAAGTCACCAAAAGGTTGGATGCTAACTTTAATTTAGTCTCATTTATTTAAATGGTTGCATTATAGCTGACAACATTTTGTGACATATACTGAGTATAATGATTCATTTATTCTTTCTGCTCTAGTAACTGCATCATAAATTATCATTAAAGTCCACCTAAAACTTGATAAGAAATCCTTCTTGGCATATTAATCTATATGCTAGTAATAGGCAAAATTCAGTGCCCAGTATAAATTTTGTGCTTTCACTTTCATAATGCACGTGTAGGCTCAGAACATACATGAGATTCTAATATTTCACTAATGTATAAAATATTCAACAGTTTGTGTGTTTAAATACGTATAAGACCTTTAATTTCATTTTCTTATTTATCTAAAGACACAGAGTATTAAAATTTTCAGTTACGTTACAATTTGAACTAATCTAGATTTTTTTAAAAGATTTTATCCATTTACCTGATAGAAAGAAACACAGCTAGAGAGGGAACACAAGCAGGGAGAGTGGGAGAGGGAGAAGAAGGCTTCCCGCCAAGAAGGGAGCCCCATGCGGGGTTCGATCCCAGGACTCGGGGACCATGACCTGAACTGAAGGCAGACACCTAATGACTGAGCCACCCAGGTACCCCTAATCTAGATTTTTTTTTTAAGATTTATTTATTTATTTTAGAGAGGGAGAGCATGAGTGGGAGAGGCAGAGGGAAAGAGAGAGAATCTGAAGAGACACCATGCTGAGCATGAAGTCTGACATAGGGCTCAATCTCAGGACCCTGAGATCATAGCCTGAGTTGAAACCAAGACTCAGAGTCCCAACCAAATGGTCCACCCAGGCACCCCTGAGCTAATCTAAATTTTTGACCTTTGCATTCTTGATCTTGACTCACAATGGTTAAAGTATGTACCTTATAAATGAGTAACTAAGATAATGGGGTAATGATTGGTAACTAACTCTGACAATATTAAGACATATTATAAAGATATTATAATTTTAAACTATGGTATAAGTATATGCAAAAGTAGACAGATAAACCAAAGGAGAGAGAGAACAAAAAGGAGAAGGAGTGAGGGTTGGGGGAGAGCAGGACAGCCTACAAACAGGTCCTGGTAATATAAGAATTAAGACTATGAGGAAGGGTAGCATTTCAAATCATCGGGGAAGATACAGACAAATGAAAGTAACAAAAACGTAAAAAATACTCAGAGGAACTACAGATGAGCCTTCAAAAATCTTTTTAATGGGTAAGTAGACATTATGAAGAAAAAGTTATTAGCAACAACTCTAAAAGTTTTAAATTCTTATCAGGCAAAGGATAGAAATCTTTAATTTTAAAGAGCCTTAGAAAAATAAATGTATCAGTATTTGCTTAATTCACAAAAGAAAAATATGTAATGAATGTGAAAAGTGTTCAAACTTTCTAATAATTTAAATGAAATAAAAAACAGCAATGTGACTTTTTTTTCATTATTAAGTTGGCAAAATAGAAGAAAACATAAAGGAGGGTATAAAAGGATGAGTAGGGAGAAAGTAAGAAAGAGAAAAGTTCAAGGTGGAAAAGGAAGGATGGGAAGAAGGCGAATATGAGGGGAAAAGAACAGAATATGTGATGGAAAGAAAGAGAAGAAAGGAACATTCCTATCCCTTATTAGTCAGTATATTTAAAAATGTAATGTCACACAATGTTAAGGACTATAAAAATTGACCCAAGGTATCTGGAACAAAATTTTGCAATTCATAAAATATTTTTTGTATACATGTATGTGACAGGGACCAGCCTCAGCAGAGATGGGGGTTCCGAAACAAGGGATGTCTGGTAGGCGAAAATAATGACACGGACACGGAGATTTGATGCAGGCTGACAGACCCAAGGTCAGTCAGGAGAGACCTATGAAGCAGGCTCAGGCTCTGGCTCTGGCTCTGGTTCTGGCTTCACAGGCTCTCTCTTCCCAGGCTCTTTGTCTCTCAGGCTCCCAGGCTCCCAGGCTCTCAGGCTCTCTGGCTCTTAGGCTCTCAGGCTTTGCCTCTGCTTTTGTCTTTGCTTTTGTCTCTCTTTCTGTCTCTGCTTTTGTCTCTCTTTTTGCCTCTTTGCTTCTGTGCAGGCTCTCTGCCTTTTCCTTTGCCTTTGTCTCTACCTTTGTTTGTCTCTTTCTGTTTCTCTGCTTTTGCCTTTGCTTTTGCTTCTACTTTCATCTCTCTTGACTGTCAAGGGTCCCAGTTTTTTATTATTCCAAAGTGAGGAGGTTGGGGGATGCAGTTAGGTTAAAGTTTAACAAAGTGAATTTTGATTACACAGTGTCTTTGTTAGAGAAACATAGTGCTTTGATCAGTGAAACATGTTTTTACAGGTGCACCTATCTACAGTTCAGAGTTAACTCCCTAAACCAAACCAAGGACATATTGTTCAGTAAGGTTTTTTACAGTTTCTACATTTGGTGTCTAGACGATAAAGGGCAGACTAATGATAAGGTGTTTTTTAAGCAGGTCTTACAAACAAGAAGGCAATTGAAAGGCTTAGATGAGTTATGTACAAAGTTTTAGCTACATAATTAATACAATGACCAAAAGTTAGTCTGCTTGGCACCAAGGAGAAAAATAACTTCTTTTGCCAAGGTAAAAGCATTTGCTCAAACCTGTTTTCCAAGACTGGATTCAGAACTCTTCATTTATGGATCTTTTGTGTGCATGACAATGTCCTTGTTAGTATAGTTTTATTTCTTATATTAAGCCCTTTATTTAACCATTTAAAAGCCCTGACAATCTCCTCCATAGAGCTGCAGGATATCTAAGATTAAACTGTTTTTAATGATGGTAAGTAGAAACAAAAGTATTTACTTGAGTAAGTTTATAGAGTAAGAAGAAATAGTGTCAAAGAATTTATGGTAGTTAAACAGACAAGAATGGAAACAAATATTTTTTGATGTCAGTGATTGCAACTTTGCAGAGCTCTTTCAGTTTGAGGGAGGATCATGGCTCTCTGTGCCTTGGATGAGCGCTTGCCCAGGTGCACATCCCAGGGACACAAAGGACATATTGCCCTGGCCCACAGGGTACATGTCTTTCCAGATTCTTGGTGGGGAAAACCTGGAGGGACTTTCATCCACATTCATGAGTACCTCTACCAAAGTTTTTGGCGGCTTGCAGCATGGCGGGAGGGGCAGATCACGCCATCCCCGACATGTATGTATATCAACAGTATAGGAATTAATGCTAGAGAAATCAAGGATTTTATGAATATTTAATGCAAGATGTTGTTACAGCATTGTGTATACTGGGGGAAAATTGCAAATAATCAAAATGAAAAATTAAAGGACTTAAGTAAATTATAACATGCACATAGTAAGAGTTTCAGTCTTTTAAAATAATGCTATTGAGGTGCCTGGGTGGCTCAGTCATTAAGAATCTGCCTTCAGCTCAGGTCATGATCCCAGGGTCCTGGGATAGAACCCAGCACTGAGCTCCCTGCTTGTCAGGAGGCCTGCTTTCCCTTTCCCACTTCCCCTGCTTTTGTTCCTGCTCTCTCTCTTTCTCTCTCTCTCTCTCTGTCAAACAAACAAACAAACAAAATCTTAAAATAAAATAAAATAAAATAAAATAACATAACATAAATAAAATAAAATAATAAAATAATGCTATTGATGGGGAGCCTGGCTGGCTCAATCAGTAAAGCATGCAACTCTTGATCTCAGAGTTGTGAGTTCAAGCCCCATATTGGATGTAGAGATTATTAAAAATATATATATATATAAAAGTCTGTTGAACAATAATGAAAGATGTTCAAGTTATATCGTACAGTAGAGAAGTCATAATATTAAACTAATTTGCTTACAAATAGCATGACCCATTTGACAATATTCAATTATGTATTATATGAAATTTCTGACAGTGCTTATAAATGAAATAGCTGGTTGATTTTTCTACTATTCACTTACATTTATTTTCTATAAATCATTTAATAATTTTAGGCAGAAAAGTTGTCCTATGAGTTTCACTGAATTGTTGACAGAGATCTTGTGCATATACCCTTACATTTTTTTTAATTCTTGGCTCTTAGCTAACAATATCTACAAAACAAATAACTATTTTTTATTTTTAGCTCAAAATTTGTAGAAATTGAACTGTAATATTTTATCCAGATGTCTACTGCAAATAATAATAATAATAATAATAGCTGATATTTATAGAGTACATGTGTGAATCAAGTACTGGATTTAGCATCTCATATATACTTTTACAAGCTTATAACATAATTTTATTTGATATACTGAATATGATTTCTGATTAACCTTTATTTTAAAATGTAATTTCTCTTTTTGGAAAAATTTTGGATTCCCAAATGTTAACAAACTTAAACTTGGTAGTAGGAGACCTTTCATAGAAAAGTTATACAGTAAAGACTAGCACTCAAAATACTACAAGCATACTCACAATTCTCTTGATAATTACTTAAAGCTAAATGCTAAAAAGATAATAAGACCAAGGAAGAAAACACAGAACATTATAGACTAATTAATCATATACTGGTCATCGATGCTGTATACTATATATACTTTCATGTACTAATTCACTTTCCCCTTCCTCACAAGTTGTTCTCACTCTAAAATTAGTACCTCCAAAATGAATATTTCACAATTTGATGAAGTTTTTCACTGTCTTCAAAACTCCAGTGCACTTGCAACCTTATGTTTTGTTTGTTTGGTTTTGTTTTGTTTTTTGAAAGTTACATTTATTGGGTCACTTAATGAATTAAAATGTTAAACCTTTACATTTGTTCTTAAAGTTATGGTGAATGCGTTAAAAGAAAAAAAAAAAAGTTTTGTCCTCAAAAAGATTTTATTCTATATAAGGACATCAGCGGATATGTAAATCTTGAAGGTGAAAATAAGTGAAATAAAATCAAGTCTCAGAATGTATGGCTTTTTTTTTTACAAGTTGCTTCCCCTGCCACTTCAATTCAGCAGCCTCTTTCCATTAATCTTTGCTCAGAAGCAAATAATGATATATTTTGTTTCATATCCTTGGATAGTACTAAATTGAAGTCAGAGAGAAAATTACTAAAATGTCAAGTCCTTGGTTCATAACAGATATAAACCATAGCTCTTCCTAAAATCTGAATATGGAGTGACTATAGTTACTACTGGGTTAGCTTAACTCGCATACAATATCATCAAATGATCAAGATCTTAACAACCCCTGAAAAGGTTTGTCAGATTATTTATTTATTTACTTATTTATTTATTGTATTGTTTTCTGTCTCATTAGGGGCAGATGACTAGTCAAGAAGTTAGTTATTTCAGCAAGACTTTTGTGAGAAATAAATGAAAAAATGTAGAAATGCTCCCCATAAATGCATTATATCCCTGAGAAATAGGCTAAGATGAAACATGAAATCAGAAACCTAAAAGAGGTCATTTAATTTGTTTAAAGATTTTATCTATTTATTTGTCATAGAGAGAGAAAGAAAGAGGACGAGCCAGGTAAGTAGCAGGCAGAGGGAGAAGCATGTTCCTGGCTGAGCAGACATCCCAATGCAGGACTTGATCACAGGACCGTGGAATCATGACCTAAGTGTAAGGCAGATGCCTATCCAATTGAGCAACACAGGCATCACTAATAGAGATCATTTTTTAAAAAGATTTTTATGTAGTTATTTATTTGACAGAGAGAGAGATCACACGCAGGCAAAGAGGGGGAAGCAGGCTCCCTGCTGAGCAGAGAGCCCAATGCAGGCCTGGATCCCAGGACCCTGAGATCATGACCTGAGCCAAAGACAGAGGCTTAACCCACTGAGCTACGCAAGTGCCCTAGAGATCATTTAAAAGAGGATTTCTCTCTCATGTAATAATTTGAAGATAAGCAGTGCAAGGGTAACTGAACATCCATGTGGGGGTAAGAAACCAAGGCAGCTTCATCTTGTGGCTTTATTGTACATGACTTTATTTCTAAGGCCATTCACAGCCCAGGAAATGCTGCAGCTCTTGCTATTTTGTCTATATTCTGACAGGCAAGAGCGAAGAAAAGATAAAGAAGAATGTACTCTATTCTTATAAAGATGTTTTACAGAGTTTGTACCCTAGGTCCACATAACATTTCATCAACTGGAAGGTAGGACTACACCAACTGCAAAGGAGCCTGGGACATCTAAAGAAGATTGGGAGGTTGGACATTAAGACACCAACAGCAGATTCTGTGACATGTACTTTAGGTGTCTCCACACATTTTTGTACTTCAATTCAGGTGGTTTACAACCTTCTCTCCTGAAGCTTATCCCAAGAATCCATCACACAGATCCAATACAAAGATCTGCTCACATGATGAAGTTCCCACAGTTGCTGGAGGAGGCCATCAAAAAGACCTGACTGGAGTTGGGTGCTTGAGTTGAACCTGGAAATCAGAGGTTCTTCACCCCCTCTTCTATCTTTGGCATGTGCGCTTTTCTTGCCTTCCACACGCGAGAAGCTGCCCCAGGACATAGCCTTGAGATAATAACATGATGTCGACACTATCCAGACTGTGTACATGACTTAACCCAGTTAAGACTTCGACACAAACTTGAAAGATTTGGTGTGCAGGTACAGATATGCATCCATCTGTGGCCAAGCAACACAAGCCTTGTAAGTAAATTCCTCAGCTAGTTAAACCTGTCACCTACTAACCTGGAGTAAGCTGCCCCTTTCTTTAGTCTCTTCTTGCCCCCCATTCAGGGAGGCCAGATTGAGATTATACTCCAGGGAAGCTCCTGAGGAAGATGCAAACTGATAGTCTGGGATGCTAGGCTGGTATCTTGGTGGATAGCTCCCCGTACTGGAAAACCCTGAAAAGTAGAAGCTGATGGTAATTATATGGAATGTCTATAAGTAACTCGTGTCTACTTATTGACCTTTACTTCATCTTATATGTCAGTAATTCAGCTTCACTAAGTAAATCCTTCTCATTCCTTCCCAGTAGAACACAAGGTGTGTCTCATATGTACCTGCCACCAGGTCTCCTCAGCTATCACCTGCTGGTCACCATTTTTTTTCCCTATCTCACCCTTTTGTTGTAATTTCTATTTCCAGAAATCATAATTTCAAGCCTCTGGAAAACTGCTTGAAGGGGCTCTTTAACTGTCTCTGGCAAATGGTTTTGTGTAGGCATTCAAGGGTTTTGGAGGCTAATCTAAGAGAAAGATCTCACAGTGAGGGGGTAGTAACACACACCAACTTTAGCTTTGACATGTTCACATAGAGGGGAAGGGCAGAGGTTATGGCTCCTGTTGGAGAGGTTAAGGGAGTGGTGAAGGGTGGATGTCTCTGCACAGAGGGGAGGAAGGCAAATGAATTCCCAGGGAGAGGAGGATCAGAGAGGGACTTGGACATCTAGGTTATGTCACTCAGCAGGACAGTAAGGAGTCTCTGACTCAGAGAACTCCGTAGGGCAGCAGCAACTTGAGACTTTAGAAGGACAATGAGTCCTTTGAATAGGTAATCTGTCAAGGTGAGGTTTCACAGGGCATGCAAAACAAGCAGACTCTAAATGGCTATTTTTTTTTTTAAGATTTTATTTATTTGACAGAGAGAAGCACAGCTAGAGAGGAACACAAGCAGAGGGAGTGAGAGAGGGAGAAGCAGGCCTCCTGCCGAGCAGGGAGCCCGATGTGGGGCTCGATCCTGGGTCTCCGGGATCATGATCTGAGCTGAAGGCAGTCACTTAACCAACTGATAAATGGCTATTTTTTTTTAAAAAAAATAGCTGTGTGTGTAAAACTGGAGATGGGTATCAGTGGACTTTTGAGTTAATGGGTCTCAGCCTGCAGCAAAGACATAATGTAAAGGCCCATACAAAAAGGCCATCTTTGGCTTATTTGTACAACATATTTCGACTTTACCATGGACAATGCCTCTACTGAGAACCGGCTTTTCCCTGGGGAGAACCTAATGAACTAAAGTCTCTGAGAGTCCAAATGGAGGAGAATTCTTCGGGGTTCTCAGTCTGTTCATATTATCTGGTGCTCTGGGTAGAAAGTGGGAGAATGCTGAGCACCAAGGAGTTCATGCATCCTCTGTGTGCAGCACCCAGCAAAGGCCAAGGGGCTGGTCGGCAGCTCGTAGCCTCCCACTGCGAATAAGCCCGGAAACATCTGATGGGGAAGAACACAATCATGGGTGTTTGTCCGCCCAGTGAAGAGACCGTGACTCCGTGCTACTGTCTCTCTTCCCGTCTGAGGCAGCGTGCATGTGGGAAGGGCAGTCTTCACAGCAGGTTAAAATGCATTCAGCGTGCATGTGGGAAGGGCAGTCTTCACAGCAGGTTAAAATGCATTCTCTCTAGGAGAGAATACCTCAGAAAGGAAGACGACCTGATAAATGTAAGATTTGGTATCCCATTCTCTGTACCAAACAATGGCATCTGATAAGTCTAAAATGTAAGGATGAATTTCAAGAGAAGCTGATTAAATGCCAAATGGTTTGCAGATAAGGGTTTTCACCTGCATTTCTGAAGCCTGTGAGATGAATACTAAAATTGGCCATCCAGACGTTAAAAAGAGCAAGAGGGCGTGATGAAGAAGGATCTGCATGCTTACACTCCGAAACCCACGTTACAGGAAATATAATGACGTAGGGAGCGTGCATATATTTCTAGGTTGATAATAATGTCTTGATCTGCTTT
The DNA here is from genome assembly GCA_004023965.1 of Spilogale gracilis. NCBI lineage: Eukaryota > Metazoa > Chordata > Mammalia > Carnivora > Mephitidae > Spilogale > Spilogale gracilis. The sequence continues at coordinate 180,590 of PITA01001322.1, forward strand.
CTGAAAAACACTTCTATCAGTTTACTTTGAGATTTACAGATCATCTTTCCTTGAGCTTCATGGGACATTCTTTTTAAATTTTTGATGTCTTAACGTCCTGTCTTATATCAGGCCAAAACAGAAGTCCTATGGTGAAAAGCAGGTAGAGGTAGGGACCTCAAAGGGAAATAGGCTAGACTTTCCTAGCCTATTGGTGACAGCACTGGTTGGAATTAAATAATACATAGTTAAGTTTGCATAAATATGCTTTTCAACGTCACTGCTGTGCTACCAGTAACTTCTCAAGTGATGAAATAATTTTTTTTCTAATTTTTTTCTCAGATCTTTTCTGGTTTCTACATTCCTATTCGTGTAGGTAGATTTGTTGACTATTTTAAAGTAAGTACTACTAGAAATACTGTCCACCAAAGATAATTTTTGGCTAAGTCTTTATGGCCCCTCCAAAAAAATTCCCATGGCTGCAAATGTTTAAATAATCCAATTTTAACCATTATTGTCTCAGTAAATGTTTGTTGAGGATGTTTTCCACACACTAGTCCACACTAGCCTCTATGCCCTTTGATGTCAAGGAGTATATTCTCTCAGTCGTCCCCATCCTGACATTTAGCATAATGTTTGGCCTCTGGTCATGTTCAATACATATGATTTCACGTGCAACAGTAGAAAAATGCATGATTACAGGTCCATGACAATAGGGAAACTTCTCTCTCTCTCTCTCTCTCTCTCTCTATCTATCTATCTCTTTTTTTTTTTTTTCACAGAACAGAGCCTGGCAAAATAAATATTCCTTAAATTAATAAAAATAAAAAACTATTTGTATATTATGAAGCTGTTCTGAACTCTAATCATTTTGGTCTCAATTTTTTTTCAATATTCACATGATTAATATTCATTCAATTAATATAATTGGCAGTTGGAATTTTCAAAGAAATATAATTTAGAAGAGAAAGCTAAGGAACTTAGCCATATCAATTAAAAAACCCCCAAATTACGTAAAATTTCAGTATCTTCTGTCATTGAGTAAGAAAAATATATACAAGTCCTAGATTCATGGTGAGAAAGGGACTGGACTATACAAACCAGAAGTGTTAAATAAATGATGCTTCGAACTGTCAGCTGCCAGACAGAAATGACATGCCCTTAGTCTAATAAGGTCAATCTATAGCTCAATGCGCAGTGTCTTACTATACTGAAAAAATTAACTTTGGCTCCAGACAAAGTTTCTCTGGACTTCAAATCTGAATTATAATTGGTATTTCTATTCTCTCATTAGTATACATAAATTCTGTATTGAAATTAAAACATTTCCCAGTCCCTTTGCCTAGTATTGATTATCTTTCATTAGGAAGGAAATTATCAAAGGTGTAGATTCAAACCAATAATTTTTCTATTCGGTCTAGGAAAACTCTTCAGTGGACAAAGTACTGAAAATAATGATTAAATTAATGCCTTCTTACATATGTCTAGTTTTGCTTTATTTTCTATATCCTTAATTATCAATGGCAAAGCATCAGCTGTGTTTGTTTCCCACTCTATATTTAGCCACGTTTCTTAATATCATCTTTCTAACTTTGTGCAAAGAAAAGCTAATCTCAGAAGCATCTGTCCTTATTTCTACATACACCTAGCACTGTTCCTTCTGTCACTAACAGAGCTGAAACTGAGGCATGGCTATAACTTCTTAAGGAATAAGCTTTTAGAGCATCATGTATTCACTGATTCATTCCTTTATTTGATGATTAATAACTAATGATGTTCCAGACATTGTGCTAGGTGGTGGTGGTACAATTTTGAACAATAATAGAATACAGCTCTCTGAGGACAGTGACACTAAGTATCACAGAAGTGAGAGTACTTGCTCTGTGAACACAGATAACAGGAGTTGACCCAACACAGACTTCCTAGAGGAAAAAAGATCATAGAGTTGAGAGCTAATGGAAGCATAGAGGTGATAGGAAGAGCTTTCAGGTAAAGGAAAGAGAAAAAAATAGTCAACGGAATATGAGTGTATATACTTATACTACTTCCAGGTCAGGATTTTAAGAAGTTTTATTCCTATAGGTATCTATTTCTCCTGATTGGAAGACGATGATGACAAGGTCTTGGGAGTGGTAGCTTCTTCTACCCTATAAGAGGGTTATTTTTAAAAAAGAGGTGAGATCAGGCAAAGAATTTCAGGTTTGCAAACAAATAAAGAAAATAGAAAGTGGCCAGAAATTTGGTTCCTCACAAGGTTTGACAGCTTCCACTAAAAACCATATTCAAATGAATCTGAACATTCTTCATTAATTAAAAAAAAAAAAAACAGGTATTGAGTTAAATATTGTCCTGCCATTTCCATATACTATGAGGGTTGTGGTATCACTGACTACAGGAAACCAGACAATGCAAGTCTACAAAGGGGGCATCAGCCACTATCCCAAAGGTTTGCTATTTTGAGAAGACTGTAGTGGACTACCATGATTTAACACATGCTGCAGAGGAAGACTTATACATCACTATGAGAAGCCTAAATGTTTCATTTAAATCAGGTAACCACTCATATAAAATAATAATATACATGTTTAATTTCAAGTTTCCACATGCACTTTAGAAAGATAAAAACTGTTAATATGTTGGCTCCATTAACAAAAGAAAAAAACCCCTTGGAACAGTTACATTAGGCCAGTTTTATATAATAACTATCCTCACAGTTCTTCCCATCTGAGATAATAGGAAACTGGCAGTCCAAAAAAGTGGATTCTGGTACTCCCAAATTCCAGATGTAACCTACCATCACCAGGACACTGGGGGAGGAGTAAAGCCAGTGCCTAGGAAATGGGACCACTCCTCACAGGCTTACCCACGGACAGGCAAACAGTCAACCTCCTTTCCTTCATCCCATGAGCATGCATAAGGTTTCCCAAGGCCATGACATCACTTTAAGGAAAGGAAAGAAGATATCACAAGTAAAGAAAAAAGATGGGGGCTGAAATTTGAGTATATGAAATATATACCTCCCTTTTTAGACACATAGTAATGTTCTTACCTTGCAGGGAATGATCTCTTTTCTATATATCTATTCTAGTAATATACACCAAATCTGGGTCCCAGGTCAGACTACAAAACTGTTTTTTTTAAAAAAACATTTCACTTATTTGTGGCCAAAATCACATACAATCCATCTTGAGATAAAAATGTAGCCACTTCATAATTAAAATGCTATGCAGATATCAAATCAACAAACCTTAGTATTTTTTTTTTTACAATTCTGTAGTGTAAATTGCTATTTGGTCACTGAACAAGAGGTATATTGACATAAGAACATAAGAACATAAGATATATATATATACATATTAAAATTAGTAAAATTAGGAAATTCCTTAGAGGTATCTCTGGAATTACAAGCAATTTACATTGTGTCGCCCACTGCCCATAATATATAATGAGGTTTTTAATTATGTACACGTCATGCTTAATCTTTCTTTAATTTAAGCTGACTAGTAAATACTTAATGTAGGCTTCATAATAGACATGGAAATATTTAATTAAAAAAGAGCTTCAAGCTTGAATTTTTTCATATTTTAAAGGAGAGAAAGGAGAATGGAAACAATAGAAAATCAGCATAATAGAAGCAGTTTTGGGTAGCCCGGTTTGAATGGTACAGATTTCCAGCATGACCTTGAACAGACCATTTACAATTTGCTTCAGCTTTTCATATTTAAGCTGGGAGTTGTTGTTGTTGTTGTTCTTGTTTTGCTTTCATGGGGTTTTTAAAATGTGTTATTTCAATAGTTTGTTTCCACTTATCTTGAATCTGTCAAAAGTGAATCCAAAATTTTGTCTAATGCAGAATGGGTCTTACATTTCTGTAGGCATTTTTTGGATATTGTGCATTAAATGAGGGGATTGATGAAAATTTTAAAATACAATAAAAATTAAAACTTATAAAGTCTCAAATTGGCATGTGCCTTACTGAATATAAATTTCAAGGTCAACAGGAAGTAGTGGAATACCATCTATTTCTCCATCATTATAACCTTGATTGTTTTTTCCTATGCCTGATAGTGTATTGAATATGAATAGTTCCTGACATCAAAATTTAAATGATCATATGGCCTGGGTTTAAGATTAGCTTGTTTTGATTCTTTCTGCTCTATTTAGCTTGTTCCTATGATTTATACTATTAAAAATAATTCCTAAAATATTTATGAGACGATGGATGAATAACACTCTTTCCCATTCTACTGAAAATAATAGCAACTGTATCCTTAATATCTTTTATTTTTTCCCCTTTCTGTGCACAGGTCTTAAAGTAGCATTTCTTTTAAAATACAAGCAAATTGAGTGACTAAAAAGTGACATCATTTTACTTACTGTTAATAATTCCATTCTTAGCCATTTTTAGTAAATTGGAAAAGAAGGTGGTATTTTTTTCTATCAGTTTTAAAAATAGACCAGATGCTGTTAAAAAGGAAAAAAAAAAAAAAAAAAAAGCTGATCATATACTTCAGAAAGAAAAGTATAGCCAAAAAAGTTTTTCTTTCTTTTTAAAAATATGTTGAATTCTGGAATCCAGAGATTTTCTTTTACACTTTCATGAAAGTTGCTTATCAGCTTCTGAAATCAGTGGTCCATCAACTGAAAGCTGACCCATCAATTGCAAATTTGACACCCATTGTCCTGTTCCTATAATTGCAGAGAGAATTAGAAAGCGATTAGAGGAGGATGGATGGAGCATTAGAGATTTGGGGGTCAAAAGCTAAAACCAAATGTTCATTTAGAAAAAAATATATATCATGAAATTACAGGCAGTTCAGCAAGACCAAAAGTCATCGGAGTGGTCTGAACACCAACTTATTTATGTCTTCATTTGTTCACTGAGCCGGTAATCATTAAGTGTCCACCACATACAAGCCCTGTGATAAGCATATGAATGAAAAAGACACAGACTATAAAAATTAATAACAAAGAGACTTGATTTAATTTATGTGGATTGGGAAGATTTCCCTAAGGAAGAGACACTTACATTGAGATATAAATAATATGTAGGAATTAATGATATATCATGATGGGGTGGAAAAAAGTCTCCAAGACAGTGGGAACACCTCTGAGACAGAGGGACTATGAAGCATTAGAAAAACTAAAAGAACTTCAAAGTAGACAGAATGTAGACAGGTGAGGTGAAGTGGTGACAATATATATAAATCTCACAAAAGGAAATCACTGACTCAAAAAGTAAAACTGAAAATGTTTGGGAAACTTTAATTTCCATACTAATTCTGAATTTAGATAACTATTCTTCACTGGTAGATATGTGAAAATTCTTGCATATAATGCATCATATTAAATTGGAAACATTAAAGTTTATTTTCCAAAATTGAAAAGTCTTTCAAAATCATTTCCAACAGCTTTGTTTCCCCCGGCGAGCACATGCACACACACCCGCGGGTCATACAGGTGTATACACGTTTACACCCCCCCCCAAGCACACAATTGTGTTTTATTGTCTTATTTACTGGAGCTCCAAGTCATTCCTTTGCTTCTTCCTTTTTTTTTTGTACTGTACTAAATATAAGGCAAATATTCAGTTGATGAGAGCACAGATATCCCAAATCTTCAATAACCACAAAACCCCTTGAAAATAATGAATAAATGAATATATACAAGATGGGGTTCATTTCATTTTTTTTAACGCCTTTGGCTTTTATCCCTGCCCAGAATTTGATTATTACTTCCATGTTCCTTTTGGACTGTAGAAATATTACAGCTTCATAGGGAAGGAATGGAAACAAATATTTGCATACCATCACGGGACAGTACATAGTTACATTTTATATAATAGTTACCTAGCAGGACTGTTTTACAGGTAGTTTGAAAGTATTAGTTGGATCTATTTCTCTTACATCCAAATATAAGTTACCTGATGAATGTGGATGTTAAGATGATATAACAAATGCGTAAATAACAGACAGCCCTTGGAAAATACTCTTCGAAGTTATTCTGTTCTTTAACAAAATTATTTTTGAAAGCACACTTTGTGTCAGTATACTAGATGCTTCTCATGTGTGGTTTTGTATAAATCTGAAAACAACTTTAGGAGATGGGCATTAGTATACATAAGGAAAAATAAGGCTTCTACCATTTCAGCAACTAGCCCAAGTACTTAAGTGAAGGAACCAGGATTCAGTTCTAGGACTTTCTAATTCCAAATCCTACACCTTCAAGAACTTTATCATGTTTCCCAGGAGATCACTATTTCTTTTGTTTTAATCTTAGATTTCTAAATGCTTTGATAACTGTATACCAGTTACTCTACCCAAAGACTAGTCTTCCTATAAATGATGCTTAGTTTGAGTATAAGATGGTGACCTAGGGTATGTGGGTGGCTCAGTTAGCTGGGTGTCCAACTTTTGATTCCAGCTCAGGTCGTGACCTCAGGGACCTGGAATCAAACCTGCCCTGCATCAGGCTCCTTGCTCAGCAGCAGGAAGTCTGCTTGAGGATTCTTTCCTTCTGGCTCTGACCCCAGTCCCTGGCTTATGTGCTCCCAATCTCTCTAAATAAAACGACACAACAAAAAAATAAACAAAACTGGAGGTCCATAGGGTCTATATTGATTCACTTTCAAAGAGACATTTCTTTTGTTCTTGGGGGAAAAAAGCAATGATTTTTATTTTTTGTACCATCTACTATTTCCTCTTTGTCTTCCTCCTGATTATAATAACCATTATTCCTTCACTAACTCTGAACTCTCCCTTTTAATAATCTTATCCAAATACAACATCTTAAATGTCACTATAATGAAAGTCAGTCCCAAAACTCTATCTCAGTCTCTGCCCTGAACTTTCATCCACTATTTTCAGTCAGCTGAATACCATGTTTACCAGCATTATAACCTTCAAGTAATTGTATTCCTTCTTTCCTGCCCCTTATTGATAGTGACTGCATTGCTACAAAATTAATTGCTCTGTTCTTATTTTAAAATAAATCCTGGATTCATTTTAAGAAAACTTAGTCTATCATCAGTAAATATATAAGCCAGTTTTCCAAAAAATTATCATAGTTTTTAAGAAAGCAAAATTTATATATAGAACATAATACACCACAGCCTTTGTACTTTCTGTCATTTTTATCCCCCTCTGATGTCCATCAGTTGGTAGAATGATGCCCTTGCTGAGTCTGTGACTGGGCAGGTTTTATAAAGAAAAAAAAGATAAGAAAAATTTGGTCCAACATACCATGTTTGAAAATGCTGCTTTCTCAGGGATTCTCGAAGGAGTCTCCAATGCATCAAATAGCTGTGACTTCTTTTGTTTATTACCCTTTCTCTTTGTCCACTATCTTTATGTTGGATAAAGCGGACTTCTCAGCGAGGTCTTCTGCAGAGTCCTTAATCTGCTCTTTGTCCCTGCATCAGATATACATTTGGTAGCCCAGTCACCATTTACCATAATTTTATTACTCAGTACACTATGGGCATTTTTAGAAAGATTACATGTTAGGACTCCCTACTCTCTCCCGACAGCAAAGGAACATGATTGTGACGGTTACGAAGTTTTTTTTTTTTTTTTTCATCCTTTCTTATGATGCTTTCATTGTTCCTGGGGGTTCTCATACCTGGCTTGTTCAATTCAAACCTGAAACCTTTCCAATAAATTATTCTTTGCTTAAGTTAGAATTCTTATAGGTATCTCTCTAAGACATTCTCTTCCATTCATTCTGTACACGGATACATAATTTATCTTCATAATTTAAATGTAGTCAAAAGTTAAACAGTCTAGGAGAGCTCAAAGTGCAAGCAGAATAGTATTCAGAATCATAGTGTGTTAAATATGAAAATAGAAAGCTAGATATGAACCTATGAAATCATCAAGAAATATCTTTTCCATTTTTATCAGTAAAGCTGGCACAACAATCGCAGCAACACTAGAGTCCATCACCAACACTAATGAGTGCCAGTTGTGCTCACATCCCCCTCTCTAATGGCATTCATTCTTCACTAAAAAGGAGGCGAGATGATTCCATTTCATGAGGGAGGAAAAATTCAGATTAGGTCTGGAACTTCCAGTTATTATTATATATTAAGATTGCCTTCAAGAATGACAGAAACAATGTTGGGGGGAGGAGAAGAACAGCTGTTTAAAGGATCTACTCCTATCCAAATTAAATAATTTGAAAATAAACATTAAAAACTAATTGGTAGGGCACCTGGGTGGCTCAGTGGGTTAAGCCCCTGCCTTCAGCTCAGGTCATGATCTCAGGGTCCTGGGATCGAGGCCCGCATTGGGCTCTCTGCTCAGCAGGGAGCCTGCTTCGTCCTCTCTCTCTGCCTACTTGTGATCTCCTTCTCTATCAGATAAATAAAATCTTAAAAAAAAAAAAAAAAAAAACTAATTGGAGAGGCTGGCAAGATGGCAGCAGAGTAGGAGGACCCTAGGCTTGCCACCTGCCACAAACACTACTAGAAAACTATCAGACCATCCTAAAAGCCCCAGAAATCAATCTGAAGAGCAAGCTCCGCAACTAAGGGAAGAGAAGAGGCCACGTCAAAGAAGGTAGGAAGTACGGAGATACAGTTTGAGAAAGAGACAGATCATGTTTGCTCCAGTAGAGGGGGAGCCAGTTATGGAGAAGGGCAAAAGACAGACTAGCACACAGAGAAGTCCACAAGGGAGGAGGAATCCCCATAGCAATTGGCTTGTAAAGTAAGAGCACCTAAATTTTATGAGTTCTTGCAACAAGAGGGGTTTAAAGCCTGGAGTTGTTTTTTTTTTTTTTTAAGATTTTATGTATTTGACAGAGAGAAACACAGCCAGAGAGGGAACACAAGCAGGGGGAGTGAGAGAGGGAGAAGCAGGCTTCCCGCCGAGCAGGGAGCCCAATGTGGGGCTCGATTCCGGGCCTCCGGGATCACGACCTGAGCCGAAGGCAGTTGCTTAACCAGCTGAGCCGCCCAGGCACCCCTAAAGCCTGGAGTTTTAAAGATCAGCATACTTGGCTCTGGGAGAGCTTTGAGTACACTGGAGCTTCTCTTGGAGAAAAGACACATCAAACAACCCGCAGACATACAGCATAGAAACAACAAACTGAAAAGCATCTGGGGCACAGAGTAGGGAAGTTTGTTATTCATCTTGGAGCATGTCCCAGGGAGGCAGTGTCCATAGAGAGACCCCTCAAGGAACAAAGGAATTGGCAGGTGTCCTTTACCTCCCCTACCCCTCACCATAAACACAGAGTGACCTGTAAAAACCAACATAGTTGGGCGCCTGGGTGGCTCAGTGGGTTAAAGCCTCTGCCTTCAGCTCAGGTCATGATCTCAGGGTCCTGGGATCGAGGCTCACATTGGACTCTCTGCTCAGCAGGAAGCCTTCTTCTTCCTCTCTCTCTGCCTGCCTCTCTGCCTACTTGTGATCTCTCTCTGTCAAATAAATAAATAAATGATCTTAAAAATAATAGCATGGGCATCACCTACCTAACTTGCTTACACCAAGGCCCCTGCCCAACCTCCAGAAGAACTGCCCTTTCTAGTCATGCTTGCCTCAGTCACAGCATGATGGGGCCACTCTCCCAGAAGATTGGCCCCAGCCCCACACCACATCTCCCAGTCTAGGAGTTTTGCATGGCCTCTGTCCCAGCAGCAACCATGACAGGTCTCATTTCACAAGCAGGCCAGATCAGACCTAGTTAAGACTCACCACATTCAGGCTAAGGACAAAACCCTTCACACAACAGAAAAAGAGAAAGAGAACCTCTGCAGATGACTAGTCTGAAGGAAAAGCAACCAGACACAACAGCAGAGTACACGCAACACACAATGAAGACAGTACTGGAAGCATCAGGCCCTAGGGAAGAGGGGACACTAAACTGCAGGCAATATTGGACCTCTTCTCCATAAAACTATTACCCTCAAGAACTAGAGATGCAACTGACTTTCCCAACACACAGAAACAGGAACACTGACATTGATAAAATGAGAAGACGGATGGATTTGTCCCAAATGAAAGAACAGAACATGGCCACAGCTGGAAATCTAAGCAAAACAGACATAAGTGACATGTCTGATGAATTTAAAACAATGATCATAAAGACACTCACTGGACTTGAGAAAAGATTAGAGGACATCAGTAAGACCACTAACACAGAGAAAAGGAATAACATAGCAGAGATAAAGGGTTCCATAAATGAAATGAGAAATATGATTGATGGAAAGAGCAGCCAGCTGGGAGAAGTAGAAGAACAAATAAATGAAATGGAAAGTAATCCAGCTGAATAAAAGAGAGAAAAAAGAAGTATACAAAATGGGAATAGATTTAGGGAATTCAATGGCTTCAAATGTAGTAACATTTACATTACAGGAGTCCCAGAAGAAGAAGAGAAAAGAAGACAAAAATACTCAAGAAATAACAGCTGAAAACTTCCCTAATTTAAGGTGCCAAACAAATACTCATATCCAGTAAGCACAGAGAATTGCCAACAAAATCAATAAAAGTAGATGACACCAAGGCATATTGTAATTACCATTAAATATAATGATTAAGAAAAAAAGAAAAACTATTACAAAAGAAGACAGCCACATACAAAAGAACCCCCCCCCAACCAAATAAAGCTAGCAATAAATTTTTCAGCAGAAATTTTTCAAGTCAGGGCGCCTGGGTGGCTCAGTGGGTTAAAGCCTCTGCCTTCAACTCAGGTCATGATCTCAGGGTCCTGGGATCGAGGCCCACATCAGACTCTCTGCTCAGCAGGGAGCCTGCTTCCTCCTCTCTCTCTCTGCCTGCCTCTCTGCCTACTTGTGATCTCTCTCTCTGTCAAACAAATAAATAAAATCTTAAAAAAAAAAAATTTCCAAGTCAGAGAAGAGTGGTGTGCAATATTCAAAGCGCTGAATGGGACAAACTTGCATCTAAGAATACTCTATACTGTAAGGCTATCAGTCAGAATAGAAGAAGAAATAAAGAGTTTCCCAGACAAACTAAAGGAGTTCATGACCATTACACAAGTCCTGTAAAAAATATTAAAGGGAACTCTGAGTGGAAAACTGAAAAAAGACAGTATGCATATAGGAAACACAAAAACAGTAAAAATGAATATGTCAAGGAATCAATCAAGAAATTCAAAAAATAAAAGGGTGTAAAATATAATATCATATACCTAAAATGTGGGGAGTAGAATAAAGAATGGATTCAAACTTTAACCATCAACTTCATATAAACTACTCTAGGTAGAGGATGTTATATACAAACCTAATGGTAACCATATATCACAACCACTAATAAATATGCAATAATAAAGAGAAAGGAATCCAAATATATTATATAGAGAACCAGTAAACCAAGAAAGGATTAGAGAAAATCTCCAGAAACAACAAAACAAGTCAAAAAATGGCATTAAGTACATGATTATAAATAGTTATTTTGAATATAAATGGACTGAATGCTACAATAAAAAAACAGGGTGATGGATTGGATCTAAAACAAAACAAAATAAGACCCACCTATATGCTGCCTACAAAAGACTAATTTTAGACCTTAAGATACCTGCACATTGAGAGTGAGGTGATGAAGAAACATCTATGATACAAATGGATGTCAGAAGAAAGCTGGATATGCACTATTTATATCTGATGAAATGGACTTTACAACAAAGACTGTAATAAGAGCCAAAGAAGTGCCCTATAAAATAAAGGGGACAATCCAACAAGAAGATATAACAACTTTAAATATCTGTGCACCCCACATGGAGGCACCCAAATACAAAACACAATTAATAACAAACATGAAGAAAATAAGCGATAACACTACAATAATAGTAGAGGACTTCAATATCTCACTTACATTGGTGGACAGATCATATAAATAGAAAATCAACAAGGAAACAATGGTTTTGAATGACATACTGGACCACATGAATTTAACAGATATAATCAGAACATTCCATCCTAAAACAGCAGGATATACATTCTTCTCAATTGTGCATGGAACAGTCTCCAAAGAAGATCACAGACTAGGCCACAAAAAAAAAGCCTCAACAAATTTTAAAAGACTGCAGTCACACCACACATCTTTTTCTGACCACAATGGTATGAAACTAGAAGTTGACCACCAGAAAAAAAAAAAAAAAAAAAAATCTCTAACGACCACAAATACATTGAAGTTACATAACATGCTACTAATTAGTGGATGGGTCAACCAAGAAATAAAAGAAATTATTCAAAGTACATGGAAATAAATGAAAATATAAACACAAATTCCAAAGCCTTTGTGATGCAGCAAAAACAGTTCTAAGAAGGAAATTGATAGCAACACATATCTACTCGAGAAGCAAGAAAAATCTCAAATAACCTACTCCTACAGGAACTAGAAAAAGAAAAATAAACAAAGCCTAAAACCAATAAAAAAGAGGGAAATAATAAAGATTAGAGGGGAAATAAGTGACATAGAAACAAAAAATAAAATAAAAAAAAATAAAAAACCCACAATAGAAAGATCAATAAAAACATGAGCTGGCACTGTGAAAACAAATCAATAAAATTGATAAACATTTAGCCAGCCTTATCAAGAAAAAAGAGAAAGGAACCAAATAAATAAAATCTCAAATGAGAGAAGAGAAATAACAACCAACACAGCAGAAATTCAAACAATAATTAGAGATTTTGAAAAACTATATGCCAACAAATTGGACAACCTAGAAGAAATAGATAAATTCCTAGAAACATATAAACTACCAAAACTGAAACAGGAAGAAGTGGAAAATGTTTGATTTTGATTCACATTGATTATCACAATGAAGCTAAATTAGTAATCCAAAAACTCCCAACAAACAAGTCCAGGATCAAATGGCTTCACAGTTGAATGGTGCCAGACATTGAAAGAAGAATTAATAGGTATTCTTCTCAAACTATTCTAAAAAAATAGAAAAGGAATGAAAACTTCTAAATTCATTCTATGATGTCAGCATTAATCTGATATGAAAACTAGATAAAGATACCTCAGAAAAAGAGAACTATAGGCCAAAATCCCTGACAAACAGAGACGCGAGTCCTTAACAAAATACTAACAGACTGAGTCAAGCATTAAAAAAAAAAATAATTCATCACAATCAGTAGGATTTATTCCTACCTTGTAAGGGTAGTTCAATATTTCCAAATCAATCATGATACATTAAGAAAAAGGATAAAAGCACAATATGATAATTTTAATAGAAATAGGAAAAGCATTTGACAAAATACAAAATCCACAGATAATAAAAAACTCTAAGCAATTAGATTTAGAGGGAACACACTCCAACATTATAAGGACCATATATGAAAACCCACAGCTAACTCCAACTTCAATGGGAAAATGCTGAGAGCCTTTCCCCTAAGGTCAGGAACAAGACAAGGTTGTTCATTCTTACCACTTCTATTCAACACAAAAGTAGAAGTCCTCACCACAGCATCAGACAAAAACAAAAAATAAACAACTTTCAAATTGTTAAGAAATAAGTAAAACTTTCACAATTTGCAGATTACATGATAATATATATATATAACCCAAAAGACTAGAACTGATAAAGTCAGTGAAGTTGCAGCATACAAAAATCAATGTACAGAAATCTCTTGCATTTTTATGTATCAATAATGAAGCAGCAGAAAAAGAAATTAAGAAAACAATCTTATTCACAATTGTAGCAAAAATAAACCCAATCAAAGAGGTGAAAGATTTGTACTCTAAAACCTATAAAACATTGATGAAAAAAACTGAAGACAACACAAAATAGTAGGAAGTTTTCAGTGCCCATTTGTAATTTTAAAAATTCTGCAGCCTCAAAAAAAATTCAGATACAATTCCTCAAGAAAAATATCTTTGTTTGAAAAACAAAGATTTTATTTTTAAACTTATCCTTTCCATTTCTCCTAATAAAATCCCATCTGTTCCCAGGTCCCTTAATAATATCTCAGGGAGTCGGGCGCCTTGGTGGCTCAGTGGCTAAACCTCTGCCTTCAGCTCAGGTCATGATCCTGGTTCCTGGGGATCGAGTCCCACATCAGGCTCCCTGCTCGGGGGGAAGCCTGCTTCTCCCTCTCTCACTCCCACTGCTGCTTGTGTTCCCTCTCTGGCTGTGTTTCTCTCTGTCAAATAAATGATATCTCTAAAAAAAA